>BSBM01001568.1:600000-1164170 GCA_027924585.1 Larix kaempferi | reverse complement strand
CCAGGGATCAGGACTATGTGGATTCCTTCGTAAATGAACTGGGCCAATGACCATCTATGGATTAAATTCATGAATTCAGTATTGATTTTCATTAAAAAAAAACTTCAAAGCCCTACCATTCATTGTAGGTGCACCAGTCCAAATTCTACTAGTGATATCAGTCTCTCCAAACAAATCCAGAAGAAAAAAAAAAGCCCTCGAGAAATGCCCCTTTTCATTTATTTTTCTTTCTTTTCCCTCTCATTTTCTTTTTCTCTTTTTATTTATTTTCCCTCTCTCTTCTCTAGTTTTTTTCCAAATAAATGAAAAATTAGTCATTTTTAATTTTGTCACATATTATTTAGTTGTATTTTTATTTAATGACTAAATTAGTCATTTTTAGCTACATTGCTCAAATTTAGTCATATTTAGCTTAAAAACACTGTCGTGACTAACTATTTTAGTCACGTAATCACTTATTTGTCAATTTCTACTAGTGCAGTGAATCAAATTTCCCTTGGGAATGTAGGAAGGAATCTTGGTTGGCATAGTGGGGCCTATTAGCATCATGTTGGATAGGATCGTTGATAAGATTTAAGCTAGCCATATATGGGAGGATGGGTTTTGGTCACTTCCAACCATGTTGCAGTTAGTCACGTAATCATTTATTTGTCAATTTCTACTAGTGTAATGAATCAAATTTCCCATTACATGATTGGATTCCCAAATGTCCGCTCAAACTCTAGTGATTTTATCTTTATTACTCCTTCCATCTAATATTCTCCCTAATTTTTCTGTAACATTCTTCCTGATATGCGTTGTATCAAACAAATGAGCAACTTGTAGGTGCTCATAGTAAAGAAACCTATTGAATTGGATGGAATATCTTTTAATTCCTTGTGTATGAAGCTCATTAATGCATTGATGACCTTTACAAAACATAAAGGAACATAGTTATTAAATATTAGATAACAAGAAATTAACAATTGAATATAAATATTTCAAGTTGTATAACATTGTCACAAGTGATATGGAATCCAATTGCTTACATCGACGATGATTCTTAGTGTACTCTGATTTCCCTAATTGGGGTGTCATCCTTCTAGGTTTTTTTCTAGTCTCTTCCTTCACATTAAAAATATGTTTCTTGATAGTTCGATACCCATGGTTCTTAGTAAGTACCTATACTCATCAAATGCTTCCTTTCCTAAACTTCTAGAGCATCGAGATATCACTTTGGACCACATACCAGGCATGCAAATTTACCCTTTGTTAAAGGACCTACAAGATGTGGAATTATGTTAATGTTAGAATTATACGAAGCAATTATTCAAAAAATGCATGAATCATTGATCAAATTAAATATTGTTAGAGTGCAGTACTTTAATACTAATTACCACAAAAATGTGTTGGGCCCTGGGCATCATGAACTGTCCATGTAAGTATTACATGGAACAAAAATTGTCTTTGCCACCATATTGGTTTGGAGATGTTGTACATAGTGAAGCCAACCCATAGCTTTAGAAATTCATCAATAAGAGGCTCAATAAATGCATCAATATATTTAACCTAGTACTTCCCTAATTATTTGAAAATACACACTTTTATTATATTGAACATATAATAAATTAATATATGTCACAAACAACTAAAGTACAATTGACATGATATGTATACTTGAAAACATATTTTGAACAAATACATGGAACAATCATTACCAACATTGTGTATTCCATCTTTATTGACATCCAAGGAGGAAGGTTATTATTTATAACAAAAGTAGGCCACTAAGTAAACGGGCCTCATCTCTCCAAATGGATTGAAACCATCAACTACCAATGAAATCCTAACATTACAAGGTTCTTCTTTAAAAAATTGGCCATCTTTCTTCAATGTCCCTAACTGCGGTACCATTTGCAGGCATTCACATAACACCATATTCACTCCTATTTTGTGCATGGTAATCCAAAAATTGTGCCATGTTTTTGCATTTGAACAATCTTTGTAAACATGGAATTATGGGAATATACCGAATAACCTTGCAAGGCAGCTTATTTGTTACTTGATCGGTTTGATATCTGCTAATTCCACATTGAGGGCATTATGAATTTGATGCATGGTGTACATAATACATAACATGGTCATTAGGACATGCATCAATGGCTACATACTCCATTCCTAAATCTTTCATAATGAGATACAATTATATGTATGTGTGAGGTAAATTATTTGGTGATGGTAGGAGAATATCAGTTAACAATCTATGAGAGTAAAACAAAAATTATAAGTTATGAATATTATTCATCAATATTGCATCGGCCTTTATACAATATATTTAACACTAAAAAACAAAAGAAAAAAATGGTATTCATGTATAAATAATTTATTACAATACCTTAGGATCTTTGTTAGGTAGGTGCTTGACAAACCATTCAACACTTTTAAGTCCACCAAAAATAAAATCACAGAGAGAATATTTGTCCTTGAGTCTTGATATAATATTTTTGTGTTCCTTATATAATCAAAGGTACCTCATGAACATGTTCATCAAAGTTATCATCCATCAACGAAGCATGAAATGTGTCATTGATCAATCTATTTATCCCATCATTATGAATTACATTAGTTATCATCATTTTCCTCAGACATAGGATTAACTTCATGATATCCAATATTATCTACTCCATGATGATCTCCATCAGTTTGTTCACCGATATTATTTGTACTACAATTTGGCCCATCGACCTACTTGTTGTTTGACCATTAATCCTAGGACGCTTCATCTTTGTAATTACAAACAATCAAATTTCTTTAGTATAAAATAAATGTTGAAACAATAAATTAAAACTTATAGATATATGAGTATATAAATTAAATGCGTAACAAAAAAAGTCTTCGAGTACATCTTACCGTTGGACGAAATTAACACCCCCCTTCGAAGTGCCCATAATCCCAACAATGGTGTATAGATATAAACCTTAATATTCTTCTATTCATTCCCTTGAACTTTTTGCAAGGTCACCAACATTTACCATCACCAAGTTGCTCCCTTAACCTAGCAACAATCCTAGAACATTCCTCTTTTGTTGGCATTGTTAATAACTATATAATTCAAATGAAACTACAAGTAGATAGAAAAATGTTGTAACATTGTTACAGTTGTTGAAACTATAAAGTAGAAATCTATTATAGACGTCGAGAACATCACATAATTATTGCCTTAATATTGACTGCATATATATATGATTTACCTAAAGTTAGAATTTTGACATAATTGAGCATGCTCACTTGGCACCCTTAGGTTGAATTAGACATTATTGACCATTTCAACAGATGGGGGAGCGAGAACTTTTAACATTAGCATTTCGACGATAGTTGACTATGCCCACTTTGGTACCCCTGAGTCAATATAGACATTATTGTGGCATTTCAAGGGATAGGGGAGGTGAATCTTCACGCCGTAATGCCGACGTTATGGTGTCGAAAGTCTGATGTATGAGTATGATTGTTGAATTAATGACATTCATCATGGCCAAATTAAAAAATTCAAGAAAATTTTGACGACAGCTATGATTTTTTGCCACCATCGTTAAAAAATGTCTAAAATTCGCACCCAAATGTAGTATTGAAAGGATTATCCTTCATTCATTATTCATAAGACCCTGGTATATTTTGATACTTAGAAGTTGAGTAAGTAGATGAATTCATCAGAGGTTTTCATAAACATCTTCAAAAAATCAACTTAGGTAGGAATGAAAAATCATAATTAGATATTTCCCGCTCAATAAGATAACAACAAACCCAAATCATCCTATCATATTAAAAATAAAAATAAAAAAACATATTTTATCCTATTAGTTAAAAATCTATTATTCCCCTCATTCTATATAAATAAATAATTGTTCTTCACTTATGTAGATCCTAAGTTTGAGAAAATGAATACTCTTTGAGGAAATGCAAATATCTTTACAGGGTTATGGACGCTCGTTGGTATTAGAGCAATATTTGCTGATATTAGGATGGCTCCATTGGGGATATGGATGCTTGTGGGTAGTGGAGCAACACTAGAAACTAATAATATAGCTTCAATAATTAAATAAATTTAAGCTTTTGAAATTGGGAACCAATGATGTTGTTTTTAAATTCTAGCTCAAGGTGATACTGATAAATGAACATCATAACCTCAATGAGTCTCATTTGAACAATCTTCATTAATGTAAAGAAAGGAACCTAAGGTTGACTATAGAAAGAAAAAACTTTAGTCTTCTATCTCGGAGTTTCTTTCAATTATATAACTTGAAAATGCCACCTTTTGTTTTAATCAAGGAAAGTACACATATCCATGGATTCATCCAATGTGTCACCATTTGTTGAGACCTCAATACACCCAAGAAATTTTGAAAAATTTATGGGTACCCCTTTTTAATTTTCTTGGATGATTTTGTTTGGGTACTACCTCCATCCATGAGTCCCATCCATCGACCCTCACCTTCGCAATCATTCCAAACGTTGCTAGTAGGTTCAAGTATTTCCTTTAATCTTGCTTCAACCGCTTTTTCTTTTATAGTTTTCCAATCCATGCCACTATGCTTAGGGAGCCACTTTCGGCAAGGGGGTCCTTCATTTAGAACAATGATTTCTTGACCTAGCGTTTCCCCTTCATTACCCAATTTGTCTGCATCAACATTGTTGTTTCTTCCTATATGAAAGAGAGATATTTTGAATGTATTTTAGGAGGCCCTAGATTCTATTTTGTAAATGACCCAGGCATATATCCTGGTTTCTTGGAATTTTATGAGTCTTGTTCATAACCATATTAGAGTCTCCAAAGATGGAAACATTTGGAAAGTTTTAAAGATGAAATTATCTTAGCCCCCTTGCAGGAGGGAAATTCATTATGCTTGGTTGTTTGTCTTACAACCTAATCCCAGGAATAAGTTTCAATACAATTTCCTCCAGGTCATGCCGAACCTCCCAACCCCCCGACACCTGTCTCGCCCAGGTAATATATAAAAAAATTCACCAATAGAATTCTCAACATTTTATTGATGCAAGCACACAAAATTAAATAGTTCCTTTTTTACCGGCACGCATGTGAAACCTCAAGGAAACTACCAATGAATTCAACGTATTCAAATTCAAATTTATTGCATGTCATGTCTACATAAGTGAGCTCAGTGGTGAATGCTTTGCTCAATATTTCATCTTACCACATCATATCAATGAATTTTCTTTTAAATTTTTGTTTAGCTAAGGCATTTTTCACATTTAAGCATTGTTCTCCATACCCTATTCTCCATAATTAGAGCTCAGTTTTGCAACAATCTCTTCAAATTTCATGTCAATTGAGTTAAGAAGCATAACATGTTTGTTATCACAAAATCAAATACTTATTAATGTGTAGACTTTGTGAAGACTATTTATGTTCGAATGGAATTTGTTTTCTTAAGAGCATAAAATCTATATTTTATTTTCTTATCACAGAGTTCAATGAAGTAAGTTGAAGTTATTTTGTTATTTTTTTAAATATCCAATACTAAAACAAACTACCATGCCTCCGAAGAAAGTTGTTCCAAAAACCCCAAAGCAATCCCCATAGGCCAAAAGGAAAATTGTTGAAGTAACAGAGGTCTCTGACAAAGAAAGAGAAGAGGTGACTAAAGCTTTTTGTAGCTTAGTGTTTTCACACCAGCTCGTGCTAAAGAGCACCTACTAAGGATTCTGGAACCCTTAGTAGTAGTTCATAATAATGGATAAAAACTAGATAATAAACAAATGATGTGTGCAAATAATAACAGAAAATAAATCTAACTACTACAATCAAATAACATATCAATAGGAACCCACGAATAGAATTGGAATCTTTGTATTATGTTCCAAACAAGGGTTTACAATAATGGTTACCTCAGAAGATGAGGTGATGGGGGCCCTTGCAACAGTACAAAGAGTAGTGCGCCGGGTCTCTAGAGTTCCTTGCTCTTCTCCAAATTCTCAATGGATGGCCAAGATTCAACTAGATGGGCACAAAAGCTCAGTAGGGTAGGCTAGAGTGTTGTAGGAAATTTGGCAGCATAAGGGTATGAAGAGTGATTATGGATATAAAATGGGGGGCCTCCATCACCTTTTTATAGTGATTTTGGGTGGTGGAGTATTGACCCATGGTTTTGGGCAACCAGTGGTATTTGATATTTTCCTTGTTTTTTTACTTTATTTTGACTTTTTTCCCCTTTTTCTTTTCTTTTGGGGATTTTGGACCCTTTTTTGTGGGTTTTTAACCTTTTTTGAAGGAATTTATTTATTTTTTAGGGCAATAATGATTTTTTTCCCATTTGGTTATCACTTTAGGGGTTTTTTGGGGTTTTGGAGGCCAACAATGTAGGAAAAGTGGACAAATGGGTTATGTGACTAGGGAGATGAGCTAGTGAACAATTTTTGGGTGTTAACAGATTGCCCCCTAATGTGTGAGGGTAGGAGCTCATCGTATGGCCGATAGACATCATAGGTATTGAATTTTTCCAAGGGTGTGAGCATTGTGATGGCGAAGAGCAGAAACTAGTTGGAGACCGGAACGCGTGCTCCATACAAACTGCAAAGGCTAAAAATGGAAATACATGGCCTCAATAATGAATGAGGAATAATCTCAAATATATGGATGAGGCGGGCATACCCATGCTCGTATCAAGATATACAAATAATAATGAGGCCCAGAGGGGACCGTAACAATACATTGAGAACTGTTGTGTACATCATAATAATCCAAAGGGGGCACAAATCTAGGAAATACTCATGGTCCAACCATGACTGATTTGAAGAACTGATACATGGAAACAATGGCATCCATACTGAATGAGGTACCCACAACAACTGATGCTCTGCTGGATCTGAAAGTGTCCAACAACTGTATGGACTCAAGGACTAAGAGTTGGAATCTCAAAGGTACACTGAATTTCATTTGAACTGGATACTCGAGGAAGATTATAGTTGAATGGCTTCCGAATACTGTCGCCAACAGAACCCGAATATCCATGGGAACATACAACTGGGGGTTCCAAATAGACTCACCAATGTGCTAGAGTCAAGGGACATCCGGGGTCTTCAACCAATAACCGAAGGGACCAATATCCTATACGAATCTCAACGGTGCGATGATGGATCTGAAGTCGAGCACAGTGAGAAACAACCAATCTGAGAGGCACTAAGGACTCCTCTCAGATGATCCATAGGCACTCACCACTGATGGAGATGATTCCAAGGTACAAGGATCTCTGGGTCTATCCTCTGGAATAGATGTGTTGGCGTCAACAGAGGGAGACCTGCAACTACTAAGGCAATGATGTTTCCTTGATAGAAGCTTAAGGTGTATAACCAAGAGGTGATAGTACTGGATGTGATACTGACATATTGTGGGGGGCATGCGATGGTTACAGAGTGGGGGGACTCAAACTTCCTTTGTTCAGAGTATGACGGCAAGGCTGACATGATAGCATATGAAATAAACTTCGGGGAAGGGGATCATAGCTTAAGGGGTCAAGGACTATGACTACAATGGGGGAGGCTTAGGGGGGGAACTGATGAGTGATATCAGGAGACTCCAAGGGTGACACATTGCAGAATACTCTGAACAAAGGCTACCATGCTGGGGATGCTGCCATAATAAGAGGACTAGATATGATCTATCGTGGCATTGAGAGGCACCGTTTGGGCCTTCTTCATGGTTTAAGGAGCTCAAAGAATGGATAGAAGTGTGCTCAAAATGGTACTGTCGTGTTGATTTGTATGAGCCTAGGACAATGCATGCTTGTGGGTGTTTTCAATTTTAAGGAGTCTGAAAACGATAAGAAGACTCTGAAATGGTGGAAAAGTACCATCGTGTGGATTTATAGGAGCCCATGATGGTGAATGCTCATGGTCACTTTCAATTTTAGAGAGTCTGAAAGCAATAAGAAGACTCCAAGGGGGTTCTTTTTCGTGTGTTAGTCTCCAAGGCCTGAAAAAGCATAAAAGTATGCAATGAAGAACTCTTCTAGCCGATGTGACTAGAGTATTCATTTTTCGTAATTAGTCTACTAGGTCCGAAAAGGGGTTAAACTTATACCAGATAAACGCCCTTTCGAATACTTTAACGAGCATGAAAGGAAGCAAGATTGCTCGGCGATATTTTCATTCTTTAAGGAGTTAGAAAAGAGCTTAACAGAAACTCCATAAGTACCTTTTTCGTAAAGGAGTTTCTCGGCCCGAAAAAGGGATAAAATTGTACCGAACATAGGTAACATCCAAGCAAGGAGGAAGTGTTCAATCAAGGGACAAACATGGGAACCAAGAGAGTGTGGGGGGGAACACTGATGGGGCCTCCTTGCGGGTAGATGAATGGTGGTAAAATAACGCAATAACTGCAATATGGAGGGAGTGGAGGGCTCATGAATAGGCTTCGATAGACGACATGGTCAAAATTGGAAAAAATTACTACGGCCTATGTGGCATGCAAATCGAGGCGATGAGGGGCATGGAAAAAATGCCCAATTTTTTTTTTAGTGAGAGTGAGAAATTATATGAAGCCTCATCACAGGCACGGAATTCTGAATCCGTCGGTGCAAACAGTGCGCAAAACGAAGGTTATATGACCCCGGAATGGTCAAAGAAAAAATTAGGGCAAAAATGGCTATAAATAGAAAAGGAGCCCACCTCCACATGTCATTTTCACTGTGCAAATTGGGAGGAGTGTGGAGAGCCTAGAAGATTAAATTATGATTTCTCTCAATCTGTCCGGTGGAATCCAGTTCTGTGACTTGCAGGTAAGGCTTTAAGTGTTTTTTGATGTTTTTCATGCTTTTTGGTTTGGATTTGGTCCTCTAGGGAGCCCTGGTGAGCACGGCTAGGGAACCATAGTTCCAAAGCGCGCTTTTCGAGGGAAATGGAGTGCTTCAAGCGCGGCTATGAGCCATAGAGGCACACTTTTGGGGCGTGACTGTGGGCTACACAGTCGCGCTTTGGAGCGCACATTTCATAGAGGAAAGCACGACTGTCGGCCACGCAGTTGCGCTTCTGGAGCGCGCATTTTACGAGGAAAGTGTGCTTCAAGCGCGACTATGGACCCGACAGGTATGCTGGAGGAGCGCGTGATCGAGGGGAAAAAGCGCCCTCCAAAGCGCACCTGTGGGGAAAAAAGCTGCGCTTTGGAGCGCGTATTTTTGCCTAAGTTGGTGTGCTACGACCATAAGGGGACCGACTTTTTGGTTATATGGATCTGATGAGGGTTTTGCTCTCTGGTTGACAGGATGTCAAGAGTTATTTGGCAAGAGAGAGAGCTCGGGCGGTTGTGTGATGATATCCTGGACGATGATGATGTCCAGGACACACTGGCACGGTGTGCTTTGCTGAAGTTCGCCAAGGTGCCCCCAATGCGTTCAGTAAAGCTACTGCTGAACAAATTGGTTGAGTTCTGGGATTTCGAGGTGGAGGCGTTTGTTATACAGGAGGAGCGACTAGAGATATTGCTCACAGATGTTTACTTTCTAACAGGGCTCCCGCAGTTGGGTATGATTTCAGACACCCATCCAAGGAAGCTGAGTGATGGTCTATGGAGGACTTGCTAGAGCGCCATTATTATGCCACAACGTATGTGCATGACAATGCTATATTGATCTATGACATCAAGAGTCTGGAGACTCGGGCTATAGCGGCATTGATAGTGTGGATACTGGGGTCGAAGGCGACCCATAGGGTTTCTGGAGGGAAGATCATGCTGGTTGAGCAGGATTTAGCAGGTACCTACTTCGGGTGGGGACAGATGTACCTGATTGTTGTTTGGCGAGAGCTGAACAAGGTCAGTCGCACAGGAGGGTATTTTTTTTCCCTTCATTGTTGTGCTCATTCTTCTTTGAGCGAGTGTCGACGCTGCGACCTCACAGAGCAGTGCGCGATTGGGGGCCCACTAAGCCACAGATGCGGCGATGGGGCGAGATGATCACTCGCGGTGGTGGGGGACTAGTGGTTCATTTTTTCACTCGGGAGTTGTTCACGCAATGGCTGCAGTTTCTAGTGGTGATCGAGGACTTATCTTATGTAGGAATGGACTACGGGGGAGATGCGGAGCTGCCACGAACTCCTGACCATGCATGGGGACCATATGGTATGTATCTACTCACTTTACAGTATCATGTTGTTTCTACTCGATAGAATATGTGATAGCTAGAGTATTTTTATGATACTAAAACTGATGACGTGCTTTCGTGTGCAGATGTGGGGCCTCGACCGCCAGCTGGATACCGAGCTCGTAGGGGACGATTAGAGGGGGTGTATTCTCCCGCGCACGGGCATCGTCGACAGCGGAGTGCTTCGACAAAGTTGGAGATGCTACATATAGGGATTGACCACCTACTGGATGGGGTGATTGATGATGGCTGGAAGCATCTGGATCAAGGCCTTATCAACATCTGCTACGATGATCCACGGGAGTGGAGACCAATGATGCGGTGGATTTCAATGGCGGTCGAGGTAGTGAGGGCCATGGCACGAGGTGATGCCCCATATGATGAGTAGGAGGAGGAGACTGAGTCGGATGAGGAGGAAGAGGAGGAGGAGGAGGACAATGTTGACAATGGGGATGACTCAGATGAGTAGGAAGTTGATGGAACTGCCCCCCAATGTGATGAGCATGGGGAATTTTTGTATTCGAAGATTATTTTTATGATGAAGATGTTGTTGGGGCTATTCAATGTAATGATGTTTATGCTATGATGTAAACATTATGACACTTTAATTATATATATATATGCACGTGCATGCAGTTTATTATGAGGAAGGTCTCTTGTTTTTTGTTTTCATGATGTTATTTGCCTATATGATGTATATATGCATGTGGATGGTATGATGATGCATTTGTATGGTTTACTTCCTACATATTGTGATTTATGTGCCAGTCTAGAACATTATTATCCATTTGGTCAGCAACACTATTATGATTTCGTGGGACATTGATGAATGTAATGAACTCAAAATGTCTAATCATTAGTTTAGTGCGCAAGAAATTTCTAAAAAGGAAAGGATCCAATACCTGGTAAAAGTTATTGAGTAGGGCGACAAGGAGCTGGGAGTCAAGAAACACACAAAGGTGACTTATGTCCAATTGGAGAGCAGCAATCAAAAGACCGGTCACAGCATCGTACTCAGCCTGGTTATTAGTGGCAGCACCAATACACACTCCGTCGAGATGGATCAACTCGTGTGAGGGGGAATATAGTACCCAAGTTGTGGAGGCGATGTTTGGAGACCATCTACTCGCGTCGTCGATGAAGCCAACATAGAATGGTGGAACATGATCCATTTGTGGTCACTCATGGAAGCAAACTGTAAGGTTTTGGATGCAAAAAGTGAAAAACAAAAAAAGAAAGAAAACTATACAACATGGACTAATGGGTCCGAGAAAAGTTAAGGGAAAAATCATTTGAGATACAACCTGTTGCGAGGGATGGTCAAAGGGTGTCCTTCAGAGTCGGTAAGGATGTATGCCCCCTTTCCGAGGCAGGTTTGGACAATATATGGGCCTTGCCACATGGATTGAAACTGTCATTTTCCTTGCTTGTCATGAGCTTGGTCATAAAAAAGTACGAGATCACCTTCTTGGAAGGTGCGGGGGTGAGCATGCTTGTCATAATGGGATTTGGAGTGATGTTTGGAAGCCTCGGTGATTTTTAGGGCTGCTCGTCGGTCTTCGTTGGCCTGTCCCAATAGGAGAAAGCGTTTCTCGAGAGGTGAGGTGTTCGGGAGAAGGTCAATAGCAATGTGTAAACCAAGCATTTGACACTGGATTGAGAGAATCAACTCTACGCCGTGAACCAAATGGAAAGGGGTAAAACCCGTGGCGATCTTGGTGGAAGTACGATAAGCCCAAAGTGCAGGAAAAAGAATATGGTGCCAATTGGACTTGTGTTGGTTTATGGTTCGTTGAAGAATTTTCTTCAAGATATTATTGATAGCCTCAACTTGGTCATTCCCCTGAGGGTAGTAGGATGAGGCGTACTGGTGGTCGAATTTTAGGAAGGTGGACAGCTCCTTCCAAACTTTGTCTTTGAAATGTTTTCCATGGTTAGATACGAGTTGTTTGGGGACCCCAAACCGACTAATGACATGCTTAAAAAAAACGGGTTTTGGTTTCGACCTTGTAGTTAAATGTGGGCATGGCCTCAACCCACTTAGTAAAATAATCGATAGCCATAATGATGTATTTATGTCCACCTGCCAATGGGGGGTTCCACTCCATAAAATCAATGGCCCATTTGCAGAAATGGCCAATGGTGATTATTGGATGGAGAGGGGTAGGAGGGGTCCTAGGTTTGGGGGAAAAAAGTTTGGAATTCTGGCAATGTTTTATTGTTGTGATGCAATCAGTGAAAAGGGTGGGCTAGAAATACCCAACATAGATGACCTTTTGGGTAGTTTCCATTCCAGAGAAGTGGCCACCACAGGCTCCGCTATGAAAATCATTCAAAATTTGTTCAGCCTCTTCATGTGTGAGGCATCGACGTAAAATGGTGTTGAAGCCATGTCGATAAAAGACATCGCCGAGAAGGAGGTATCGTGATACGTGATGGCATACGTGACGTCGATCATCGTGACCGAGGTTGGAGTGAAAATTCTGCGTTCGCAGGTATACTAGGATGTCACCATACCATGGGTCATCCGACGAAATGGTGAATAAGTGGTCGTCGGGCAAGTTAGTGATGATGGGAGGTGACGCTGACAAAGATGGTAAGTCGGTCATGAGGTGTGCCAATGCAATGGATTTAGTACTCTTGGGTGTGATAAATGTCAGGTCATATTCTTGAAGGATAATGATCCATTTAGCCACACAGACTTGAAGAAGGTGACAACTCAAGAGATAGACCATGGGATTGGAATCTGCCACAACTATAGTTCGGCTCATAAGAATGTAGTGGCGTACCTTATGAACCGAGAAGACGATGGCGAGGGCCAACTTCTCCTCATGGGAGTAGCGAAATGGTGGAACAAACAACATCTGACTCACATAATAGATGACGCGTTCTTGACGCGCACTATCTTCTTGGACTAACACGCCGGAAATGACATATTCGTATGTTGAAACGTAAAGGATAAAATCCTTCGAGAAATCAGGAGGTGAAATCAAGGGGGCGGAAGTCAATGCTTGTTTGAGTGCTTCAAAAGATGCTTGTGCTTGTTCGTCCCACACAAAAGGAATGTGGGTCCAAAGCAAGTGAAGGAAACCATGAACTTTTGTAGCATAGTCTGGAACGAAGTGACGGAGAAAGTTTGATTCCCCTTGAAGGCTTTGCAATTGGTGTAATGTACGTGGTGAGGGGAGTTCAAGTATGGCTTGAAGCTTCAAAGGATCAACAGTGATCATGTTTTGGGAAACGATTAAACCCAATAACCGGCCTGCAGGAACGCAAAAGACACACTTGAGGGGGTTCAAGTGAATGTTGTATTTGCGACAACGAAAAAGAATCGCCGGAGATCGTCCAGGTGGTTGGATCGCTTCTTGGATTGAGCGGTGAGGTCGTCCAAGTATACAAGGATAATGTGGACCAAGTTGTGAAGCAAAAGGTCATGGTCCACTGAAATGTGGCACCAACATTTTTAAGACCGAATGGCATAACACGATAGGAAAAGGTGCCCCATGAGGTAGTAAAGGCAGTCTTATACTAATCCTCTTTGCGAATTTGAATCTGATTCTAGATAGGGAAACCGTCCATGAAGGATAGAATCTCGTGACCCGCACATGCATCAATAAGTTGGACAATGAAAGGCGTAGGAAAGTTGTCTTTGGGACAAGCTAAATTCAGATCACGAAAATCGGTATAGACGCGAATGGTGCCCTATTTTTTGTTAACCGGCACGGGATTGGAAACCCAAGTGGTTTAAGCAACGAGATAAATGAACCCAGCTTCACGTAGTTTCTCAATTTCGGCCATCATGACGAGTATTTTGGAGGGGTGAATGGGTTGTTGCTTTTGGTGGACAGGTGGGACATTAGGCCAAGTATCGATACAGTGCTCAACGATGGTAGGGTCAAGACCAAACATCTCAGTATGTGACCAAGGAAAAACATCATGGAATTCTTAGAATATTTTATTATAGGAAAGGACTTCATCAGGAGCACATGAGGCACCTAACGTAATGTTCTCAACTATACCGAGTGTGACGGAAATATCAACCTGTATGGTAGGTGAGATGTTAGCCATGTTACCTTCTTCAAAGGAATTAGGAGCTGGGATGGGGTTCTTAAACCATTCCACTTGGCTATGGATGAAGTCTTTCGACTCAACCGAAAGTTGGTTGGCCGGAACGGGAGTAGACTCCTCGGGAATGAAGTAGGCTCTATGATGCATGTCATCCCAAGGGAAGTTAGGTGCGGTTAGTGCTTCAAGGATTTATTCATCACTGCGAAAACACTATGTGGACAGATCAGAAGAGGTAGAACCAAGAATCATAGAGCTGTTTGGTTCGCTACTCGTGGAAATCATATAAATAGTATTAACCTTTGCCGAGGAGAAGGATTCAAGTGGGTGAATCTCCTCAATGGTGGTAATGGATGACTCTAAAGAGGACTGATTCATTTCGTGGAGGACCAGTCGATACTCAGGTAAGTCAGGACAATGTTGGGAGTAATGGTCGTAGATTCCGCATAAGGCACATGATTGATTAGTGCGCAATGATTTGTTTCGCAGTTGGGGGGTGGGTTGTAGTTCGATAATTGGAATATTGGGTTCATCGTCCAACGTCTTCAGGTGTTCTTAAAGGTTTGGCAATTGTGGACAATTATGGGTGGCATGGCCCAAATCATCACACAACGAACACTTAGGAGGTGCACGAAATGGAGAGGGGGGTTTCATGGGTTTAGTAGCAAGTGGTGCAGTATGGGTTTGTGTGACCTTGCCCCCAGTATGCCTGGGCGGCAGCGGGATAGTATTGGATGAGGATCATGTCACCACACCAGGAGGTGGATGATTAGCAGTGGTGATTGGTTGGACCGATTGAAGGATGACTTGTGGATTTGGGGTGGGATTAGGGGCAGGTAAGTACCACACGGGAAGTCCTAGTGTCAACCCGGGGAGATTCAGTGTGGCCATGACTGGAATACTCACTACCCCTGATGGTGGAAATAAGAACGGGATTGTATGGATTGGTGTGGCTCCAATGTGGCTAAGTATCGATGGCGGTTGAGGAAGCAGTGTTGGTTGTTGGTTAGACAACGATTGATTTGACGAAACGGTGCACAAGTCAGATATCTCAACAGTAGGCAGAGGAGGTGGTAATGAACCAAAATTAGATACCATTGGAGTCTCTGAATAAAGTCCAGGGCCGACAGTGGAAACCAAAGAGGTGGGCGCACCAAATAAAAGTTTTTCAACCATGGGGAGAACATTCTCTGGTTTAGTAGATGCATTCGGGTCATAGTAAGTAACTTGGTCGATTTTGACAACCCGTCCCTCGTGGGGGAACATCATAAAGCGGAACACCGATGAAGCAACAGCCTTCATGGCATACATGTAGCTTCTTCCTAGGAGTAGGTTATAGTCGAGTTGTGCGTTGATGAATTCCATGTCAATCGGGACAGTTTTTCCAGCGAATTGGAATGGAACATTAGCCAGAAGGCCTTGTGGCTGAGATAAACGACCATCATAAGCTCGTAAGGAAGTCATGGATGGTTGTAGGGTAGGGGGTCCGAGCTTCTACCATACGAATGTAGACATAACGCATGTAGAGGCACCCTCATCAATGATGCATCGATGGATAACAAGATTCAAGACTAAAATAGAAACGTGAAGTGCTAATGTGGAAGGCATGCGTGGTTCAGATTGATCTAAATCGAATGCCATCATCCGCGTGTCAGAAGGGTCTATTAAACCTATGGCGGACAACAGTGTTTTATGCTACACTCTGAAGTTCTTTAAAACTTCGAGGGATGACATAGCAGTAGGGGACTAGGAAGCACGAGCATTAGGGTTGTTATTAACGCACTACGGAGGAAATCTAGGAGCTTTGGGAGCCCCTTTGAACGGTACGGGGGGTATATGTAACGACTGATATGTGGGAAGAGTGTTAGCAGCCTTGTCCGCAGGGATGGTTTCTGTGGTGGAACCATACTGGTTACGACATGTTTGAAGATTGATATCAGCTGAAGACATCATTAAAAGGTGATGGGTACCTGAGTCAATGGGTTGACTAACAGGCGCAACGTAAGTGACTTGTTGTTGTGGTGCCGCAGCCCCTTAAGGGGGATCCAAAGGTTGGGTTTCTACTACCCCTTCCGTGGGTAGGGCGTTCTGCAATACCATAGGTTTTGCTTGAGGTTGCGGGGGGTTAGGTGGTGCCGGAGGTGCAGCATGTCCTTGGTGTTGGGCGTCATCATTCCAAAGTTGGCGAGCTCGGTCCAGATGGGGACAATTGTGCATGTAATGGCCATAGACCCTGCAAATAGAACATGGATGGTTGGCGCATAAGTTGGGGTTTTTTCCATTCTGAGGTTGTCAATCGGGATTTTGGTTTACCAGTGCAACACCATTATTGTTTGGGGGATTCGGTGGAGGATCGCCTCTATTAGGAGGTTGGTTATTGCCTTGGTTACAACCTCGTCCCCGATTTTGATGTCCTTGTTAGTTCTATTAGGTAGGTTGGTTCTTCCATTGGTTTTGTTGAGCATAAACTTTCCTTTGCGAGACAGGGGGTTTTGTGGTTGAGCAGGTGCTCGAGTAGCCTGCGATGGATAATAAGGGGGGTGGGCTTGGGGTTGCGCAGGTACAAGTGTTGCTGGTGTATGGTAGTAGGCAGGTGGTGCGGCATGGGGGGCGTACACAAGTGGGGTATGTCCATAACAATGCATCGCATAAGAAGGTCCATATATATGGGCTGCTTAGTCCAGAGGAACATACGAAGGTGTTTCTCCTGACGAGTCAAGGCCACTCATGGTTGTATTAGATGTTGGATTTTACGTTGGGGTGGTGGCGGGAGGTATGTGGACATATGTCTAATTACGAGATGCAACGTGTCCAATAATGTCATCCGCGGCGTGGGATACCCCCAACGCATCCTTCCGGGAGGAATCACTATGGGGAGCATCAGGTAAAATGGAGTACAAGTAGCCCGATTGTGCGTAGATAAGGTCAAACTGTTGGGCTTTAAGGATGGATTCTTCTTCGTTTTTGGGCCATTCGGATGCCACATCCTTGGCGATAACTGGTATGAGGAATTTCAAGAAGCAATCTAAAAATATACGATCATCTAACTTGATATTGCACAAACTACGACATCTACACCATTCATGAATATGGTCAGTGATATGGGTATCTGTGTTCTGTCTGCAAGATAGTAAAATCTCAACACTAGTGTCATAACGGACTGGTAGCTGGAAGAACTGCAGGAAAGTCAAAACGAGGGTTGTAAAAGTGGAGTGTGTCCCATGTGGTTGTTCAATATTCCACTTAGTTGCAGAGCCAGTGAGTGTTTGTTGTAAAGGCGTAGGTGGATCGAGTCGTCCACTATGGAGCTGGAGGAACACCATAAGTGGAAGGACATGATATGATTTTGGGGGTCCTCACCACCCTTTCCTTTGAATTTTGGGATGTCCAAAGGGAGTTTGGTAGGCATGGGAGGCCATGTGGGGTCATGTCGGATCAGATCATTGGTCAATCGGGACAGATCAGGAAGGTTGAGACTGGCCATGAATGACAAACTGGTAGGAAGATGTGAAATAATCAGAGTGACTTGCATGCTATTCATGACGGCAATTGTGGGGCGACCTTCACCGAGTGGTGGAGCAGTGGCGTGAGTCATAATAGGGATCGAGGGACCGTTGGTAAAAGGAGGAGGGATCGTGTAGGAAGGGTCAATGCCCCCAAGTGTACTACTGGTGACTAGAGGGACGGTAGTCGGAATAGATCCACCACGGATGGGTATGGAAGTAGTGATTGGAATGCCAGGTGTAGGTCCAGTGGAGGGAATAGTGGGTATGGATGTTGAAATGGTAGCTGGACTGGTGGTGGAACCACTACCGACGATCTCGCTGGTAAGGGGGTTGGGATTCATGCCAGCCATGGGGCTAGATGGAGTTTTGTATATGGGTAACTCTGATTCAGAATTAGAGGTAAAATAAGGGGCATCGAGATAAATATTCGACGACGAAGTTGTGCGTCTGTGACAGGTGGTTTCAAGTGGACCATGCTGCGGGGATAGTCCTCGTAGGCGATGAGATTGTCTTGGTGAATCAATGGTGACAGGTGTAAAAGTGTTAAAGAGACTTGGGAGATAATACGCTAAAAAATACTAGTGCAACCGTGTGTGCAAAAGGAGAACTCTCAATAAAGGCAACGCTCAGGCCAACAACAGGCTCAAAAACACATGTTGCAACAGCGTGCTACAATAGGTGGAGCTGCAATAAAATGGTCAGAATACCAACAAGCAGCACTCCTCAAAAATAAAAAGGGTAGACTCACTAACCGACTGGGTGTATAGGAGCATGAAAACACCTATCTAAACATATATGAAATCTCACACAAATCGTATACCCTGCAGGGTGATGAAATCCGCACTCAAGCAATACGAAATGTAGAACCAAGTGGCTAAAGGATATCCCTCTACCGAGAGGGACTCCGGGTAAATAGAATCCTAGAAGAATGGAAACTAAGCTACCCCGTTCATGGTACATCCGAAAAGGTGTCCCATAGCTTTAGTTCTTTGGCCTTTGTGCACCCGGTATGGGAGCCAGAATGCACGATGAGAACAACGAGTTGGTGTACTCCAGTACAGAATGGAGAGCGGTATTCCACTCAAACTTCCGAAACCAATCTTGCTACTTGCCCTCCTAAGGGAGAGGCCCTCCGACAAATCATTTTTAACCATACCAATAAATAATAGGGGATTTTAGCTCCCTAAAAGACAACAACTATGTCTCAAATGTATGACAAAGGGGGTGTTATTTGGATGCCTAACCCCAATGTCCTACCTAGCTACATAATTGTTTTTGTGTTCCCCAAGCGAGGTTAAAGTGGGTTTAATTAAGCAAATTTTCAGTCTCTCTTGGATTATGGTGACAGAGTGTGTGCACAAGTGGTGTGAACCCAAGATCATTGTATAGATGTTGAATAAAGAAACAACTGAGACTGAAAAATAAAACCTTTTTCTTTTGTTTTTTAAAAATAAAAAATACAACTGCTACAACAAGTATGCAGGAAATGAACTTACTGAAATATGATGCAAGAGATAGCAATGCACAAAGGATGCATGCAAACTGAAATGTCTCCAATGCTACAACAAGCAAAACAAATGGCAAATGGGTGCAGGAAAACAGGGGTTTCTTGGTGCAGCCAAGAGAAAGAAAAAAGGAAAAAACAGGTGCAGGGTGTGGTTGTGAGGCAAAAAGACGTGCTCTAGGTGTGACAGGATGCAGAAAAAATGCGTCGATACAAAAAATTTAAAACAGGAAAACAAGGCGCGGTTCAGGGCGAAAAGGGCGCGAGGTTCAGACTCAGATGTACGCGGAGGGTGCAACTTTCAGGCCGACAAACGCGCAAAACGCGCAGGTTTCAGGCTCAAATGTGCGCTAAGGGCACGATTTAAAGGCCGGAATGCGTGCAGAGAGTGCAGCTTACAGAGATGAATGTGCACTTAGGGCGTGGGTTCCAGGCCGCAATGCGCGCAGAGGGCATGGATTACAAGGCCGAATGTGTACAGAAAACGTGTTTTTATGGCTGTTATGCGCGTCGAACGTGCGACTAACAGGCCAAGATGCGTGTTGGGAGCGCGGTTTATAGGTGCACAGGCGCACTAAGAGCGCGATTTATGGGCAGATAAGCACTCTCTAGGTGCGAGTTACGGGTCGAAAGTCGCATTGCGGAGCGCACGTTTCGGGCTGGATGTCGCACTTGGGCTGTGAGTGAATGGAAGAAAGTCGCGGGTCGAGCCGTAAAAACGAAACTGAAGGAGGGAACTGCGAAGGCAAGAGCCATATCTATAAGTATATAGTGTCCCTTTTTAATAATTTGGAAAAATTGCAATTTTCGGTCAAATTCGAACCTTGGACTAGTGATGACTCAAGTGATTCCAAATGACTCCTAAGGATTTCGAATTGGGTCTGAGAGTGTTTGAAGGGTAATAGGACATAAAAATTAATCTAAAGGGTGCTTAGACACTATCAAAATACTTCTGCAACCTTCATTTGAATTCAAGAGAAAAATGGTAAATTTACTAGTAGTTTCGACGTTCAAATCCCCAAGGGTAGGGGTCACTAATGGCTTCCCAAATGCAGTACAACCCTCCCCAATTTTAGAATAGAGACATGTATTAGTTAGATTACTTCAATGGGCACCCAAATGCATCATTAATAGGTTCCTAAAGGCTGCTGCAACTTCCATAAAACATAGATTTGTAAACATGTCATTACATAGGGGGGAATGTGAGAAAAAGGCTATAACTTGCTATGAAGTTTGAGATAAATGTCCCAAGGACCTGCATAAGGTATATGAGACTTCTTCAGTACATTAATGGCTCTCCAAACAACACTTAAAACCATAGATATTGATGGAAACAATTCGATACCAAACAACTTCAACTCTCACAACAAGCTATGTGGGAAAATGGCACCATTCATACATAGTTTGGCATTTACACATAATTTCACTTGGATATTCAACCTGAGGTTCATATGAGAATCAAATACAAAGTGTAGAAATCATATTACAAATAAATGGGACCCCTTGTACTTCCCCAAAGAGATCATCATCTCACCATGTGCGCCCTTCCTCCAAGAGCAAGAATATAGAGAGAAACGTGAGAGAGATGTGGGAACAAGTTGAAGGAGAAATGGTCATGAGCAGCCCTGTAGATTCAACCTATAAACAAATATATTCATACAACTCCAATGAAAGGTCTAAATTTCCCCTCCAATTTCCAATTAGGATTGGAATCTTGCACCCTCGAAATTAGTACTAAGGCAAGAAGGATAAACATCCACCTTGCATGGACAAGCTATGCTCTCCAATTTTTCCAAATGAGAAATGGTAAAAAGTTGGTCTCCTTATTTCTTCTTGTCTTTTATTATCCTCCCAAGACCTCCATGGCTCGAATTCCCTCCAAGAGCTTCATCCCAACTCGAATTAGGGAGAGATTCCCATGAGTGCCACTTGTCCAACAATTCCTAGTCTTCCTCTTCCATCCATTCGAATGGGGGGGAATCTTGGCTGCCATAACTCCCTTGTGCTCCCTCTTGAGGCTAATTTTAGCCCTGACATGTCATATAGGTCAGATGTTAGCAATCAGGTCTGATCCTTGTCATAAGTGTCATAGAATATTCATTATGGTTGTCATAGAATCTAGGGAATCTAGCCCAAGTGTCACAATACCTCTAAGATGCCTCTTCCTCTTCCATGGGAGTTATTATTCCACTCAAATTCGACCCTCATTGAGTCATTCCAAGTATAATGACTCTCCAACTCCCCCAAGAACGTTAGACTCCACCCTGTATTTGAATGGGTGAGGATAGGATGTCATGTGGCATGGAGAATCTTGCATTGTGTGGGTCCCACACCACCTATGCGCCCTCAGGACCAAGTGCCACTTCATTTTCTTATTATTAATATTTATTTAGCCCCTTTTAATATATATTTTTCAATCTAATGTCCATTTGGGGTCTTATAGCTCCCTTATTCCAAATCTAAATGTTTCCATCCCAACCTAGGGAACTAGTAGATTGGTGGAATTTTCCTTTCATGTAATTTATTTGGATGGGGACATTACAAAGTATGGGGGCAAAAAAGGCAGCCCAAAACTGGAAAATGCAAGCAAAATAATAAGTACAAAACTAAAAATAAATACTAATCATACCAAACCCTAAATCGATGGGAATCGACCCAGTTGGAGTCGCCATAACTGTGGCTAGTGTTTTCACACCAGCTCGTGCTAAAGAGCACCTACTAAGGATTATGGAGCCCTTAGTAGCAATTCATAATAATGGATAAAAAATAGATAATAAATAAATGATGTGTGCAAATAATAACAGAAAATAAATCTAACTACAACAATGAAATAACATATCAACAGGAACCCATGAATAGAATTGGAATCTTTGTATTATGTTGCAAACAAGGGTTTACAATAATGGTTACCTCGGAAGATGAGGTGATGGGGGCCCTTGCAGCAGTATGAAGAGTAGCGCGTTGGGTCTCCAGAGTTCCTTTCTCTTCTCCAAATGCTCAATGGGTGGCCAAGAGTCAACTAGATGGGCACAAAAGTTCAGAAGAGTACGCTAGAGTGTTGTAGGAAATTCGGTAGCATAAGGGTATGAAGAGTGATTATGGATATAAAATGAGGGGTCTTGATCACCTTTTTACAGTGATTTTGGGTGGTGGAGTATTGACCCATTGTTTTGGAAAACTAGTGGTATTTGATATTTTCCCTCTTTTTATTTTATTTTGACCTTTTTCCCCTTTTTCTTTTCTTTTGGGGATTTTGGACCCTTTTTTGTGGGTTTTTAACCTTTTTTGAAGGAATTTATTTATTTTTTAGGGAAATAATGATTTTTTTCCCATTTGGTTACTAATTTAGGGTTTTTTGGGGTTTTGGAGGCCAAGAATGTAGGAAAAGTGGACAAATGGGTTATGTGACTAGGGAGATGAGTTAGTGAACAATTTTTGGGTGTTAACACTTTGTTCCATTAATCAAGTTAGTTAAACATGGCATAGAACCCATCAAACCTGTGTTTAAAGATAGTGGGGTTTGTAGTCTCTTAGCTTAGTTTTCTTAGCTAGGGAGAGATATTTAGAATGTTTAAAGAAGAAAAATACCTAGAGGTAGTGCCTCCAAGTGACCTTGGAATTAGGAATACTGATGATCATGTTTTTCCAAACATCAAAAGGTCACACATCTCCATAATATTATTGTTAGAACCCTTGTACCCTTTTATAAGGCTATTGACTGGATTATTTAACACATTATCCATTAACACTAAAACAATTATCAACAACAATGGGAAGTGTATTGCATCTTTCAATCCTTCTGCACTTGAGAAGTATTATAAATTTTACCAACTAGATGTTTAGTTTCATAAGTGCATGATGTGAAGAAAATTTTAGTTGGATGGTGGATTGAAGGGGAAATATTCAGATCAATAAATGATGGCTTATATCTCATTACGAATTTGAGGTTTATTTACATATATGATATGGCTGTGAGTTGTAAATTGTATGGGAAACAAGATTGTACTTACTTCAAGGATGCTCGAGTCCCTATTGTCTATATTGTGGTCACAACAAGTGTAGTTTTTAATTGGTAAACCATGTTATCTTTTACTATGCAAAAGCCTGTAGAGAATGCTCAAAGGGATAATCCTAAACTTTTTCCTTCCTTTTATATGGCTTATTATATTTTAGATATAATTTTTGCAAGCAATTCTTTCCCAAAACTTGGATAGAATTAGAGACTAGCATGCATTACAGTGCATGTATATTGCCAAAACCTATGAGAGAACAAACATAAATTTAATTATTCTTTAATTTGTGATCACTTCTTTTCTCCCTTGTATAGGCTAGTTTTTGGTGAGGAGTGTCTGAGATCGATAGAATAAGCAAAAATGTTGTTAAAAAGTATAGGCAATTGGTACTTAGATGAAGACTACACTTACTGAGAATTTTCGGGGTAACAAATTCTCCTCGTTTGTTACCCAAATATGTCTCTAATAGACTAGTCATTGGAGAATTTTCTTACGAAATCACACTTTATGGTGTCAATGTCTCTCTATTAAAAGAAAATAAAATAAGTTTTATTCCTCACAACTTATATATTGGACATTATGGTATACGGAACTCAAAAACTACTAAACAAGATGCTACTGTTATGCTTGAATACAAATTTCCACAAGGACAGTTGACCAAGAGACATGATCCCCAAGGTTTAGTTTCCAAGCACTACAATTTAATATGTATGACATGACCTTATACACATGAAGAGTGGGAATATGAAATTCCCTGTGAGAATGCTAATTCTTGAGATGAGCTTTTAGATAGGATGACAATTATAGAGAAAATGGAAAAGGGAAAAATGGCTCAAACCTCAAAGCAACTATGTTAATACCCAAATTTGTCCGCCTTCCACGTCATTAGCCCCATCACCTTCATATGTTATCATTCCACTTCATATTGCCACCTATTTGACTTTGAGAAAACATTATAAAATCCAAAAGATCAAAAGCAAACCTCAAAGGGGGGCATTCTAACCCTACCTCACAAATAATGGCTCGAAGTAAGAGACCCAAGTCGCTCAAAACTCTTTGGTATAAGCGACCCAAGCCGCACAGATCCTCCAAAAAAGAATGACCTTACTCCAACATGATTTTTGGATGTTGCTGCTTTTACTCCTAGCAAAAAAGAGGAAATTTGGGCATGGATCCAGACATGGCCCAAATCAAGGAGTAGATTTAGGACGGAAAAATCCAACCTAGAACCTTATCCTAATCCATCTACTATGCCTATAAAAGAACCCTTAAGGTCCCTCATTACACACAATTCTCCATAGCTTAGCTCAAGTTGTCATTCTGCCAAATTTCCCCTAAGATTGGAGTCATCCTTTTCTTGCTCCTATCTCACCTATTGGAGATCACTATTGTGATGTGTGGCCAGAGGATTGCGAGATCGCTAGGAGAACCAATCGACCCTCCCTCAGATAGATGCAGGGGCCCCTTCCAATGCACTCATTAAGGTGATTTGGGATCTTTGCATTATAGACTTATCATGCATTGATTTTAGAAGAGCATGATTAGACATAAAATGTGCATCATAAAGAAGACTGTCGGGAAGAAGATCACACCATAAACACAAATGGACACAAATTTGATAATGGAGTTTGTCCAATGTGGACTGCGTCTCTGAGCCTGCTTCTGCAATGGGGTGGCCTTTTTATAAATCTCAACAAAATGGCAAGTTACATGGCAAATACAACATGATACCTCAGTGGTTGGAGAAGGAGAAAACTCGTTGCTTGGATCCATGAACTGACTGCACTAGCGAATCTAGATTGTAAATGCGGTGAAAATCGACTACAAATACACCCACCTTCGCCTCACATGATTCACAACAATCACTTCCCTCTCTGCTCATATAGTAGGCTACATAGGGACTTATGCCAATGGAACTTGGATCTCAAAACATAAAATCTCCACAAGTGATCTCTCCAAAGTTCTCCCAAATGGAACTTCAAAAATGGAGTCTCCCCATGGAGTTTCTCTCCAAACATGAAGTCTCACAATGATCTCTAACTCACAACAAGCTCTCACAATATCTCTTCATTTCCCTTACAATGCATAAAGCAAAGGCTTAAATAGAAAAAGCCACCCATGATAACATTTATCACATGAAGCCCAAGTTAACCCCATTTGTTAAGTTTGTTACAACTTGTTTGGATTTTAAAGCTCTCACAATATCTCTTCATTTCCCTTACAATGCATAAAGCAAAGGCTTAAATAGAAAAAGCCACCCATGATAACATTTATCACATGAAGCCCAAGTTAACCCCATTTGTTAAGTTTGTTACAACTTGTTTGGATTTTAATAATATAAGCCAAAATATGGTTCTTGCTATATTAAAGTTGGGCTAAGTGGTTTCACCTTTTGGTTACTCCCACTAGCCTTACATTTAGTTGGAATTTCCATAAAAAAACTTTGTTACAACCACCAAATATTATGTGAATAAAACAAAATCCATTTTTTCTCAAAACATAACCCAAATTTTTGACATATTCCAAACCACTAATATCGAATAGTTTTTAATATGGTGGCAGATGATAAATTTGTGAAAATGTATTAACCACTTTCCTAAAATTTAGGAAATGGTTTTCCCTATTATATGATCATGGAATTCGTTCCATATCAAACCATCTTTTTAGGATATGGTCTCCACATTTTTAGGTGGGTATGTTGCCACTTAATTCGGCATATATTATGGTGTTAATTTATTTATTTATCTTTTTTAATTAAAAGCTTTTTAAATGCTTTTCTCTTTAAAATATTTAAAACCTTAAATTAATTCACACCTTCCACTTTAATGCCACATGTTATGAGGTTGGAGCTCAACCTTGTCACTTAGCAAATTTCTATTGGATCACATGTCAACTTGTGGTTGGTCTATGTCAACTGCACTTGCCACGTCACTGTCATGCAAATTGCCACATCATCTGACACATGTCATTTTCCAATCGGTCCACGTCATTTGCACTTGCCACATCAACTGCCATACAACCTTCTAACTCATATTTCTGATGTCATCCACTTCCATGTGTCATCACCAGGTGCTGCCACATCATCACTTTTTACCTATTGTGGGAAAACTTCTCAGTTCCATATCTTTTGCATACGAACTCCGTTTGATGTGATTCAAATTGTGTTGGTATCGTCTTGCCGAGATCTTCGCAATGAAGCCACTTTTGCTGAGAGATGAGGACTTTGAATTTTTGGCCTTTTGAGATCCTCTTGGATCATGAGGTGATTCTTTCCCTTGTAAAATCGCATTTTTAATACAAAGAAAAAACATTATGTCTTTGCATGTGTATTGTCTATTGAAGGATGCAAAAAAGCTATTAGCTTAGATTTAGTTTCAACAACATGTTAGTTAGTTTCATCATTATGTTATGCTTATTTTTCTTTTCACTTTGAAAATCAACTATTGCACAACCCCTCAACAGGTGCCTTTTTGCACGAGTGTGTGCCTAATCACACACTACAAGCTAACTAAGAGAGAAGATGACAAATTGAAAACAAAAGAGGAAGAACAAATAAGGAAAGTTGAGGAACAAAGGTTAAAGGAAGAATGAGAAAGGTTGGAAGCCATCACAAAGGAACAAAAGAGTAGAAGAAGCTAAGAAACATAAATTAGATCTTGAAGAAAAGGAAAAGGAAAAACAAAGATCGGAAGCAACAAGAATACAATTTATTTCATTAGGTGTGTTGTCCTTTAACAATTAACACTTGTGTATAAATCCCAATCGATATACTTCCTTTACATTCAATCATGAAACAAGCTTAACTATTCAAGCATCAAGAATACAATTTATTTCATTAGGTGTGTTGTCCTTTTACAATTAACACTTGTGTATAGAATATGAAATCCTCTAGTTAACTAATATGTCAAGATAGTATAAGTCCCACTATCATTGTTCATAGAAGACTAAAGCCTAATCATTTCTTCATGTTATCACAAAGACAACTTAGCATATTATTTGCATTATGTACCATTCAATAAGATAAAGACAAGGCCACGTCGTTTATTCACTTATAATTATTAACCCCAATTTACCATGTCCACACCTTATGAAACCAGCTTTAGCAATAAATTCATTGATTGAAAGCATAAAGATTACACTATAAAACTAAGTGTAGTGAAATAACATTACACTATAAAACTAAGTGTAGTGAAATAACATTTTAAGTATGTATTTGGTGTAAAACTTGTTCTTGATGTTTGTTTCAAAGCATAAGTATGTATCTCAATAATGTTATCTATCTTAGCTAGATATTACAGCTTCTATTATCTTGCGACATTATACCCATAAGTTAACTTTTAAGCATTACCATTACACTTAGACTCATTAATGCACAATATAACAACATGCTTTCATTTCATATTACATTATCATTTACC
This sequence comes from Larix kaempferi, assembly GCA_027924585.1. Classification (NCBI taxonomy): domain Eukaryota; kingdom Viridiplantae; phylum Streptophyta; class Pinopsida; order Pinales; family Pinaceae; genus Larix; species Larix kaempferi. Next base: position 1,136,534 of record BSBM01001568.1, on the reverse strand, counting down.
AAAATGAAAGGATATCCACAAGATTATATCATTCAAACAACTTTACTATAATATATTAAAAATACTTGTATAACTAACTTACTTTCGATTCTAGCATTTCAAAGATATCACTTATCTTAGTTAATACACACTAGATTATACTAACAGTATCTAACTAAGATTATCAAAACCATTGAAATAACATTTAATGATGACCATTATAAACAACTTCAATTACAAAATTTGACAAGTATAAATACATGGCAGAGATAGATCTAAATAGAGTAGATGAGGCAATTGAAGACTTGACTACAACATTTCCCTTAACCTACTGGCTCTCTGCTTCAGCGTATATTCCTTCCGTGGAGAGGCCACCCTTGAGCTGGGCAAAAATCCACTGAGGCTAGTATATTACACATCTTTTACTAGATTTCCTCAATATGACCATTTAGTTAAACTCATTGTAGTGACTTAGTTTTTTTAAGCAAGGAATTCATTTCCTCGGACTTTTAGCATTGCTCTTTTACAAAGTGACACGACAACGAGTAGCCAAAAAGGGGTAGGGCTCGTGCCCAAATTTAAACTTAATGTTAACCATATTTAGAAAGCAATAAGCTTTTGCCTAGGGCGTCTACCAATTGAACTTTATTATTACTTCTATAACTGTAATTATCAGACATTTGACCAAAATAACAGATAAGAGAAACCTTATCTCTTAATAGCGAGTCAACCCCTTTATATTTGAACAAGAATATATAGCTAGACTCTTATAGGGTTTCCTCTTGCCATTTGTATTTAGAAAATAAAATGTAAAGGCAAGCGCTTCTTAAGGAGGACTTGTCCCTCAATCCCTTGTTAAATAAGCCGCCTTAGTTAGTAACCAGTGCAACTATATTAAAATGTTTAAATTATATTCCTTTATATTAAAATGTTTAAATTATATTTATAAAGGAGACGACAACTAAATGGCCTCTTAAAGAGGAGTCTGTCACTTAACTCCAAGACGCAAGGAGGAAATATAATGCTATATGTAGAGTTACAATCTTTTAAATTATGTTTAACCAAAAGGAAGGGGGTTACACCCACTATAATTCTGATGCATAGTTGTTTTATAAACAAGCAAAGGGGAAGGGTTATTCCTTTAGCCATGTGACTAATTTTGTTTTAAATGAACCACTAAAGGAGAAGGTAGCGCCCTCTTTAGCAGGGCTTTGACTCCTAAATATTACACACAACACTGTCATATTTTCAAACTAGAAACTGTTCAACAACAATTTAAACTAGGTTCACCTCTCCATTCAGCGATGAAGGGCCTCCTTATCAACACTATATAAAATTTAATTGTGCATTCTTAAACAGTGAAGTCGTCCTCTTAATGGGCAGGTAAGTTAACTGTAAGGGATAATAAATGGGCACCGCCATACCTTTCAACGCTGAGGTAACAGATTCGGAAGTCCACCCATCCCCAACGCTCGTTGCATTCTCGAATTCAACTCATGCAGGTTCGATCATTGACTACCCTTTAGACCTGACGCTTCCCACTTATGCACGGGCAGTGTGATAACAACTTTCTTTAAACGCACTCAACCTCTGCCTTTATTAATTCATTCCAGGGATGCTCATTCAAAAGCTACGCCCTCGTATACTCCCGGGATTCCCTGGCTGCGCCATCCCCCTCTTCATTGCAAAGGGGCTCGGCTCTGTTTTAAGAGGCCGCCCACCATCCAGACTCATAACAAAGGGCTTGGCCCTCCTTTAATATTACATAGTTTTCAACAATAAAAAGTAGTTCACTGGGATGGGTATCCGTCCAGATTCTATGAAATATAAAATCTAATAATAGATTTCGGTTTCTTTTTTTCACAATGAAAAGATCTATACTTGTTATCAAAGTATACAAATAGATTTTTGGTGCTCTCCACTGTATGCATATTTTCCTTTTCCATCCTGGATATGTTCAGGTTATACATACACAAAGCTTATAGTTGCCAATCTAAAGCTTTTTTCCTATGCTATAAACAACAGGAAATGATAACAAACTGACAGCCTTCAGAAAAGTCCAAACTTCCTTCAGCAACCAAATGCCGCCCCTCAAAGTGAATAACTCCTTCCGGGGAAGAAAGGGCCAGCTTTGACAAGGTGTCCGCCTGAGCATTGTGTATCCTATAGACATTGTTGTATTGAAGAGAATCGAAACGAGTATCCAGATTCGAGCTTTCCAACCTTCTAGCGTGACAACTTGGATATCTACCAGTACCTTCCTTTGCGCCCATTCCAGAACCACCGTTGAGTCGCCGAAGATTGACATGGCTTTGATATTCTTAGTAGTTGCGAAGTGAAGTAGAACCCCAAACCGAGGAGTTCACTCCTGGTATTAGTTCCTCTGCCGCAATCCAACTGCAATTTGAAGTGGTGGCTGCCATTCAATTTTAGTAAAATCCCTGCTCCTGAGATCTCGCCATCCTGTTGCGCAGAACCATCAAAGAAACCAATAGGGTAGTTTCCATCAAACAGCGGAGGAGCTCGGGAGCACAACTTCGTATGACCGCAGCCCTTCTGGTAAGATCTCATGGTATTGAGAGATTTGATTGCAATGGACATTCTCATGTCATACCTGTCATCAAATAAAATGTTGTTCCTATATAACCAAATGTACCAGTTGATAATGACTGGTAAGGTTTACCAACGCTCACCAAATGCACGCCAGTTCCGAAAACATTCCCCGATAGAGATCCCTGACCAGGAGAGCTTGAGTTTGGTCAGCTGTCGAATGTCCCTCCAGACCTGCGAAGTAAAAATACGGGAAACAAACAGATGATTTGTTGTTTCATCGTTCTTGTGGCAAAACACGCACCTGCCAGGTCCCATAAAACCCCGTTTAGTAAGGTTTCCCACGTCAACAGCTTGTTTTGAATTAGTAGCCAGCCAAAACATTTCAGCTTGTAAGGACAACACCATCTCCAAAGCCAGCAAGCCCACCATTTTTCCTCACCATCCCAATGCTCCACCATAATAGCTTGATATGCAAGTTTTGCCGTCACCTGTCCATCTAGAGCATTCCATGTCCAAGTAATGGAGAAGTCTTCATTGTTGAGACATATACCAGAGTGTTTTAAGTGAAGGATATATCGATCCCATTCTAAGCCCCCTTCACCATCAATCTGAAGCTCGGTGGCCGTGAGCCAGCTCGTCCTATTCTGTTGAAAATCGAAGTCTTTTGTAGCCTGAGCCAATACAAAAATCTCTCTATTTCTCAGTGCAGATAGGAGCCCTGTAGATAATTTGTAGGAGTCAATGCCCGCAATGGGGTCTTTACCTATTTTTATCTGCCAACCGTTCCCCGGTCTCTGTGCCAGCCACTTTAACACTATATCTGACGCCTTCAAGAGACCCCTCCAAATGTTAGAAACTTTGTGTGTGGATCGCAAGTGGTTCCTGATCCAGTCCATAACCGTTCCAGTTTGCATATATTTACTTCTCGAAACAACACTCCACAGCCCACCTTGAAACAGGCAACACCAGAGACTTTTTGCTCTTAGGGCCTGTCCAAAACTGTAGATGTTATTAAACCCCCAACCTCCCATTTGCTTTGGTCTCGCCAATGACTCCCAAGATGCTAAGTGAATCTTTTGTTTTTCCCTGGAGCTGGCCCAAAGATAATGGAAGCATTTCCTTGGAATTTTTGTTAAAACAGAGTTGGGGATACTTATTAATGACATCCAGTAGACCGGTATGTTCTCCAGGACCGAATTTACAGGAATCACTCGTCCTCCCCAAGTTAGCCATCTCTAACACCAACAACCCAACCTTATATCAACCTTCTTCAGCAGCCAGTTCCAATCCGCGACCTTCTAACCATTTGGTTTTAGGTAAAAGCCTAAGTATTTAAAACCACCTTACAGTTCACTGACCACCTTGAAAGCGAGGAGTTCGAGTAATTGTAACATCCCAAATTTTCAAAAAAATTTAAAACTTTTTTTTTTTTAAATGGCATTAAATAAGATAAACATAGCTGCGGAAGATAATAAATGTTTGATTAAGACAGCATCTATTAAAAAGTCGTACTAATCATAATTTAATTTATGAGTTAACAACATTTGATAATGACAACTTAACACACTTTTGACAAACATGATTATTGTAATAAATGCACTGACATGTCAGAATAATTTAATTTATGAGTTAACAACATTTGATAATGACAACTTAACACACTTTTGACAAACATGATTATTGTAATAAATGCACTGACATGTCAGAAATATGATGCGGTAATTTTATTTTGACAAGACACTGACAGTTTTGCTTTTTGATGTCCAAGGATGTCCTATGACGTATCCTGGAGTTTACTTAGCTGCAACGCTAAAACATTTGAAATGTTTCTATGTGCAGACGACAGGTAAGAAGTTCCATAAGTGCATAAATTCAAAGTATGTGTATAGTTCAATTCAACGTCATAAATAAATAGAATGTTATGAAATCTGTTGCGACTCCCAACAAGCATGCAGGTATGAATTACATAGTTATGTTTGTTGGTTTCAAATGTTGTCTTACAACTCATCAAGCTGTTAGGTTCTTTGTGGTGACCAACGTCGTTGTTGTAGCTGGCTTTTGTCGCCGTCTTAAGATAATTAATACTTACATGATACCGATGTAGTAAATGTACTGCAAAATCATTAAATGTTTGCACTATGAAAATTCGATAAGAAGTACATAACATTAATATGGTTTATATGCTAAATATATAACATTGGATTCATTTGATTACCAAAATGCAAACTATATATTCTCATATTTGCAATGACATAATTATGAATAAATTTAAACAAATAATAAAAGAATTACAATGCTAACATTATAATTCTTATGAATTAACTACTCTATGCTATAAATTGACAATATCTAAGTATTACAATATATACATAAGCCTTGTGGCTTATAATCACTTAACGTTCACAATGTAAACATACATATAACGAAACATAACTCAAATACTTTGATTATAAACCTAATTTGGAACTATACGAATATTATATAAACATTTAAATGTTAATTAAACGTAGCACAATGATTCTACATTGTAAACATAAGCTTGGAACTATATAAACCTTGAATATTAAATAAAAACCTAACACTAATGTTTTAACGTCGTGAATCATGAGCTTGGAAAACTATATCGTGGATATAGACATGGTACTAACATGCATTAAAATCGAATGGACAGGTTGACAGGTCTTAACGCTCGGCTTGTGCTTCGCGCTGGCGTGGAAATAGTGTTTCGATCCTGCAATTAATGGCAATTCCTACTCCATAGTGACAAGGATTTTCAACGCTTCCAAGTAATGCAACACAGTGCATAAGGTGACTGCGAAAGCCACTGTGTAATGCTTTTACGTTACCACTCCTCCGAGCTTGTTGCCGATCGATCCATCGTGTGCACAAGTGGCAAGGCTGTGCTTGTGCTAATGAATGAACAATAAATGCAATTGCTTTTCGTTCCAATGCAACCTTGCTGGCACTCTAGTGATCGTCGATCGGTTTGAATCTGGGATGTTGGATTGCAACCCTAGCGTTTCGTCGTGGTGTTGATTGATAGAGAGTTAATGTGTTTCATTATTCACTATTGTTTCGAGCAGTGAGGCCTACAGGATGCTGAATTTTAGGGTTAGTCAAGATGTAGGAGGATTCGACCTCGAGACCTATAGGGTTAAGTTGGTAGTTGCAGGTTTTCGTTTCTCTGCCATGGCATTGTGATAAATTGTTGTGTCTTGGGTTTGCATTACTATCGAGTTGATAGATTATAGGTTTTCGTTTCTGAGTTCTGAATGGAAACACACCTTCCTACAACAAGAGTAAAGGTATCCTGGTCTCGTCTAGAACAAGAAGCTCGTCGTTCGCTGGTGAATGTACAGAGCTCAGTCATTGTTTTCCAAGGGTAAGTGCTTTCAGAACTCAGAGTTGTTTGTAACGTTCAGTTTAAAGCTTAAAATGTTATATTGTCTAACTCTTGAACGTTTGTATGGCAGGTACTGGTTTTGAAAGGGAAAACTTGAGCCAGGGTTTGGAAATGGATGGAAAGTCTCCATTCCTGTTAAGCTCCGGGTCTTCAACCCTCGTAGGTGCTCATTCGGACTTGGTTGATGAGGTTTTCCACAAAATCAGTAACAATAGTTTCGCTATGCTTTCAGCATTGTCAGTTAGTTGAGAATCTTTGAAGACTTTTTATGTTGAAATGAAAACTTGAACAAGGAATGACCCTCGTAGTTTAAATGATAATCGTCCTACTTCGTTTTGATACCTAGCTCATCAATGATTGAGAGTTATGATACTCGTTTAAATGCTAGAGGTGGGGAATCATCCCTGTGTAGTTTTTGTTTTGAAAATGTAATGTCGACCTGTATGTTGATGCTTCCTTTGTGAAGTTGGAACCTGTGTTGGGTTCGAAACTCAAACTTGGAAAATGTTTTGGGATTAAAATTAATGAATGAAAATTTAGAGCCGAAGCTCGTTTAGCTCTGTATGCTATGTTTTAACCTCGGCAATGGAAAATGTTGTTATAAACTACTCGTTTTAGGCTATTCGTTGAGTTCTGTGTAGAGAATCGTAACTGTCGAGCTATGCAAAATTGTATGCATTTCTTTGTTAATGAACTCTGTGTGTAAGGAAACGATAGAGTAATTTTCAAATGATTGTAAAAGAAAATAAACGGGGGTTTGCCCAAACTGTAGTTTTTCTCGGGTTTGTACTGTAGTTTAAACATTAATGTAATTCGTGTTTTGTCTAACTGTTGAAAACAATGAAGAGAGCTTGGAAATACTGCTCTAGGGTTTAACAATTAAAAAAACGATTCTATGTTTAAATATTATCTACAATTTGTAATGCAATGATTTTAAACAAGACAGGGTTTATATTTCTTTTGTTTGCAGTTTATGATAATACTGAAATAATTGATGAAAGTACCAAACAGGAAAAATTTTAAAGAAAACAAAGTGTATATGTGAAAAAGAGAAGACTGTGTATTGGTTAACATTTGCAGCTTATAGTAATTGATAGTGATATTGTTTATTTGAAGCTATGATATATGATAGCTTTAAATTACATTTATTTACTATGTAAATAATAAAGATAAGCAAACACTATGTATTTGTACAGAAAATAAACAATATTTGTTTTTCATGAAACAATGAAATATTCTATAATATTTTAGATACTATACAGTAATTTCTACTATTGTTAACTATAGGGCAGAAGATGAAAAACATATCAATTACTGTACTCATCTGTCTAATCAATGGCAATCTGTCTATCTTTCATCCATATTTAATTTGCTTCTCTACACTACAGTACGATGCAAATAACAGCATGGGAAAAATGTAGAGATTGGATTATCAATTCAGATTATCATTAAACTTAACACCAGACTTAAACAAAATCAGAGATCAATTCTTCTTCAAAACATAGTTTACTAATTTTTACTAAACATAACTATTAACTGAAATAAATTAGGAAACAGTAAAACCTGGATTAATTCTGTAGGGAAACAAATAGCCTTAGGACCCCCGAGCTTGTTCACTGAACCACTAGGAGGAAGAAACTTAGGAATTTAGGATCTCCACTTGCAGTAGCAATAATTGTCAAATCTTCAAGAATTAGCAGTCCAAAGGACCTGCATCAGTTCCTCTGGTTCTCCTTATCAAAATAGTTTGCAGACTTATGATTGCACTCACAACTAGCCTCCTTATTCGAATCTCTTAGTGATCACCTGATGCACATGAGGAATATTTCTGCATAAAATATTGTGTAAGAGCTGCCTGCTCAATTCGATTTTGCCTTATGTAGGATGCCTAGGCCTTTTCAGTTGTTACTTGGTCATTAAATGAGCTGCCTGCCCACTCCCACCACATGGGGGATAATGACACATTATTAGGGGTAGTTGTCCCATAACCAACAGCTAGTGGTGAAGTGCAATTGCTGCCATCTGTTCCATGCTTTCCAACAGCTTCCATTCCTCCTAGTGGGTCAGTGAACACTCATTTAACAGTTCCCTTGGGTGTTTGTCTCCTACTTTAATTTATTAAATAATAATAATTCAGTAATTACATTCATCATTGACTAAACTTGGTCATAATTTCAAAACTTTGAAATTAAAATTTAACATAAAGTATTTTGAAAATAAAATATTATTTTCAGAATTTGGGTAGGTGACTACACCCCCCCTTAGGTCTCAACATCGTCCTCGATGTTGGTTAATCACTCCTTGAGTGTTCCTGAAACAGAGTTGGGTATGCTGCCTACATACTACTCTCCAACTCCCAGGGTGCCTCTTCCAGGCTAAGGTGTTTCCATTTCACCTTTACTTGCCCAATAGAGCGATTTTGGAGTAGAGTTTCCCTCCTTTCGAGAATACAGTCCAGTTCCACCTGAAAATCTCCGTCTTGTCCCACCTGTACATCATTCCAGTTTACAACATGAGTAGCATCATGTACATACTTCTTTAAAAATGATATATGAAAAACATTATGTATTTTTAAATTTGGGGGCAAGGCCAGTTGGTATGCCACTGGTCCAACCTTGGACACTATTTCAAAAGGACCACAATACTTGGGTGCCAACTTGGCACAGCTTCCCAATTTGAATGAACTCTTTTTCGGTCTTACCTTGAGGAATACATGTTCACCAACCTGAAACTCTTTATGAGTCCTTTTTAAATCTGCTTGACTCTTTTGCCTATCTTGGGCAACTTTTAAATTTTCTTGTACCTATTTCACAGTTAATTCTAACTCCTGCAATAATTCAGGTCCTAAAACAACTCTATTTACTGGGTCATTCCAAGAAACAGGTGTATCACATTTCCTACCATAAAGAATTTCAAATGGGCTAAGTTTGAATGATGCATGATAATGGTTATTATATGCAAATTCTGCTAAGTGTAAGTAGTCTTCCCACTTACCAAGGTGATCCTTAACATACATTCTCAGTAAGTCTTCCAAAACTTGATTTACCCTTTATGTCTATCTATATGTTTGTGGATGAAATGCGGTGCTGAAATTTGAGGTTGTACTCAACCCTTTGAACAATGACCTCCAACAGTTTCCAGTAAACTTAGAGTCTCGATCTGAAATTATCACCTTTGGTATACCATGTAGTCGAAAAATCTGCTTCATGAAGATTTATGCAATGTTTGGAGCTTTATGAGTAGTCTTTACAGGTATAAAATGTGTTGCTTTGCTAAGTTTGTCCACTACCACCATGATAGAGTCATTTTGTTTCTGGTTTTTGGGTAATCCAGTAATAAATTCTATGCTTATCACTTCCCATTTCCAACTCGGTATAGGTAATGGTTGCAACAATCCGGCAAGATGTTGGTGTTCAATTTTCACTTTTTGACAATCCAAACATTTAGCTATGTACTCTGCTACTTCATCCTTCATTCTGGGCCAATCATACTCCTTCCTTAGCATAATAATGGTCTTTTGATAACCTGGATGACAAGAATAATGACTTTTATGCATCTCGTTTAAAATCAAAAATTTTATTTCTGGTATGTGTGGTACATACAATCTGTTTTTACACAGCAATAACCCATTTTCTTTCATGCTGTAATCTGCCATAAGATTTTCAGAACTGTTATTTGCTGTCTTTTCCTTTATTTTTCTGTATTCTTCATATGTTTTACTCTTTTCAAGAATCTAATTTTCCAAATCTGTTGAATAAGTACTGATGGCTGAAATAAAATTTAGTTTTTTTTTACGACTCAAAGCATCTGCAACCTTGTTCTCATTCCCTTTAATATGCTGAATTTTAAAATCATACTCACTTAAGAAGGTCAACCATCTAGTTTGTCTAACGTTCAGATTTGTCTAATCTAATAAATATTTCAAACCCATATTATCTGTCAACAATGTGAATTTTCTGCCAATAAGGTGATGACACCACATTTTTAAGGCATGAATTACTGCCAATAACTCTAAATCATAAGTAGAGTAGTTCTTCTCATGTATTTTCAGCTTTCTAGATTCATATGCCACCGCATGCCCTTCCTGTGTTAGGACTCCACTGAATCCGTCATTGCATGCGTATGTACAAACTATAAAATCCTTGTTAGGATCTGCTATCCTCAAGACAGGTGCTGTAGTCAATAATTCATTTAACTTCTTAAAACTGTCAAAACATTTCTGATCCCACACAAATTTCTTCCCTTTCTTCTGCAGGGAAGTTATGGGGTTGGCAATCCTTGAAAAACTCTCTATAAATTTTCTGTAATATCCGGTAGTGCCCATAAATGATCTTACATCCGACACATCCTTAGGAACCGGCCAGTCATTAATGGCCTTTATCTTGTCGGGGTCAACCGAGATTCCTTCTTTAGAAATTATCTGTCCTAAATACTGAATTTTATCCTTGTGGAAATCACACTTACTAAACTTAGCGTAGAGTTGATGATCTCTCAAAACTTGTAAAATAATCCGCTGGTGTTCATCATGCTCTTCTTTACTTTTAGAATACACTGAAATGTCATCAATAAACACAATAGCAAACTTGTCTAAGTATTTGTGCAGAAATTATTCATCAAACACATAAATACAACCGGGGCATTAGTTAAGCCAAATGGCATGACTACGAAAACATAATGTCCATGCCGAGTTCTGAAAGCTGTCTTGAAAATATCTTCATGCTTAACCCGCACTTGATGATATCCTGATCTTAGATCAATCTATGAAAATATCGTTGCTCCACGCAGCTGATCAAATAGATCGTCTATGCAGGGCAACGGATACCGATTCTTGATTGTCATCTTATTAAGCTGGCGATAATCTATGCACAGTCTTAGGGTTCCATCTTTCTTCTTAACAAAGATGACAGGTGCTCCCCAAGGAGACACGATGGGTCTTATATAATTCTTATCAATCAGTTCCTTCAACTGTGATTTCAATTCGTTTAATTCCAGTATATTCATTCTGTATCAAGCTTTAGAATTTGGTACTGCTCCTAGTATTAACTCGATGGTAAAATCTAAATCTCTTTTAGGAGGTAATCCTGGAATCTCCTCAAGAAATACATCCTTAAAATCCTTTAGGACAGGTATGTCTTCTAATTTCAGTTTGTCCTCTTTACAGATAAACTCATCATTTACTACATTTACTGCAAACAACTGACATCCTTTCCTAACTGCCCTCTTAACTTGCATGGCTGAAACCTGTCTAAGGGTTACCTTTCTTGGGATACCTTTTATCTCTACAGTTTTCCCTTCTTCATTTAAACATGTAAAACTTTTTTCGTAACAGTTCAGAATGACATGATGGGCTTCTAACCAGTCCATCCCGATTATAATATCATAAGATCCTAAAGGTAAAATATTCAACTTGATTTGTGTCTGTAATTGATTCATGAATAAAGCACAACTTTCTATAAAATCTGATACTTTCCTCTTTGTTCTAGTTGCTAGTCTAACTAACCAATATTTACTGAACTTTTAAGTTTTTAACTTAAGACTTTCCACTATATCTGGTGATATATAACTTAAGCTAGCACCTGGATCAATTAAAACAGTAACGGGATGATTTTGTAGTATACCTTCAATCTCTACCATAGAGATTTGATGATCTGCTTTCCTGTTGTCAAGTGCTGCATTGATTCGGGATCCCTTGCTACGTCTCCGACAGTAGGGTCAGTCTGAATGGAGTGAATGTTGTTAGCTTTCCGCTTCCTCAAGGGACATTTTGATGCATAGTGGGGACCTTGACACTCGAAACATTTGATGGGTGCCTTTTGCTCATTGGTCTTGGTATTATTAGGAGCATTTCTGGGTACTGTAGAATTCTTCTGTTGATTGTTTCTGGAATTATTCCCTTGATAATTCCGATTCTGAAAATTTTCTTTTGGAAACCGGAATTTCCACTGAACCTAAAATTTTTCTTTTTCATCTCAAAATTGTTGGGCTTATGACTTTTCCAGTTTGACATTCCTTCTCTTTTTCAATTTGTGTCATAACAGAAAAATGCCTTTCTCATAGCCTCTTCCAAGGTCTTAGGACTTTCATACTCGATTATGCCCTTAATATTGAAAGGTAGGTAGCTCAAGTATCTTTGAATTTTCGGTTTCTCTTCTATGAGGTATGGCACATATCTCAGTAAGTTCAAAAATTTACTGTTCATTTCCTTCATGTTCATACCTCCCAGCTTCAAATCGTAGAACTCTTTGGATTTTTCTTCATAGTACTGTTCAGATAAAAGCTTCTTCTTAAAGTATCGTTTAAAAGTACTCCAGTTTACATCTTTATCCTTGATACCTTTTACTATTTTGATGTCTTGCCACCAAATATCCGCTTTTCCGGTCAAATTATATATAGTCATTTTTGCTTCCAAGGACTCTGAATAATTATAAATCTGGAAATATTTCTTCATACCGGATAACCATGCTTCATCTGTCTCGCCCTTCTCAATTTTTCCATTGAAAGTTGGAGGTCTAATCTTTTTGAACTCCCCGGAAATCTGTTCATACTCTTTGTGGCTTTTTTTTCTGGGTTTGTAATCCCCTTTACTGCTATCGCTTGAATAGTTACGGCTCTTTTTGCGTGATTCAATAGCATCTCCTGATGATGTCGAACTACTGTTCACATCATCGATTTTCATTTTCTTACTTTTGTTACCATCAGGCAGATCCTCAGCCTTGGAGATATCTTCATTATCTCTCTCCTTCTCATCAATTGGGAACTGTTCAAATAGCACTTGGTTTAACTCTTCTTCCGCCTTTAGAATTCTTTCATTGTCTTGTTTCACAGATCTAATTTCTGCCTTTAATTCCTGAAACGCACGTAACAATTCTGACGAATTGTTATTTAATTCACCGTGGCCTTATTTTGCATAGTGTTGTCCCAAGCTATGGCTGTTTGGTTGAAATCTGTCTTCTACATGTTCAGTTGAGTTCTCCATACCTGTAACTTAAAATAATTTCTGTATAATACCATAGTTAAAATTTTAATTAGTAAGATTTTCTGTTCTAATAAAATTTCTGTTGCATGTTCTTGGACCCTTTTCAGGCCTAGAGTTTGAACCTGGCTCTGATACCACATGTAACATCCCAAATTTTCATAAAATTTTAAAACTATTTTTTTTAAATGGCATTAAATAAGATAAATATAGCTACGGAAGATAATAAATGTTTGATTAAGACAATATCTATTAAAAAGTCGTTTCGTACTAATCATAATTTAATTTCTGAGTTAACAACATTTGATAATGACAACTTAGCACACTTTTGACAAACATGATTATTGTAATAAATGCACTGACAGGTCAGAAATATGATGCGGTACTTTTATTTTGACAAGACACTAACAGTTTTGCTTTTTGATGTCCAAGGGTGTCCTACGAGGTACCCTGGAGTTTACTTAGCTGCAACGCTAAAGCATTTGAAATGTTTCTATGTGCAGACGATAGGTAAGAAGTTCCATAACTGCATAAATTCAAAGTAAGTGTATAGTTCAATTCAACATCGTAAATAAATACAATGTTATGAAATTTGTTGCGACTCCCAACAAGCATGCAGGTATGAATTACATAGTTATGTTTGTTGGTTTCAAATGTTGTCTTACAACTCATCAAGCTATTAGATTCTTTGTGGTGACCAACGTCGTTGTTGTAGCTGGCTTTTGTCGTCGTCTTAAGATAATTAATACTTACATGATACCGATGTAGTAAATGTACCGCAAAATCATTAAATGTTTGCAATATGAAAATTCGATAAGAAGTACATAACATTAATATGGTTTATATGCTAAATATATAACATTGGATTCATTTGATTACCAAAATGCAAACTATATATTCTCATATTTGCAATGACAGAATTATGAATAAATTTAAACAAATAATAAAATAATTACAATGCTAACATTATAATTCTTATGAATTAACTACTCTATGCTATAAATTGACAATGTCTAACTATTACAATATATACATAAGCCTTGTGGCTTATAATCACTTAACGTTCACAATGCAAACATACATATAACGAAACATAACTCAAATACTTTGATTATAAACATAATTTGGAACTATAAGAATATTATATAAACCTTTAAATGTTAATTAAACGTAGCACAATGATTCTACATTGTAAACATAAGCTTGGAACTATATAAACCTTGAATATTAAATAAAAACCTAACACTAATGTTTTAACGTCGTGAATCATAAGCTTGGAAAACTATATCGTGGATATAGACATGGTACTAACATGCATTAAAATCGAATGGACAGGTCGACAGATCTTAACACTCAGCTTGTGCTTTGAGCTGGCGTGGAGATAGTGTTTTGATCCTGCAATTAATGGCCATTCCTACTCCATAGTGATAAGGATTTTCAACGCTTCCATGTAATGCAACACAGTGAATAAGGTGACTGCGAAATCCACTGTGTAATGCTTTTACGTTACCACTCCTCCGAGCTGGTTTTCGATCGATCCATCATGTGCACAAGTGGCAAGGCCATGCTTGTGCTAATGAATGAACAATAAATGCAATTGCTTTTCGTTCCAATGCCACTTTGCTGGCACTCTAGTGATCGTCGGTCGGTTTGAATCTGGGACGTTGGATTGCAACGCTAGCGTTTCGTCGTGGTGTTGATTGATAAAGAGTTAATGTGTTTCATTATTCACTATTGTTTCAGGCATTGAGGGCGACAAGCTGTTGGATTTTAGGGTTAGTCGAGATGTAGGAGGATGCAACCTTGATACCTGTAGAGCTAAGTTGGTAGTTGCAGGTTTTCATTTCTCTGCCATGGCATTGTGATAAATTGTTGTGTCTTGGGTTTGCATTACTGTCGAGTTAATAGATTATAGGTTTTCGTTTCTGAGTTCTTAATGGAAACACACCTTCTTGCAACAAGAGTAAAGGTATCCTGGTCTCGTCCAGAACAAGAAGCTCGTCGTTTACTGGTGAATGTACAGAGCTCGGTCGCTGTTTTCCAAGGGTAAGTGCTTTCAAAACTCAAAGTTGTTTGTAACGTTCAGTTTAAAGCTTAAAATGTTATATTGTCTAACTCTTGAACGTTTGTGTGGCAGGTACCAGTTTCGAAAGGGAAAACTTGAGCCAAGGTTTGGAAATGGATGGCAAGTCTCCATTCCTGGTAAGCTCCGGGTCTTCAACCCTCATAGGTGCTCATTCGGACTTGGTTGATGAGGTTTTCCACAAAATGAGTAACAAGAGTTTCGCTATGCTTTCGTCGTTGTCAGTTAGTCGAGAATCTTTGAAGACTTTTATGTTGAAATGAAAACCTTAACAGGGAATGACCCTCGTAGTTTAAATGATAATCGACCTACTTCGTTTTGATACCTAGCTCGTCAATGATTGAGAGTTATGTTACTCGTTTAAATGCTAGAGGTGGGGAATCATCCCTGTGTAGTTTTTGTTTTGAAAATGTAATGTCGACCTGTACGTTGATGCTTCCTTTGTGAAGCTGGAACTTGTGTTGGGTTCGAAACTCAAACTTGGAAAATGTTTTGGGATTAAAATTAATGATTGAAAATTTAGAGCCGGAGCTTGTTTAGCTCTATATGCTATGTTTTAATATCGGCAATGGAAAATGTTGTTATAAACTACTCGTTTTATGCTATTCGTTGAGTTCTGTGTAGAGAATCATAACCGTCGAGCTATGCAAAATTGTATGCATTTCTTTGTTGATGAACTCTAAGTGTAAGGAAACGATAGAGTAATTTTCAAATGACTGTAAAAGAAAATAAACGGGGCTATGCCCAAACTGTAGTTTTTCTCGGTTTTGTACTGTAGTTTAAACATTAATGTAATTCGTGTTTTGTCTAACTGTTGAAAACAATGAAGAGAACTTGGAAATACTACTATAGAGTTTAACAATTAAAAAAAACGATTCTATGTTTAAATACTATCTACAATTTGTAATGCAAATGGAAAATGCAATGATTTTAAACAATATAGGGTTTATATTTCTTTTGTTTGCAGTTTATGATAATACTTAAATAATTGATGAAAGTACTAAACATGAAAATTTATAAAGAAAACAAAGTGTATATGTGAAAAAGAGAAGACTGTTTATTGATTAACATTTGCAGCTTATAGTAATTGATAGTGATACTGTTTATTTGAAGCTATGATATGATAGTTTTAAATTACATTTATTTACTATATAAATAATAGAGATAAGCAAACACTATGTATTTGTACAAAGAATAAACAATATTTGTTTTTCATGAAACAATGAAATATTCTATAATATTTTAGATACTATATAGTAATTTCTACTATTGTTAACTATAGGGCAGAAAATGAAAAATATATCAATTATTGTACTTATCTGTCTAATCAATGGCAATCTGCCTATCTTTCATCCATATTTAATTTGCTTCTCTACACTAGAGTACGATGCAAATAACAACATGGGGAAAATGTAGAGATTGGATTATCAATTCAGATTGTCATTAAACTTAACATCAGACTTAAACAAAATCAGAGATCAATTCTTATTCAAAATAGATTTTACTAATTTTTACTAAACATAACTATTAACTGAAATAAATTAGGAAACAGTAAAACCTGGATTAATTCTGTAGGGAAACAAACAGCCCAAGAAGATTTTTCCACCCAACCAATTCCTGAAGACAACCAAGTACTTTCCTTAGGACCCCCGAGTCTATTCACTGAACCACTAGGAGGAAGAAACTTAGGAATTTAGGATCTCCACTTGCAGTAGCAATAATTGTCAAATCTTCAAGAACTAGCAGTCCAAAGGACCTGCACCAGCTCCTCTAGTTCTCCTTATCAAAATAGTTTGCAGACTTATGATTGCACTCACAACTAGCCTCCCTATTCAAATCTCTCAGTGATCACCTGATGCACATGAGGAATATTTCTGCAGAAAATATTGTGTAAGAGCTGCCTACTCAATTCGATTTTGCCTTATGTAGGTTGTCTAGTCCTTTTCAGATGTTACTTGGTCATTAAATGAGCTACCTTCCCACTCCCACCACATGGGGGATAATGCCACATTATTAGGGGTAGTTGTCCCATTACCAACAGTTAGTGGTGAAGTGCAATTGCTGCCATCTGTCCCATGCTTTCCAACATCTTCCATTCCTCCTAGTGGGTCAGTGAACACTCATTTAACAGTTCCCTTGAGTGTTTGTCTCCTACTTTAATTTATTAAATAATAATAATTCAGTAATTACATTCATCCTTGACCAAACTTGGTCATAATTTCAAAACTTTGAAATTAAAATTTAACATAAAGTATTTTGCAAATAAAATATTATTTTCAAAATTTGGGTAGGTGACAGTAATTGTTTAATGAAGGCTTCACCCACCCCCAAAAGAAAGATCCTGATTTTTGAGCGTTAATCACCATACCTGAGGCTGCACCGAACTTATCGAGACAGGATCTCAAAGCAATCCATTCTCGATGATTCCCCTGCCAAAAATTAGTACATCGTCTACAAAGAAGAGGTGAGTGATGTGCTGCGCTTGAGAAACCTTTATGCCTGTAATTCTTCCTTCTAGGAATGCTTTGTGGATTAATAAACTGAGCCCCTCGATAACCAAGAGGAAAAGCGGGGGGGATAAAGGGCATCCCTGCCTAAGTCCCCTTGAGATCAAGAAAAAGTCTGTAGGATTGCCATTAATTAAGACTATAAAGTTTGCTAAAATTATACAACCCATAATCCACTTGGATGCCTCAAAGCTGACTCCAATCTGTAGAAAAACCAAACGTATGAAGGACCAAATTACTTGATCATAATCCTTCACCACGTCCACTTTGAGTACCGCTGCCTTCATCTTATTTTCTTCGATGGAGTGAATGACCTCCTATGCCACATCAATGGCATCGTGAATCTGTTGGTGTTCCAAAAATCCAAATTGCTCTTTCGATATAAATATGGACAGGAAAGGTTTCATCCTTAAAGCAATAATCTTCGCGACAATCTTAGAATTGAGATTGCACAGCGAGATGGGGCGAAATTCCGAAAAATCATACGGATTTGAGTTTTTTTGGGATCAGGGCTATAAAAGTGGCGTTTAAATCCCTCGAAATCCTTCTTGAGATTCTCAATTCTTCAATCGTTGATAACAGAGTGGGCCCAATTAGATGGAAGAAAGTCAGGTAGAACTCTACCGTCCAGCCATCCGGGTGCTTTCTCAAATCCCATGAGCACCTCCTTAGTCTCCTCCAACACGACAAGACTTGCCACTACTCGACCTTCCGCCTCATATAAGAACCTGGGGTAGTTTCGAACTACCTCTAACTAATCAACTAGATTGTTTGTCTGCGGCTCGGTAAATATTCATTTGAAATGATCCATATCCCCCACTTCCAGTTCCTATTGAGATCGCATCCGAACGCCATAAATGCTCAAGAGATCTCAGATAGACTTATGTATCCGACGATGCTCCGCAAATTGATGGAAAAAGTGTGTATTTTGATCTCCGAGTTGGATCTAGGTGGCACAACTTTATTTGTCGCCACGATTCTTCTTCCATAAGAATTATTCTAGATATCCTGCCTTCCAATGCTGAGAGGGCATCCCTTTGTACGTTATTTAACAAGGGTTTGGATCTGTAGACATGATCCATATGCCTTTCAAGGTCTTTCAATTCCACTGCCAACAATTTTTTCTTCTGTTTTTCCCAAGTCGACACTTATCATTTGAGCATCTGCAACTTCCAAACCAAGGTTTCCATACAGTTCATTCTAGTGGAGGGTCTGAGGTTCTCCAAATCCTTTCAACTAAATGCTTAAAAGTCTACCTCCGCTAACCAAACCGCATTGAATTTGAAGGGATATCTTGGTCGACCTATTGTTGCTTCGAGTTGAAAAGCAATGGGAATGTGGTCTGATATTTGTTGGTTTATAAACCAAGATCTATATCCATTTTCTTGCCCCAAAAGAGGAGCCACAACCAGGACTCTATCAATCCTTTTTGCAATCTGTGCTTCGTCATCCCGGCTATTCCTCCACGTGGGAAGGATGGGGTTGGGTTGTATGTGCACCAAGTCAGCTTCTGAGATTAAATCCAAGAAAAATTCTGATAATGGGTCTGTTCTAGCCCGAGTACTCCAAGTTTCAGAAGCTTCAGCTGTAAAATTCAGGTCCCCAGCAATGATGATAGCAGGGTCCGATAGCAATCCTACCAACCTTACATGTTCCCAGTACCTCTGTTGATCGTGATATAGGTCGTAGTAGTTGAAAACATCAAGCCTGTAGAGTGGAAGAAGACTTTTGGAGACAAAAATCAAGAAGCCTGTGGCTTCAAGCCGGGGATAAGAACACTGGATACTTTCACAAACAAGCAGAGGCTCGAAATCATTTTAACTATGTCAAGGAAGTCCAACATCAAGATCAAATAGTCATGGATTTTGAAGGAATCAAGCAGGCTTCCCACACCCATTTCAAATATTTATATATAGACGATTCATCGCCCTAGGCAGAAATCAATCATTATCTCTTAAACTTGATACCCTCTAAAGTACAAGAGGAAACGAATCAGATTCTAATTGCCCTTGTAACTAGGCAAGAAATCAAAACAACCCTTGATAACATGGACTCTAATAAAGCACCGGGGCCCGATGGATTTACAGCAATATCCTCAAAGCTAGCTGGTTAGTTATAATTAAAGATCTACATAAAATGGTGGTGAAATCTGAGAAGTGTAGCAAGATCGGTGGGTGCACCAACTCAGCCTTCTTAGGTCGATCTTATCCCTAAAGAGAAAGGAGCAAATTCCTTTGACAAATTCAAGCCAATTTCGCTCTGCAATATTGGCTAGAAAATAATAACGAAAGTTATAGCTAACAGAATTAAAGGAATCCTTCCTGCGCTTATACCTACAAATCAAGGTGGATTTATTAAGGGAAGGCAAACCATAGATAACATCATCTTGGTCTAGGAATATTTCCACTCGAGCATCCTTCAACATGAAAAAGGTATGGTTATTAAACTAGATTTAGCTAATGCCTTTGACAAAGTTCGACATAGATTTCTCTTTCAGGTAATGCTGCGATTTGGGTTTGCCCTCGATTTTGTAAATTGGGTGAAAGCCTGTATTGGAAACCCCTGGATAGTCCCCATGTTCAATGGATGGGCTGCAGGATTTTTCCAAGCCTCCAGGGGGCTCAGACAAGGGTGCCCTCTGTCACCTCTCCTTTTTGCAATTCAAGCTTCGGTTCTCAGCTTTTAGTTGGAAAATAGTCGTCTTCAACAAGATTTAATGGGCCTCAGAATAGTCCGAGAAGTTAAAGATATAAACCATGCTTAGTTTGTTGATGATACGTTACTGCTTGGAGGAGCGAGCACCCACATCGATAGTAAGTTTAAGAGAGAGCTGGATATTTACAAAGAAGCAACAGGCAACAAAATTAACAACAAGAAGAGTCAAATTTTTTGTTGGAATTGCTCCCCCAAAGAAATGGTATAAATCTCAAGAATTCTTGAAATGGAGGGGAAAACAAACTGGGAATCCTTCAAATATCTAGGAGTCGCCATCTTTAAATATTCACCAAAATCTGCTCACTGGCTTCCTTTGATCGATAAGCTAAAAAACCAAATTCATTCATGGGGTGCCTCGTGGTTGAATTTGGCTGGAAAAGTGGTTCTCATTAAATTTGTTATATCCAGCATCCCTATTTATCAATGTTCAATCCTTCTGGCTCCAAGAAATTTCATCTCCAAGATCGACTCTCTCCTCAGAAGATTCTTATGGAAAGGCGGTAAGCATAGCGAAAACAAGCTTCACCTAGTAAGCTAGAGAAAAATCACCAAACCCATTTTGGAAGGGGACCTCCAGATACGTGATCTTAGCCTCCAAAACTTAGCTCTCGGAGCTAAAATACTCTAGAACTTAGCAACACAGGGAAGCTAACATGGAGTAAACATGCTTTATGGAAGAATTATTTTCAGGGGACAAGGAAAAAGTGCCTGGACTTACCACCAAAGGTCTCAAGAGGATCTCCAGTCTTCTGAATATGCCAAAAAGCTCTTGGTTTTTTCAAAGAAAATTTGACTTGGGTCCCTAGAAATGGGAAGAGCATACGTATTTGGGAAGACTCTATCTTAGGTGAGCTACCTCTCGAAAACCATCGTGGCAGGCTCAATCTGAAACTATGGCTTTCCCTTTGGGATATTTCAGTCTTGAACAATGATGATGCTAGAAATTGGAAAGATTGGAAAATTTCAAACTGTCCAATCCATCTGCGCAATGAAGAGAGCTTACTACTTTCCCTACTCCAAGGGAAGTCCCCTCTTGCAGCCCACACAAAAGATTCGCGAGGTTGGGGGTATACTTCTAGACTCTATTCTGCAGCAACATGGTATAAGCACTTAAAAGCAATCCCTCATGTTCCCCCCAACCCTCCTGTCTGGAAAGGAATATGGAATATCAAAATTCTGCTGAAAGTTGACATGTTCATTTGGAATCTTGCTCACAATAGCATTGTCACTGGAGACACTTTAAAGAGAAAAGGTTGGGAAGGCCCCACGAGATGCACTTTTTGTCGGGAAGAGGAGGAATCCACTAAACATATCCTTTTGAACTGTTTGTTTGCCTCTGAGGTCTGGAACCTAGATCTGACTCCATGGTCTTCTCAAATCCATCTCCCCAAGGATATTCCCACCCTTTTAGGAAACTGGATCCATATGTGCCCCTTCTCACTCCTAAAAAAAGATCAACTGAAAAGATGTTGGTTGACTCTACCGAAATTCATCCTTTGGAAACTTTGGTTAGAAAGGAATACTTGAATTTTCAGAGATTAGTCCACCACTGCTGCTAAAGTTGTGTTAAAGGCCAAAGCTCTGTTGGGCAATTGTCTCCAATTCCTACCTCTTCCTATGAACAAGAACTCGCTTTCTCCAGTTGAAGAAGATTGGATGAAGAGTCTTTCCCCTTTTTTTTCAGAATCCTACTTCTCCTTCCCCTCCAGATCCGAAACAATGGGAAATGAGAATGGACCCCATTACTTTTCAAAGGTGGCGGAACTCATTTCACAAACGCTCTCTTACATTTGATGGAGCCTCAAAATTAAATCCAGGGGCTGCAGGAGGGGGAGGGATCCTTGTGGATCCCGATGGCTTGACTGAAATTACTTACTCCTTGGGACTCAGGGTAGACACCAACAATATAGCCAAGGTGCTTGCACTGTTGCAAGGACTCCACCAAGCTCTGGGATTAAATATCAATGAATTATTGGTATTTGGAGACTCCAGGATTATTATCCATGCATTAGTTACCCACGGAATCCCCAAGCATAGGAAGCTCCGACATCTATTGAAGAAAATTAAGATCCTCTTGTCCTCCTTTCATTATGTCCAAGTTTTTCATGTCCTCAGGGAACTGAATGGAGATGCAGATAAAGAATCAAACAGTGTTGTCCCTCTGGGAAAAGGGACCTTGCTCTTAAATGGAAAAGCTCATAATTTTCCTTTACCATAGCTCCCCAACCCAAGGGAGAAGGAGAATCAGGTGGATCAGTTTCAAGTGCAGTGACAAGTGGAATGGGATTCCATGGATTATAGGACAGGTGAGAGATAAAGTTACGCAGGAGAAAAGGGAACGTAGGAGTCAGTGTTGATGTGGGAGTTTGAGCTTTTTTTATCACTGACCAAAGTCTCTTGTCAACGGCTCTATTCAATGGTGCGAGGAATAGAGACGTAGAACTTGCATTGATATCCATGGAATCAAGCCCAGAGAACAGGACATGGAGAGAGTTGAAGCACCAAAAGAAACGTGAGGTGTTAAGTCTGGATGAAGATCGGATGCAGTTGCGAG
This sequence comes from Larix kaempferi, assembly GCA_027924585.1. Classification (NCBI taxonomy): domain Eukaryota; kingdom Viridiplantae; phylum Streptophyta; class Pinopsida; order Pinales; family Pinaceae; genus Larix; species Larix kaempferi. Next base: position 1,113,767 of record BSBM01001568.1, on the reverse strand, counting down.
AGGATCCTCCCGACTACATTCTCATTTCATTGATGTAATAGAAGGAAACCTAAAAATATTCATGTTTTGGGTATTGGGTTTAACTTAGAATGCCATTTTTTAGTTGTGGTATAAGCAGACTAATTTGTCATTTTGAACCTGTGCCTTTGCACATGGATGAAACCAGTTGCTTTACGTGTGCCAATGGCATTACCACTGTTTATTTCAAATAATACATAACCGTTCTTGTTAAAAATAAAAAATAAAACATTTAGTGCAATTCGACGGGTATTTCCGCTATGCGGCCTTGTCTAAAGTTAAATAGACTATTTGCCAAATTTATAATAAGCAACAAGCAACATGTTTGGTTGACTTGTGGGAGGTCACGGATTCAAACCTTGTCGGTTGTCCTTTTTATAGTAAGTAAAACCAAACTGTGATCCATCTGGGTTGCCATTGGTAATAAAACCAAACTGTGGCCATCTGGATTTCCACGTGCCATCCTCCAATTGATCCACGTCACTTTTCACTGTACATTGAAAATGCCATGTGTCACCATTCCATTCAGCCACATCATCAACAAATGCCAACGCATCTGTTCAGTCAGCATCCAAGTTATCACTGCCATGTGGCGCTCTAGGTGTTCCACGTCAGCGCTGTACAAGCCACCTGGTATCCTTCTAGTGGTGCCATGTGGCACCATTTTGCCACTTTTCCCTATTTTGTCGAAATTTCAGAATGCGATATCTTGGCCGTTTGGAGTCCGTTTGAGACAAAATGAACGCCATCAGAAAGGTGTCTGTGATCCCTACGTAACGGTGTGGTTCTGTTCTGGATTTGAAGACTTTGATTTTGATTGATTAGGAAGATCCTCCTGGATCATCTAATATCCTCTCCCTCGTACTGGTATTTCGTGTCATTCACGATGTCAATTCTTGTCATTTGTGATTATGAGGGTAATCAATTACATATCATCATTTTTATAAGTATGGGGTTCGATTCTCTTTGAGTGATGTCCTTCGATAAAACCTTCTCTTAATGTCATTTTTACATTAAACTTTAAGTTTACATATCGTTTGCGGATTAGATTTACATATCCCATTTCTTGAATGTCTTTATAAACATTCATGTGAAATATTTCAACATAAATGCATAGATAATAAAATTTATTATCACAAAATGGAAATCTAGAAAAAATATTTAAAAATGCATTATAGCTTATCAACAACGATCTCAAGGCTATAATTGAAATATTTTATTGGAAAAATGTTTGTCCTTTCTCATTAGAAAAATGCTTCTCTTGTATTTCGCTTCAATCATTCATTACTCCAGATACATTAAGCACCTCCAACCTACCTACATATTAAGCATCACCAAACAAAGAGAACGAGCATCTCCAACCATGTACAACAATGTTCAACACCTTCAGCCACATAAAGCAATGATCTAACTCACTGCACCCATCAACACACAACAACCAAAGATTTGTACAATGCAACAACCCTTGTATCCTCTTCACCTTCACACGTTCACCTACTCACAACTCCTCCAAAGATACCAATTTTTCCATACTTGGCATCTCTTTTAACTTAGAGCACTCATCAACATACAAAAATTGAAGCTTTGTACAACGTGCCAACCCATCTATCCTCTTTTGCTTCACACATTCTCCTACCCACAACTCTTCCAAAGATGCCAATGTTTCCATATTGGGTAGCTCTTTTAACTCACAACATCTCAAAACACATAGAGACCCAAGCCTTGTACACGACTCCAACCCGTGTATCCTACTCAGATTCACGCATCTACCTACTTGCAACGTTTGCAAAGGTACCAATGTTCTAGAATTTCTACCGCTATGGTATAGAAGCCATCATACTATTTTAATGGCTACAGATTCCTCTCATAGCATTTACATTTAAGCTAATTCATTTCCATACCACGAGCACACTAAAACTATTTTTGTGTTCTTAAATGCTTTACTGCAAAAAAATCATGTGTTCATAAATGCTTTACTCCAAAAAAATCGTGTGGTATTTCCCTTATCGCTTTCCATCCTTACTTTTCAAGACAATGTGTGCTTCTTCCCTTGCCCCACCATCTTGCCTACATTGTCCTTCTGCTCATGCTCTAGCTCGTTTCATCATTCTGCTCATGCTCTAACTCGTTTCATCCCGTTTGCATTGTCCTTCTAGATGGAAAGTGAAGTTATCATTTGCATTTGCAAACTTTTTTTCATGCTCTTTTATGGACATTGCCACATGTGGCTCTTGTTCTAAATACCTTTATTTGAATAATAAATTCAAATATTAATTCTTTCATCTTTCTTACTACCTTATATTAAAGGTAAATTTAGGAAAAACTTTAGTTCTTTTATGTTTTGAGGTTTAACGATATTTCCTGACATCCTTTGTCGAGACTAAGATATCAATGACACATAGAATGTTTACTTAGTTTTAGTTAGTAGCACTTAATAATAATTAGCCTTATGCTACTAGACAGGTCATAGGAACTTGTTATTTCCTTGCGGCTATTAGTAGTTTCTTTGACGTCCCTATCTAGGACTAACTGTTAATGACACTTATAAACTTAAGTGCCCATCTAGTGAACATCACAGTTCACTTTCCTTTAAGTGCGCGCAGCATCAAGATGACACCCGCCATCAAACTCATGGCTACCCAACCATTCAAAATCCCCCCCTAGTGGATTTTATGCCCCTATCGTTTAGCTACGTCAAGCCTTCAGTTTCCTAAGTCAATTTCAAAATACAACTTAGGATTTCACTATCATAGTTACAAAGTTTGCTGGCAAGGCCTTGGCCTTGAGCCCCTTGCCAGTAACTCGTACATTGTTAAACTTTCAGTTACACAAGTATGGGGATAAAAAGAGGGATATTACACATAAGCTTGCTATAATTTTTTCTTATGAAATGCATGCCCATGGATTCCTTTTATAGCCAAAATGGAGGTCTTCAAAGAATTGGTTTCAAATGTGAAAGATCCACCCATGAAGTGACTTCCAAGTACAAGAACGTGGCCCATTAAATCCTAAGTACCTGGTAGGTGAGCTTCATTCAACTTCTTTGGTGCCCAAATATAGTTGGGGATGATTAATGTACCTTGAAACTTATGAGTCTATGATTTTGCAGAGTTGCATAGGTATCGAGGGATATTTCATGCCATTTAGTTTGGGACCTGTTACCTCCTAATTTGTAATTTGGTGGATTTCTTGCAAGCCGCCAGGGTTGTGAACATTTACAATGTTCGTCATCAGTGATCAGAAGTTCACCAGGACAAATTTTTGGCCCTTTGTAAAATTTGCATGTCCAGACCCCCTTGGGGGAATTGTAATAAGTTGGTCTAAGCATGGTATTTTTGTAAAAGGCTTGGCCTGTCTTAGGTTTATCTATCAAGGGGATACTCTAGAGTGTTTTTTCCTTAGGAATTATGCGTTGCGCTTCAGTGGCATATAATTCTTGAGTTTTTCACTCACACCTCCAAAGCTGGAGTATTTACCATGGTGGTCGAACCTTGGGAGGTTATTAAAGACTAAGTGTCTATGTATTTTTACATGCTAGCCATAAATAATGATTCGTACAAACATGCACAAGTTCCCCTAGGAGTTTGAGTCCATTTCGACAAAAATATTATTTTCCGTAAAATTAGACCAATTTTTAATGGTTTAATTGGAAATTTTCAAATTGTAATAAAAGTATGATCTGGAGACGGAATTTGGTTTGGAGATGACCGTTTTCACGCTCAGAGCATCCTCTTTAACCTAGGACCCCACTTTTCCTAGGTTTCAGGTGATTAAATTATCATTTGTGGCATTTTTTCTTAAGGAGACGACAAAATGACACAGAAATGTTAAAGAAGCAACAAATTGCACAAAAGGACAAATTGTGAAAATAAAAAAAAACATGTCAAAAACATGTGGGAAAAGGTGGCATATGGTATCTTATGAAGGGAGACTACTTTCCTTAACTTAAACATTGGATTTGGATTTGGCATGGAGGTCAACGTTTGAATATTAAATTAGAGATGCGCCCATCATGCCATATGTAGTGTGAGTTGTCTTGGAATTGTTGATGTATATGTAACTTCGGAATGTATTTCATCTGTGTATTATATATATATTTATTGCACCCTTATAAGAGATGTGTTATTCCTCTATAAGGAAGTGTCGTCATGTGGATTGACAAGTGTCACAAGTGTGTGTACTTGCCGATGGGTTATTAGACCACCTTATAGGGTCGGCCCTAATTAATATATAATATAATGTGGATGTATCCAAGTAGACAAGTCGGCTCCAGTAGGTCACTGGGCAAAAAGGTGAGTATAAATAGAGATAGGAGATCTCTATTTTACTCACTCGGAAAAGTAACTCACTCTCTCTCTGAAAAGTGGCGCACTAGTGAGGAGGAGGAGGATCATCTGCTAGGAGACTATCTCAGTGTTATTTGGTTGTATTTTGGTTGAGCCATTGCTCTCTCTATCTCTGAGGAAGTTGTGGGGTTTTTCACCTTAGGGTTTTCCCCACGGAAACTCTGTGTCTCTTGTCTCTATGCTTTTGATTCTTGTAATGCTTGTGATGCTTGTCATATTATGATTGTCATGCATTGATATACTGTAGATGTTATTCTCTCAGCAAAGATCCTATAGTATTGTGATTTAATACTAAAAATTTAACATGGTATCAGAGCTTAACTGAGAAGAAGACATTTTGTAGTGACGGAAGCTTGTATTCCTTGTTTATTGGGTTTCTCTCCACAGATTTTTGAAATTCAGTATAGTAGATTGGATCTACTCATGAAGGCGCATCTATCTGTCCAATCAGAATTCAGTTCCGAGCATTTTCAGATTTGGCCCTAAAAATTAGGGTTTCCACAAAAATAGGAATTTCTGGAAACTGAAGGCACAGCTGGAAGCTCCTTGCAAAAATCGAAGGTTTGAGCTTTGGATCGAGATTTTTGGCTGGGTATATCTCCGGGAAACTCAAACCCTAATTCAGGGCTCTCCCTAGTGAACCCGGGAGGACAAAAAGGCAATTTTGAAGGGCAAGACCTTGCTGATCTCAAATTCTGAATGTACTAGGCTGATCATCTCTCCAAGGCGCATCTTTCTATCCTTTCGGAATTTTGAAATTCACATTTTGAATTTTTAGGGTTTCTCTGACAAACCCTAATCCGGGACCAGATCCAGTTTTCAGCACTTCAAGTGGTAAGTCCTAAATCTTTTCTATTTCCATTTGAAGTACTATTAAAGATGTCTCTCCACACTAAGCTTGAGGATAAGCTTGAAGGGGCTGATAACTTCCGAGCCTGGAAGTATAGGATTGGGTTAATCCTGGAAGAGAATGAGTTGGACTCATATGTGAAAGAAGACATCCCTATCCCAGAGGATGAAGAAGCCAAGGCATTGCACAAGAAGAACTTGGTCAAGGCAAAGAGAATCATTGCTGATTCTATCAAAGACCATCTCATACCTCATGTGTCTTCTCTTAAGACACCCAAAGAGATGTTTGAATCCTTGACCAAGCTATTTGAAGGAAAGAACATAAATCGGAAGATGACCCTGCGGAACCAATTGAAAGCAATGAAGTTTCAGAATGGAGAAACCATTCAATCTTACTTTTCAAGGGTCTCCCAGATCAAGGAACAATTAGAAGCAGTAGATGAAATGGTGGAGAATGGTGAAGTGGTGATGACCACTCTAAATGGCCTACCCAGGTCATGGGATTCCTTTATTCAAGGAATTTGTGCAAGGAAGAAATTGATCTCCTTCAACAGATTGAGGGAAGAATGCTCTCAAGAAGAAGCTAGACTCATAGCTCGTGAGGAAAAGATGGGAGGAGAAGATCAAGCTCTTGCAGCTCACACCAAAAGAAGCAAAAGCAAGAAGGATCACTCTCACCACAAAAGATTCCATCAAAAGAGTAAGAAGGACCTAAGATGCTTCACATGCAATGAGAAGGGTCACTTTGCTTCAGATTGTCCCAAGAACAAAAGGGATAACAACAACAACTCCAGTAAGAAGAAGAAGGGCAGCAAAAGAAGGTTTCATGCTCATGCTGCCGAAGATGATGAACCTCCAAAGAAGAAGGCTAAGGCAGAAAGTAGTAGTGATGATGACTCATCAAGTGAAGAAGAATATGTTCTAATTTCTGCTCTTACAGGTACCATCTCCCATGGATGTAATGATTGGTTGATTGATAGTGGGGCTTCCAAACACATGACTGGGTTTAAAGAATCCTTTGTGAACCTATCTGAACATGAATCACCCCATAAGGTGAAACTTGGGGATGATTTTCAATACCCAATCAAAGGAAGTGGTGAAGCCTCCTACAACCTAGATTCTGGAAAATCATTGAAGATGAAAGAAGTACTTTATGTACCTGGGCTCAAGAAGAACTTACTCTCCATCTCTGCATTGGATGCAAAAGGTATGAGGGTTGCATTTGTGGATGGCCAAGTCCTAATGTGGCCAAAGGGAAAGACCATAGATGATGCAGTAGTGATTGGAGAACAAGAGGGAGGCTTGTATAAATTGAAGGGACAACCTGAACATGCCATGGTACATGAATCCATGGAGCCAAGTGAACTTTGGCATAGAAGACTTGCTCATATGCACTATAGGGCACTTCCAATTGCAAGCAAGGCAGTAGAGGGTCTTCCTGAAATCAAGACCAAACATGAAGGTGTTTGCAAAGGATGTGCAAAAGGTAAGAACATTAAGAAGGCTTTCCCAAGCAGTGAAAGCAAGGCAAAAGACATCCTGGAAATCATCCACTCAGATGTATGTGGCCCTATGTCATCCAGCTCCCTGAGTGGGTATGTTTACTATGTATCATTTATTGATGACTTCTCCAGGAAGACTTGGGTATACTTCTTGAAGGGAAAAGATGAGGTGCTTGATAAATTCAAGGAATTCAAAACCTTGATGGAGAATCAAACTGACAAGAAAATCAAGACATTCAGATCTGACAATGGTGGAGAATTCACCTCAAATGACTTCAAGAAGCTTTGTAGTGATTCAGGTATTAAGAGGGAGTTGACTGCTCCTTATAATCCTCAACAGAATGGAGTTGCAGAAAGGAAGAACAGAACTATCATGGAAGCAGCAAGGGAAATGTTGCATGACCAGGATCTTCCTATGCATCTATGGGCAGAAGCAGCTAGAACAGCTATATATGTGCAGAACAGAACACCCCACAATATATTGGACAACAAGACACCAGAAGAGGTCTTTTCTGGTAAGAAACCTGAAGTCAGCCATCTCAGAATATTTGGTTGTCCAGTATATACTCATGTCCCAAAAGAGAAGAGGACTAAACTAGATCCTTCAGGAAAGAAGGGCATCTTTGTGGGTTATAGTGAAAGCTCGAAGGCTTACAGAATATACTTTCCAGGGTTCAAGAAAATTGATGTCAGTAGGGATGTAACATTTGATGAAAACTCAGCATTCATCAAATCAAGAAAGGCACCTACCGAAGTTTATGAAGAACCTAAGGAAACAAGATTTCAGGACACTACCATGACTGAAGCAGTTCCAGAAACTGTTCGTGAGTTTGAAGATCCATAAGAACCTGTAGATCCACCCCGTGAGGATAACTCTCACAAGAGGAAACCTGTATGGGCTAGAGAGCTCATTCATGATGCAGAAAGATTTGGCATTCTAGAAGAAGAACACAGAGCAAAGAAGAGAACCAGATCACACACCAGTTATGTTGCTTTACTCTGTGACATTATGAACAAAGAGCCTTCCAGTTATGAAGAGGCAGCAGAAAAGAAAGAATGGAAGGATGCTATGGTTGAGGAATACCAATCAATAATTAAGAATGATGTTTGGGATGTTGTCCCGAGACCTAAAGAGAAGTCTGTTGTGACTTCCAAGTGGATCTACAAAATCAAGCACGCTGCAGATGGCAGTGTAGAAAAATACAAAGCAAGATTTGTAGCTCGTGGTTTCTCTCAGAAAGAAGGAATAGATTATGAAGAAACCTTTGCACCTGTAGCCAGGTATACTTCCATCAGAACAGTACTTGCCCTGGCTGCAGCAATGAAATGGAAAATACACCAGATGGATGTCAAGACTGCTTTCCTGAATGGTGTAGTAGAAGAGGAAGTATATGTGGAACAGCCACTCGGTTTTGAAATACATGATAGGGAGTCATATGTGTGCAGATTGAAGAAAGCCTTGTATGGCTTGAAGCAAGCCCCAGAACTTGGTATGGTAGGATGGACAGTTTTCTATCTAGCTTGGGATTTACCAAGAGTAAAGCAGATTCCAACCTTTACTATAAGGTTGAGGAAGGGAATCCAGTGATTTTACTTCTGTATGTTGATGACCTATTTGTGACAGGAGATGACAGACTGATTGCAGATACTAAGAGGAAGCTTGCAGCTGAATTCGATATGAAAGACTTGGGAATGATGCACTATTTCCTAGGTATGGAGGTGTGGCAGAATGCAGGTGGGATCTTCCTTGGTCAAGGGAAGTACACAGTAGATATCCTGAACAGATTCGGGATGATGGATTGCAAGGCCATGGCAACACCGATGGCATCGAATCTGAAGCTTCTATGTGATGCTTCATCTGAGCCAGTTGATGTCTCCATGTATCGTCAGATGATTGGTTCCTTGATGTACCTGACGAACACGAGACCAGACATTTGCTTTGCTGTGAACACATTGAGCCAGTTCCTGACGAATCCGAGAAGTGTTCACCTGGTTGCTGTAAAGCATGTTCTGAAGTACCTGAAGGGTACAGTGGATTATGGGCTCAGGTATGAGGCGAATCAAAAGTTTAACCTGCAGGGTTATGTTGATTCAGATTGGGCTGGCAGTGCTGCAGATAGGAAGAGCACATCTGGGTGTTGCTTCAGTATGGGATCAGGTGTGATCTCTTGGTTTAGCAGGAAGCAGTCCTGTGTAGCACTGAGTACAGCTGAGGCAGAGTATGTTGCAGCCTGTTCAGCTAGTTGTGAGGCAGTATGGCTACGGAAGCTACTGTCTGAGTTATTTGATCTCCCGTTGGAGGCTACTGGTATCTTCTGTGATAACCAGAGTTGTGTGAAGCTGTCCGAGAACCCAGTGTTTCATGACAGGTCGAAACACATAGAGATCAAATATCACTATATCAGGGATATGGTGCAGAGAGGAGCTGTGAAGCTTCTGTATGTTGCGACGGACGAGCAGATTGCAGATGTGCTGACGAAGCCACTAGCCAGAGTGAAGTTCGAGTACTTCAGAGAGAGGCTTGGCGTTCTTCAGATCGAGGACACTTCGAGGAAGAAGTGATGGACACATTTACTGAAGCCATTCCAAGCATGTTGGAAGGAGGATCCTTCACATGGCTGTGGATAATGGGCATCAGGATGATGTTCTGGTTTCTGCTAGATATGATCAGTTGGATCATTTTTATGTATGTATGTACGCATCATGTTGGATGCTGGATATGATCAGTTGGATCATTTTTATGTATGTATGTACGCATCATGTTGGATGCTGGATATGATCAGTTGGATCATTTTTATGTATGTATGTACGCATCATGTTGGATGCTGGATATGATCAGGTGGATCATTTATGTATGGATGCATCATGTTAGATGATGGATATGATCAGTTGGATCATGTGTATGTATTTTGTATATGCATCATGTTGGATGCTTGGACCATGTATCTGTATATGTATCAGGTGGATACATTGTATGATCAGGTGGATCATGTATGGTGATATGTATCATGTATCAGGTAGATACTTGGCATGCATCAGGTGGATGCATTAATGATCAGGTCGATCATGTATGATGATATGTATCAGGTAGATACTTGGTATGCATCAGGTGGATGCAGTGATGATCAGGATGATCATGGATGATGAGCTTCAGGATGTTGCTCCAGATGACATGCAGCAGGACGTTGCAGTGATGATGATCAGGACGATCATGAGTACATCAGGATGATGTATGGTGAGTATCAGGTTGATACTTTGTGGTCGTGGATCAGGTTGTGCAGATGAGCATGTCTGGGAGATCCTATAGGTCGGAGTTGTGTACCTGTAACAACCTGGGATGCTCTTTCGAGACATTGCTCTGGGAGGACATGTAATTTGTGCCCTAAGAGATCTCAAGTCGGAGTTGTGTACCTGTAACATCCTGAGATTCTCTTGCGAGGTTTTGTCCTATGGCATGTAATTTGGGCCCTGGGAGATATCAGGTCGGAGTTGTGTACCCGTAACATCCTGAGATGCTCTTGCGAGGTTCTGCCATGACCACATGTGATTTGTGCCCTGGGAGATTTCAGGTCGGAGTTGTGTACCCGTAACATCCTGAGATGCTCTTGCTAGGTTTTGTGGTGGACCACATGTAATTTGTGCCCTGGGAGATTTCAGGTCGGAGTTGTGTACCCGTAACATCCTGAGATGCTCTTTCGAGGTTTTGTGGTGGGGTCACATGTAATGGCGCCCTGGGAGATCCTACAGGTCGGAGTTGTGTACCCGTAACATCCTGGGATGCTCTTTCGAGGTTTTGTGACGCACATAATAAGTCCTGAGGATTCCACAGTATGGCCAGTGATGACGAAGACCTGCAGGTGGTGGGCCTACATCCAGTATGAAAAAGGACTGGCTCTGCAGAACTTCCTATGACGAGTAGAGTCAGAGATTGGTTGAGATAGTAGCAGCAGTGATGATGATGATGATGACGATGCATCGATGACGATGATCCAGAGAAGAAGACTTGTCTAGAAGATCTGTGTCGAGAAATACCTTCCTAGTTAAGAGGGAGTGTTGATGTATATGTAACTTCGGAATGTATTTCATCTGTGTATTATATATATATTTATTGTACCCTTATAAGAGATGTGTTATTCCTCTATAAGGAAGTGTCGTCATGTGGATTGACAAGTGTCGCAAGTGTGTGTACTTTCCGATGGGTTATTAGACCACCTTATGGGGTCGGCCCTAATTAATATATAATATAATGTGGATGTATCCAAGTAGACAAGTCGGCCCCAGTAGGTCACTGGGCAAAAAGGTGAGTATAAATAGAGATAGGAGATCTCTATTTTACTCACTCGGAAAAGTAACTCACTCTCTCTCTGAAAAGTGGCGCACTAGTGAGGAGGAGGAGGATCATCTGCTAGGAGACTATCTCAGTGTTATTTGGTTGTATTTTGGTTGAGCCATTGCTCTCTCTATCTCTGAGGAAGTTGTGGGGTTTTTCACCTTAGGGTTTTCCCCACGGAAACTCTGTGTCTCTTGTCTCTATGCTTTTGATTCTTGTAATGCTTGTGATGCTTGTCATATTATGATTGTCATGCATTGATATACTGTAGATGTTATTCTCTCAGCAAAGATCCTATAGTATTGTGATTTAATACTAAAAATTTAACAGGAATCAAATCAAGATGATTTGATCAAGATTTAATGATTGGGCGACTTGGCTACCATATGGAGGGCAAGTTTAATTCAAGAAATGCGCATCATGTGAGATTGGAGCCTTGTGTTGGGCATTGGATTTTCCTATGTGAGGATGTGCCTACCTCATGAGAGGTGGTGCATTCATGTTTCGCTTAACTCTCAATCAAAGCTAAATCGAGGGAGCAAGCTATTAGTTAACTCATCCTTCAATCCATGCACCACTCCATTTAGCCATGCACACCTCCTCTCTCTTGTAACTCTATATAATGAAGGTTTTCGCACTCATTCGATGGATGGTGGAACCTCCGCCTTTGTACTCTGTATTGTAATTTTCTTAAATAAAGTTTGAAGACTTTGGAGGTCCATGTGGTGCAAACTATCTACTATTGTGAATGTTGTGCTTTTACTAAGGTGATTTAGTTCTTATTACTCTTCTTTTGTTATAGTGCAATCAAACTGTCATACGAGGAAGATAAACTTAAATGGTCAAAGAATCCAAGCATTGGGGTATATACTTTTCAGTTGGGGTATTCAACTAAAATAGAATAGGATTTGGTTGTTGAGAGGATTTGTGATGACAAACTATTTCGAAATTGGAATTCCCATTAAAGACAAAAATATTTCTATGGTTGGCATTGGAAAACATAATTCTCACTTGGGATAATGGATAAAAGAGAAGTTGGATAGTGCTAGGTAGATGTATTTTATGCAAATATAATTAGTATGTGGATCACATATTTGTGCATTACCCATATACACGATCTTTTCGAAAATGAGTTATACACATCACATATCATAAGAACAAATGGGATAAACTGACATAGGTGGATTGACTACTTGACTAGGTAATTGATAGGTCAATGCATTAAAATGTCAGCACCTGTTGGAGCTTTTTGCCTCTGCTTCCTTTGTACATGTCTACCGAGAACTAAATTTGGAGGCAGACGAGCTATCAAAGCATGCCTTAGCATTAGAACTGGGACGAACTGAAATTCAAGAAATACGGGGAAGGGTCCTCTCTACGATCCTGTTTTGAACAAGTTTTGGGCTTCAACAAGATTTGATCTTCGGAATATACTGACCACAGTTTATGATCTTTTAGTAATGAATGATAGAGGCTTTGAGGCTGATACCTCTTTAGATAGATGTTATTAATGTACAGCTCAAGGAGCCTTATGTAGTCTCTAGAGGACAACTTATGTTTATTATATACGAATAAAGAGATTTTTTCCTCGGAATATATATATATATATAATGATGATGATGAAATGGTCAATGCTTCTTTCATTCTTCTTCAACTAGGGTTGCTCCGTCATTTGTTCATGAACTAGTGTTGCTCCAGAAGGTTCTCCATCCTTGGGGATACAAATACCTCTCTAATGAACCTTGCATTTCCTCCCTGTTGTACTTTCCCATGAGCGACTTAACACAAGGAAAATTTTGAGAGCGAACCTTAGTCATAATGACTTATTCTCCTACTGCAACTGTTGCTCAAAGACACTCTTGAAAGAAGTCCTACTTTACTTGAGACAATGCTTCACATCTCAGAAATTCTTCACTTGCCATACTTCAACACCTTGCCTGAAATTTGCTCAACAATTGTATCCTTGTAACAACCCTTACTAATCTTCAATAATCAACCCTTTAACATTTTCTTATGCATTGTTAATTACTACCATTTTTATTCCTTCAACTAGGTCTATATGATCTTCATGACTGTCCACCAATAGACTCCAAAATAGTGCAGTCTTCCAACATGCTTCACAATGCCCAAGAATATTGATAGAAAGGTTATATATACACACAATAAAAAAATGCCCTTTTGTAACTTTGGATTTCTATTCTTTACAACTAATGCAATTAATTACTTTTTGTTGTTACCTTATGCATATGATCTCCATGATGGCTCATTTTGCATTCTTGGATGCACAATTTTCATACATTTTGTTCAGCATGCAAGACTACCTCTGATTTGACTTTAGGAGTAGTACACCATCATTCTTGAATACTAAGTTTTGGATCCTTTCTTCTTGCTTCTTAGTATCATTCTCAACTAGGTTTAGCTAACACGTCTCTTTTCCTTCTTCCTTTCTAGACAACTTGTCTTCACTGGCTTGAGTATGCTATTTTTTATTCCAAACTTTAATGACTTTTTGCCTGCAATCTCTTGCAATGTGCCCATATTTATGACAACTGTAGCATTCAAGGTTTCTATTCATCATGCTTCTACAATACCTTTCCATATGACCATAATAAAGAAAATTGTAACATTGAATTCGAGAAGCACTCATACCTCTTCTTGATGAGTGGTTCTACCCCAAGTTCTACTATCTACATCCTTATGTCCAAATTCATTGCAAGAATAAAAGTAGCCATAAAATGCCTTTTCATACCTGGGAACAAATGGTCTCTTTGGTGGCATGGTCGTTCTTGGTTGATCTTGATCTTTGGTGTTTCCTTCACGATGATTGGATCTTCCTTGATTCTTGGGAGTGGATGAACTTCCTTGGAGTGGAGGTCTTTGGAATGCTCACTTATCATTAGTTTTCTTTGTTATTTTCTTCACCAAACCCAAGACTTTTCAATATATCTGCATAACTTCTATGCTTCTCCTCAATCTCGTTTTGCTCATCAAATCCCAAACCAATCTTGTGAAGAGGTGATCTCTTGCAATTTACGATCTCTTCTAAGTTGATGAACTCTTTTCAAACTTCAAGTTTGTAGCAGCCATCCTTTCCAATTCTCCTTTTAGTGAGAGAATCTCAATAATTTTCTTTTGGTAGTCTTCCTTTTCTTTTAGAAACTCTTCAACTTCCTTTATCTTTTCTTCTACCTGATTTCACCCTGATTTGGTTAGGCTTCTTGATTTCTCTTTGCCTCCTTTGATTGTGCTTTCAGACTAGTAGTCTCTCTAGCTTCTTTCTCATATTATAGTAGGTGTTCTTTTATGAGTTGATTTTCCTTTCTCAAGGAGTTGATTTCATAATCTCTTGCTTGACACATTTCATCCTTCTCCTTCAGTTGTCTAGTTAGTTCCTCATTGGTTCTTGTTGCTTATTCAACTTGGATTCTTAGATTAGAAGTAGTCCTTTTAGCTTCTTCAAGTTTTTTTCTTTTATATTCTTCTAGGAATTATTCCATTAAATTAATTTCTCCTTGAAGTTCCTTAACTATATCAAACACACTGACTACCTAGCTTTCCAAGTTTACCCGAGTAATGCATCCTTCAATTTGTTTGGTAAGGAAGGCAACTTCAGATTTTAGTTTAGGAAGGTAACGTTGTATTAACTCCTTTCCCATGTTTGTTTATAGACTTGCATCTTAAATAAAATAAAATAAAAAATTTTGTGGACATTGAAAAATAATTAGCTGGAAGATACCGACACTTCAGATAAAACAAAAGTAAAATGTAGAAGTAGATACCTTTCCTTTGCTTTTAGTTATTGGGGAAATTCTTGGAAAATAGAGGGCCTTAGTGTACATTGAATTTGGTCATATATCCCATCAACAACTGGTCAGTGATTCATATTAGCCATGCTCTTAACTCATGGACAAGCTGACCTATTCAGACCAATAAGAAACTTGGTTGTTAGGAATCTATATGTTTATAAATATTGATATTAAAAAATAATAATAATTGTTATAAACATGGGTTATATATTAAATTTGAAAAAAACTGAAAGTTAAATAAAATAAAAAAACTAAAGTTTATAATCTAAGTAATCACTTTTCCTTTGCTTCAGTGATTGGGCAAACTCTTGGAAAATAAATAGCCTGAGTGTACTTTGGATTTGGTCATATTATATATGCAAGTAACTATTGGTCAGCTGTTCACTTCAGCCATGTTTTTATCTTATAAACAACCCGACCTACAGGCTAATTAAGAAATTTGGAGTCCTAAAGTCTTATGACTCCTATTAATAAATGGAGCATGGTATTAAACCTCCACTAGACATGTAAGGGCCTATAGAAATTTTGCATTGGCATATACACATAATGACAAGTAGCATAAATTGGATTGGAAAAGCCATTGCTTGAGTTATTGTTAGATATTTCAAACAATTGAAGGCTTACTAATTATATTTTCTTATAAAATATGAATAGGTATTTTATGGGATGTTATATTTGCTAAAAGCTTGTTAGGAGTAATTGGCCTTATTGATAAATTTTTTATCTTATTTTCCTTTAAAATGGTGAGAGATATTTATTGCATTTTATAATTCCTGGAGATATTTATAAAATGTTTGATTTCTCATTTTGTCTTAACAAGGACACATGGATTGTCTAGAGACATCTACCATCGGTGCTAGACGAAGACATGTAATGTGAGGATTTATCATCATGCACAGTTGCACAATGTTAAATTTGGTAAATTTAAATTTGACATGTTTATTAATCTGTGAAAAATTCTTATCATGCACAGCTTCACAGCTTCAGGGTGAAGCAAACTTGACTTCTATGCAACAACACTCCGTGAGGTCATCGTCAGGTAAACTCAATTGTTATTCAATTCATCCTCAAATCTATATAAACATAAATATTCTTTTACACATATTTCTAAGATCTTGTTGTGCACATGTGGTGTCTCTCACAATGACAGACGTCTGTCTGAGGGGTCTACAGGTGCTAGTGGACAAACTCAGAGGACACGCTTAGTGTCTTATACGCCATTGCCAGTTAGAGATTGTTTACATACATTCTGACTAGAATTATTGTTTGACATGTTTTTTAATTTGTGGAAAATTCTTATCAGGCACAGGTTCATAGCTTCAAGGTGAAGCAAACTTGAATTCTATGCAACAACACTCCGTGAGGTCATCGTCAGGTAAATTCAATTGTTATTCAATTTATGTTCAAGTCTATATAAACATAAATATTTTTTTACACATCTTTCTAAGATATTGTTGTGCACAAGTGGTGTCTCTCACAATGACAGACGTCTGTCTAAGAGATCTACAGGTGCCGGTGGAAAAACTCAGAGGACACGCTTAGTGTCTTATACGCCATCGCCAGGTAGAGATTGTTTACATACATTCTCACTAGAATTCTTGTTTGACATGTTTTTTAATATGTGAAAAATTCTTATCAAGCACCGGTTCACAGCTTCAGGGTGAAGCAATCTTGGCTAGTATGCAGCTTCACTCCCTGAGGTCATCGTCAGGTAAATTCAATTGTCATTCAATTCACGCTCAAGTCTATATAAACATACAACTTCTTTCACACATATTCCTAAGATCTTGTTGTGCATAGGTGGTGTCTCTCAAAATGACAGACGTCTGTCTGAGGGTGGGTCGACAGGGGTCGTTGGACAACCATAGATGACACCCTTAGTGTCTTATTCTTCAGATACACCATCGCCAAGTAGAGATTGTTTACATACATTTTGACTAGAATTTTTGTTTGACATGACTGTTTTATTTGTGAAAAATGACATGATTTTTTGTGTAAACTTACATGTGATTGCCAATATTTGGTTTCCTACAGGGGCTTCTGGACATTCTAACAATAATGATGGTTCAAAAGACTTTATTTTTATTTCACACCATGTTCATGATAATGCAGAGGTTCTATCAGGTATTTATAATGAATACATTTTATTTAAATGTTTATAATTTGATTGACAAAATATATATATAGTTTTTAATACTTGCACGTGCATTTTACTTCTTACAGGGTTTGCTACTCCTGATCCTAATCCACCTCCCCAGACAAGGAGAGGTCGTCGGGTGCATCAGTATGCTCGCAATGAAAGATATGATCCTCTTTACATTCATCCTAGAGATGTTCCCGAGGAGACTCCTTGGGAAGACAACATCGCTATGTTGACTGTGGAAGAGATGAATGAGCATTCATCGAGATTGCAGGCAGAACTTGACACTTCAAATATCTCTTTTGGTTCTCAACAATGTCTCCAGATTGTTTTGCACAATCTGAATGGTTTGATCAAGACATATCTTGGGGTTGGACCATCAACCCATATTTTTCATGACATGATGCGTAGGAGGCGATTGTCAGTGATGGGTCGCCACAAGTTTGAAGAAATTAAAAAAAAAGTTGTCACAAAAGAAATGGTATTTTCATGTTTTGACTTGTAGCCTGAAGACAAAAAACGTCTAAAGATCGCAAGATTCAATGATCCACTGATTGCACCCCATATTTATTCCAGGTTCTTGTGTGCATATGGGAAGTTCCCTAATAATGACGAGGTTCCTCAGTATTTTGTTAAGATGCTGATTGCAGAGTTCAGGTTTCACATGGACCTCGACTATACAGATACGGGATCCAGTTTCTATGGTGCTGGCAAAGGTCGTACATATGAACAACCTGATGCACGACGATATGTTCAGTATAGGCGTCCGATGCCTCGGTTAGTACAGCCACATCCTAGAGTCGTTGCTTTGCTAGAGGAGTTGGAAATGACATCCCAAATAGCAAGAGGGGTGAGGGAAGAGATAAAAGAGCGTGTTGGGGCTGCATTGGCAGGGGTGGAAATCGGCATAAATACTTTGTCATCTTCAACCAGTATGGATGAAGTCCCATTTGATGATTATTCTGATGATCGCTTGAAAAGCATGACTCGATTAGAGCTTCAGCAGTATGCAACGTACTGTAGAAATAATTACAAGCGAGTCATCGCTGGACAAAATCAAAACAGAGGCATGGTATGTAAGTATGCAATAATATTTTTCAATTTATTATATGAAATCTAATTTTTTTATTCTCCAAATCTAATGTCTATAAATTATATGGAATTTATGCAGTATACCAGATTCATGAATGATGAAAACTTTGATGATATGGATTTTATTGACCGGGAAGAAACAGAGGCTAGTGGCACGAATACGCATGTTGAGGAAATTCTAGTTTCACAATTTCCACAGGGGACACGGGTATGGATATTCCTGTATCATGTCATCTAATCATGGGTATTAGCTTTAGCTTAAAAAACCCATAACCTTGAGATGCATGCATCAAGGAGAATATTAGAATGTGAGGATGTCCTCCAAACAACTCTAGTGTGTAAAGAGGAGCAAGCCAAGATATTACTTTTTTTTACAAAAAATGATAAGAAATGAGCTACCTAGAAAATAAACCCTAGACAAAACAAACAAAAACAAAGATAGTAGTTGATCCAAAGAGAAAAAAAGAACATGAGTAACCCAAAAATTGAATTATACCAAAACAAATTAATTAGTCTTATTAATGAGTCAATGCCCTTTTGTAGGCTCGAATAGTCTCATAGAAAAAAACCCTATTCTAGACATGCATGACACTCAAGGCTTTAAAAGAGTATAATATGCATATTCCCATATAAAGAATTGAAAGAGATTCCCTATTAACTAATTCATACATCGAATAATTAAATAATGCATATATTTCCCTAGAAGGATGTACCTTGAAGTGGGTAGCATTCCTCAAATTCTAGGTTGGATCACTTAGTTAGCTAGCAATTTGTGTATTCATGAATAAGCACCCCTTAAACCCTGGATTGGATTTTTAGGTACATCCTTATTAGTGGTTTCATTCTTATAATAGTAAATGAAATGATCACAAACTTGTATGTTTATAAATAATTTCATGTAACTTAGGATTCATGTGGAAAATGTGCTTGAAACACCATTCAAAACCTTTAAGTTCACCATCAACAAAATTACAAAGAACATATTTTTCTCTGTGCCTTCATATAAGGGTTTATTTGCTATATTAATTAAGGGTTATTATGAATCCTAGTGTCATATTCCATTAGTGCATCCTCATCCATGGGGTATATTTTATGACTATGGTTCCATACTTA
This sequence comes from Larix kaempferi, assembly GCA_027924585.1. Classification (NCBI taxonomy): domain Eukaryota; kingdom Viridiplantae; phylum Streptophyta; class Pinopsida; order Pinales; family Pinaceae; genus Larix; species Larix kaempferi. The sequence goes on along the minus strand of BSBM01001568.1, from coordinate 1,094,571 downwards.
TTTTTCAAAGGACACATAAACATCAGACATAGATACATGCATTTTCATATCTCATAGAAACTTGCAAAGTAATCAATAAGTTAGTTGTATCTATAAGGAAATAATGGTGTATCAAAAGAAGAGAGTATGATCAAAAGTTGCACCCATCCTATGAATATTGACCTCATAGACACACGAAATTACCAAAGCATCCTACTGAATCTTATGGTGTTCAATCCTAAAAGTGATTTGAAGTTAAGGGATCCATCTACAGATCTTGTTAATGATGATGAATCTATAAATATAAGAGAAAGGGACTCTAGTGCATATTTTGATAAGGATGAGGGATTTGCAGCCATAAACTTAGAAAATGGCCAAACCTGGGCATGCATGTTGACTACGTGGATCCTGGAAAGTAAAACAACATAAATATTGTTAGCTTGGTGAGGATAGTACATGAACATCAAGATCACTTAGTTTCTCTTAGGTTATACAGTAGAAAAATATAGACAACTTGTTCTATAGAAGTTCTACCAATATAATGATGGGTCAGCAGTTAAACATTTATCTCAAGCCGACCAGCTAATTTTTTATAACTAAGTGGACATGTTCTAAGCAATTTCTCAAATCTGACCTGTGTTAAAGTTTTCATTAGTTAGTATCAATACAAGTTGAAGGTCCTTTTATTTGTTGATATGGAATTTCATATTTGGAGACTATAATTGTTCCTTCGTACACACTGAAGCTTGTTCGATTATAATCAATCAATGTCCTTCTAGGAGTGAAAAGACTCAGTAGTGGTAAGACTAGTTATAGTGTGTAAAATATTTATTAATGAGTAAGGGTACGAAGAAGATCCTTTCAATATGATTCTCGTATGTATCTAGGTCAAACCTAGCAATAAAGGTTTGGTAGCGTAGTGAATCAAAATATATGTATGGTGGTTCTACCGACAAGGTATGGGGTGCTTTCCTTTGCTCTAAGGCCCATTGTATCTACGTTTTAGTCAAGGATGCAGGGTATGCTAAAAGCTAAGATTATTAGAAGTTGAAATGGATCCCTTTTATAATCTCCTTAGATTGGAGTTGTTAATTTCATATATATTTCCTTGTATATAGAGTAATATGACATAAAGCATACTGAATAGAGAATAGACTCAACATACTATGTGGATTTCATCTATCCTTTTTTTTATAGTGAGTGTGTGTCAGCTTTAGTCATTGTTCCAAAAATGGGAATAAATTAGAGGGTGTATGTATATTCCAAAGAACTCAAAAATGAAAAAATAAATTACATTATCCTTAAGGAATTAGAAGCATGTCATGCTAATGAGTGAAGGCATAGTCGCACGACAACACATCTATTATAATGGCAATGTGGTAGATCCATCTATAGTGACTATAATTCAACACCTTCCAACACCACAAAATTATAAGGATGCTAAAAAATTATTAACACATATAGGATATTGAAAATGATTCATAAAATATTTTAGCAAATCAACAACAACTTTTTTAACCCTCCTCTCCAAGAATGCAAAATTCTGACAGTCAAAAAGCATTTGACAACATATAAGAGAAACTAATGATAACCCTTGTTTTGCAAGGCCCTAGGTAGAACTTCCATTGTCCTCTTATTTTCAAATATCTTACTTGAATACCAAAGTTAAGATCTCGGGCCTTCTTTAGATTGATAAAAAATTGTGTTGCTATAGTGAAGCAATTAAATAAATGGTTGTAGTATACTTTTTGGGCACTATTACACAGGTATGGGCTTGAAAATAGCCTCAAACTGCATTCCTGGGCACATTGGGGACCCAAAACAATAGAAAGAAATCATAAAAAATACCTAAGATGTTGGTGCCACTATGTCTTGTGATGATTCCCTAGTTGAAGGTCATTCCTGTATCTCAAAAAAAGTAGGGGTCATACAAATCATCCTCATAAGGAATTCTACAATCATAGTTAAGGGATTGTGAATTCACTCCATATTGAGATCATGTGATATAATGGAATGAGATGCAAGCTCAGTCTGTTTACTTATGGTTAGGGTTTCCTACTCTAACCCCATGTGCGAACATTAGAGATTGATCGGGTCCCATGGATGCATCATATTTTAGTCATTTGTGATGGTATGAGCCACATAATAAATTCAGAAATCCACCTCTGCAAATGGTCATTATCATTTCCCACTTGATCAACAATAGATCTGGGCCATTTGTGTTGGCAGGTAGCTCTTCCTCCAATCTGATTCTTCGAAGATTCACCACTAAATATCAAATACCACTGTAGATATTACAGCAATCCTTTGATTCTTGTACTTTTCCGACCAAGATTGACCCAGTGATAGGATTCCCCAATTAAAATAATGATACACTATTTATAGGTATCATCTTCATACCTTGATATAGAGCATTCACTAGTACGTCCTTAATCGTCAATTAAAGAGGAATTTATGCCCGACTATAATGGATAAATTATATTTTTCTTGGATGTGCAAGGAACTTTGATTATTGGTGTTTTGAGAGTTAAATCCATTTATGTTTGTGTGGACAACTTCAATTTCTTATAAGTTCTCTGCACAATTTGTCTATTCAATTTATCAAAAATGAAGGAGCTTAGTTTGTCCATGGAACCCTCCTTAGAGGGTGTGTACAGGATTATCCTACAGGATTATAGTTTGTCCCCAAACTTGTATACATACATATATATATAAACTTTTCATTTTGACTTTGCAGCCCACAGAAAACCAGGAGCCATTGGTGTCTCGGTCCGAAGGTTGAGATCTATCTGCTCTAGTTGTAAATGAATTGTCACCATTTTTTGCGATAGTAAGAAATGACCAATGGCATTACGATCATTTTTGGTTACTTGAACGATCATTTTTGGTTACTTGAACATAGTTTCCTTGTGACTGAGCTTCTGTCGATCAAATTATTTGGTTATGGCAGGTATTGGAATACCACTTTTGTTTTTGTCATGTATGGTTTGAAATTGTATGGTTACTCAAATATTTGATCATCTTATTCCTTCCTCTTGCAGCATCTCCAGTGAATATTGGTCATTTGTCCTATTTCAAGTTTTGCAGCCGTGTTATGGTCTTGTGGCAGCTGTTATGCAATTTTTCACCTACACTGTGGAAGGAAATGGGCAAGAGCTCCATCCTCTGTAGATTTGTCTGCTGGAAAAAGTCAGGGTTCCAACTGGAGATGCCCTGGTTGTCAGTCTGTGCAGCTTTCATCCTCGGATGATCTTTGTTATTATTGTTTATGTGGGAAGGTGCCAGAACCAGAGGTGGAATTTTATCTCATTCCACATTCATGTGGAGGACCATGTGGGAAGCCACTTGAAAAGGAAAAGAAAACACCTAGTTGCCCACATACATGTACTCTCCAATGTAATCCAGGTCCTTTCCCATCTTGCTCGGCAATGGCCCACCCCAACCTTGCCCATGTGGGAAAACAACAATTACAAGGAGATGTTCTGACTATAAATCCATTAGATCATGTGGACGGTGCTGTGAGAAGCCTCTCAGATGTGGACGCCATTATTGTGACAAAGTCTGCCATGAAGGCATATGTGATCCTTGCAAGGTCTTGATAAAAGCTTCATGCTTTTGTGGGGAAAAGGAGGAGATGATACTTTGTGGTGATATGGAGATCCAGGGGGAATTAGACTGGAAAAATGGTGTATTTGCATGTGAGAACCTTTGCATGAAGATGTTTTCCTATCAAAATCATAAGTGCTGCAAGAGATGTCATCCTAGAGAATGTGGAGAATGTGAACTATCACCTGGGAAGGTCAAATCTTTCCCCTGTGGTAAAACCAAGCTGCAAAGTCAGAGGAAGAGTTGTATGGATAGTGTGCCAACCTGCTCAGAGGTATGTGAGAATCTTCTTCCCTGCAGTAAAAATTTGTGTATAAATACTTGTCACCATTTGAAACTCGGTAGGGCTGCTACATATAATTTGGTACCCCATTTTTATTTAAACTGAACACTGTCAGCGTGGAAAGATGTCCACAAACTAGGAGAAAGCTTGTTAAAGGGTTTGGCTCAAACTTCTCGGGGATCAAATCCTGAATTATCTATATTTAAATTTTAGAGCATTTCATAGTTTACTATAAAATCATCAACGACTGATTCTTTTTTAGCTTCCCACCATCAGGACAAAGTTTACCAAGTTGATCCTGGGGTCTTTTGTTTTAAGTTTTTATATTTGTGTTTTATAATGATAATTATTGATCTTATTTTCTCTTCTTTGCAAGGTGCACCAGAAACTATTCAGGAAAGGCTGATAGATTTAGCCCCAGGATATGTGGATACCTACAAGCACTATACTCGTCAAGGATCTCGATTTCTTGCCCTTGCATACAAGCATCATCCTGAAATGGAAGTATGTAGATGATGTTGTGGTTAATGTTTCATATAGTTTTACTATTAGTTTTCTTCCTCATATTCTACATTTGATCTTTTTCCCCAAATTTGATAAATGTTTCTTTTTACAAGTAATTGGATTAATGCTTTCTCTAAGGTATTGTTCAGAAAAAGGATTTTTCACAGGTTGTGCACGTAGATGCTTATGGATTTACTCGACCACATATGGCTTAAAATTTGCACAGGACTTTGTTTATAACTGTGCAAGTTGATGGAAGGCAGTAGTTCTTCATCTCACAAACCAAATCGCATTTGCTTGCTAAGCATACCATTTGGAGGTTACTTGGCAAAGTCAACATGTTGGCCCATGGAAAACATTTATGTAATCATCACAAGTCATAAGAAGTCCCAAATTCATTGATAAAAACAATCTCTATCAAATCATGTCCTTAAAGATATTTTTTGTCTCTGTGTTGAAGGAATATATTAGTAATCTGTAGTGCAAGTCACTTTATACCTAATCACTAATGTTAACTTGGTGTCTCTACCAATGTTATCAATTCTGGTTTCAAGTTCTCAAGGCTATACTTTTAGTTCTGCAAAATGTAACATTTAATTTTTAATTTTTGGATGCTAATATTTTATATGTATGCATTGCATGTTGGTGATGCTAGCAGCTTAGATAGAGAAACCTTTGAAAGTGGACTTACTTTTGCAGGATTTGCGGTCAGTCATTCATATGTGATATTTGTGTTCTTCAAGTTTGATATGTTGGTTCCTTTTCCATAGGTGCTATAATGTGTTTATGTTTGTATTGTGATTACTTATTGTTTACTTTTAGGTATTTAATTGTCCTATTCGAGTTGAATCTGCCGATGTCCTTAGGGAACTTAAAGAGTCATCACATGATTTGGTACGTGATACTTTGATCTCAGTGTAATAAGCCATCTATGGACTTTTGTTTGAACCATTACAGACATGTATTGACATGGATTTCCATTTTATGTAGGTGATGATTACAGGTGATCAGGCTTTGACAGCTTGTCATGTTGCAGGTCAAGTTCACATTGTTTCACAGCCTCCTTTAATAAGCCATCTATGGACTTTTGTTTGAACCATTACAGACATGTATTGACATGGATTTCCATTTTATGTAGGTGATGATTACAGGTGATCAGGCTTTGACAGTTTGTCATGTTGCAGGTCAAGTTCACATTGTTTCACAGCCTCCTTTAATCTTGACTCCAATTACGAACAGTGAAGGGTTTGAGTGGCTCTCACCTGATGAGATGATGAAAATTCCTTATAGGTAATAAATATTTTGTAGTATACCTAATCACTATTATTTACATTTATAAGCCAAGTAATAATATTTAGTCATGTAGTGTATTTAATTACTATTATTTACATTAATAATTATTAATATAAATAATAGTCTTGTGGTATACTACATAGTTGTTGTTATCCATTTTGAAATTTGTTTTATCTGTATTATAAAATAAGTGAGAAGGCACTTGTGAAGAGACTTTCAAAGATTTCTAGTTAATTATTATGAATATCATACTCTAACCTAATAGAAATTGTTGATTTCATCTCCAGTGAAGATAATGTCGAGGAATTATCAGTTTCTCATGACCTCTGTGTAGGTGGTGACTGTTTCATGATGTTGCAACGTACAAATGCTATACATTCGGTGATCCGATATGTAAAGGTATGAACATGTATACTCTCTGGCATGAATATTTCATGGATAAATTTTACCTTGATAATTTGTAATGTTCTCCATTGCAACTGACCTTGATGAATCTATTGTAGGTTTTTGCAAGAGTTTCCCCTGAGCAGAAAGAACTCATATTGACAACTCTAAAGACAGTGGGAAGAATGAAATTGATGTGTGGTGATGGTACAAATGATGTCGGTGCTCTCAAACAAGTAGGGAATGGTGACCTTTTTCTTTTGCATCAATAACTTTGGCATGCAAAATAGAGCTAATTGTTTTTTCACTGATGACTCATTTAAAATTTTGAACAATTGCAGGCTCATGTTGGTGCAGCCCTTTTAAATGCAATCCCACCTACCCAATCATCCCAAAACTCTACGTCGGCACAATCATCAAAGTCTGGGGGTAAAATAATAAATCCGGATGGATATTCCATTGTTCTATTTTATGTTTTAAGGTGATTCAGTATTTAGTCTTTACTGGATTTGTTGTAATTCTAAAATTTAGAAGCTAAACCCTCAAAATCAAGGAGATTGAAGAGTGGAGCACCTGATTCTTTAAACGCCAATGTAACCGATGGAGGGCAAGCAGGCAATAAATCCATTAATCAGCCAGTGAGAAGTTTGGCATTGCCTGCTGGATCTCAAGCATCTCATGGTTCAACTAGCAATCATCAACTTACTCCTGCTGAGAGACAAAGGCTAAAATTGAAAAAGATTATGGATGAGATGGGAGAGGAGGGAGATGGCAGAACTCCTCCCACTGTGAGGCTTGGGGATGCATCAATGGCCTCTCCTTTCACTGCCAAGCATGCATCAGTAAGTCCAACAAAAGATATTATTCGGCAGGGATGCAACACACTTGTTACAACTTTGCAGATGTTTAAGATCCTGGGATTAAATTTCCTAGCAACTGCTTATGTATTAAGTGTTATGTACTTGGATGGAGTAAAGCTTGGTGATATGCAGGCCACCATTAGTGGAATTTTTACTGCAGCATTTTTCTTTCTCATTTCTCATGTTCGGCCCTTAAACATGCTTTCAGCCCAGCGTCCACATCCAAACATATTTTGTGCTTATGTTTTATTTTCAGTTATGGGCCAGTTTGCAATTCACATAACGTTTCTGATCTCTTCCGTTAAAGAAGCAGAAAAGTATATGCCAGAAGAGTGTATTGAACCTGATTCAGAGTTTCATCCAAACTTAGTCAATACAGTCTCATACATTGCCAATATGATGATACAAGTGGCCACGTTTGTTGTAAATTACATGGGCCATCCTTTCAACCAAAGCATAAAGGAGAATAAACCTTTTTGCTATGCATTGACAGCTGTTGTTCTGTTCTTTACTGCCATCACCTCAAACATGTTCTGAAGCTTGAATTATTGGCTAAATTTGGTTCCTCTACCACAACCCTTTGGAAGTAAGCTCCTTCTTTGGGCCATGCTTATGATGACTAGCTGCCTTATTTGGGAGCACCTTCTGCGATGGGCTTTCCCAGGTAGGATTCCTTCATGGAAGCGGAAGCAGCGCCAAATATCTTCTAGTCATAAGGAAAATATCTAATTTCTGTTGTCACTCTTTCATAGTTACAGAATTCATAGTCTGGAGTAACATTTGATTTTGAGGTCCATTTTGACCTACTTATTCAAAATTTTCTTGGGAGAAATGCTGCAAGCTTATGGTTACTGCCATTATATTTAAGGCAAGAAATGTTGCAAGCTTATGGTTACTGCCATTATATTGTCCATTATTTGGGCCATATTGTCAAAGATTTTGAAGGAAATGAAATGAATGTTTCTTGGATAAGTGTTTTTGTCTCTATAGTTCCCTTGCTCTTAGTTGTTTCCCCTCTCTCTATGGTTGTGTTCTTCTGTGAAATGTCAAGTGTACCAGTTTCTTGCAGATGGTCATTAATTTCCCACTAAAAATAAACAAGAGTGAAGAATGTAAGCTATCTTTTAGGTGAAGAATTTATTTTTTATTACAAGAAACACTAGTAAATCTCCATGACTCAAACGAACCTATATTGAATAGCATCTCCAAATAGTGTATATTTGCTTAGCATTATATACCTAAACCATTTTAGAATAAAATTAAGTTAAACAGGTCAAACAAGATACTAGACATCCAAAAAAAATGATCATGTATCCAAATTCCAATGTGTAGCAATATAGAAAAATTAGGGAGAATAAATCCTAAAAGATGGTCATTAATTTCCAAATAATATTTTCTATCTACTCATGGTCTCTTTCCAACTAACCAGTCAAAAGGTGTCAATGTCATTTAGAAACCCATAAGATTTGTAAAAATTAGAGTTGAAAAATGTTCATCACCTGTTACCATATTTATAGCATTGTGAAACGACATGATTTTTACCACGTTGTTTATAGATTTGATCTCCATTGATGAAATTATAAAGGTCCTTGAGCCACCCATCCCATAACTGAAGGTAATACAAAGATGCACAACCGGATATTCACTTCTTCTCTTCTAAAGCTCATGGGCTGGAAATTTAGCCTCCAAAGGTCTAACCATATCAAACCACAAGTATGTTGTTCCCGCAAGTCCTTCAAACAAGGAATAAGGATGATCTCCTCCATGCATTTGTCCAGTAGAAATCAGTGCATAAGCCTTGTCTAGTAAGAAGCATGCAAATGTCTTTGCTCGGTAGAGTTATTTCCTTTCTCCTGTTAATCGGAGGAGAGCTAGAAATACATAAGCATTACCACTGATACCATGGCAAATTCCCACTCTACGTAGGAGTCCTCGATTCCATACAATCTCCCCAGCATCTACTGCAGCTTCCTTGAAGTCTTTATCTTCAGGAAACATCTAATATTTTGAAAAAACAATCCATTAGTCAAGGACTACCACAATAGTATATTATAGTTGTATATACCAGAGGACCTAGCACGAAGATGCAACACTAATTAGTAAATATGTATCAAACGACATCTATTTTCCATATGATAAATTCTCACAAACCTGAGCAGCCTTGCAAAGTGTAAGAGCAATACCAGGAGCACCATGGCACCAATGCACTAACCTATATGTGGTGCTCCCCTCACTTGATGGGTAATTACAACTGGGAAAACGATTTTTCACCATGTAACGAAGAGTGCCCTTCACATCCTCCTTGGATTGTTTGCTGAGGTGAAAATACATTAAGACATGCATGATGCCTGCCAAAACATGAGTTGCACCCCATATTTCTTTCCATGCCATTCATACATTAAGGGACAATCCTCATGGGATAAGATTTTCCCTGCTCTGAGCACATCATCCACCATAGGACACTGCAAAACTAGGCTCAGTTTAATAATGATTTGCTTCTCCAATTTGATGAATCCCATGATTACCCAAGAACCCTTTTTGACAAGAGAGCAATGAAAGAAAATTTAACTTTATGAAAATACTTCCAAAACACACATATAAAGCAGAATTTCATTAAGGAAAAAGAGATGAAAATAGCAACAAATTTCCTATGAACTCGCACACTGAAAATTTGTAGTTCACTTTAATCATCCAAGAAACAAAATAGGACAAGATATCTAAAGTTGATAAAAATTTAACATAGAAATTGTGGAGTACTGGCAACATAAATGAATAAATTACATGATGGATTGGGATTAGTTGAGGAAAATGGCATGTTTTGACTCCTGTTTTCAATGTTTTCATACTTCACTAGGTTTTGTCCCTTTTGACCTACATATTCAAAATTTTCTTGAGAGAAATGCTGCAAGCTTATGGTTACTGCCATTATATTTAAGGCAAGAAATGTTGCAAGCTTATGGTTACTGCCATTATATTGTCCATTACTTGGGCCACATTGGCAAAGATTTTGAAGGAAATGAAATGAATGTTTCTTGGATAAGTGTTGTTGTCTCTATAGTGCCCTTGCTCTTAGTTGTTTCCCTTCTCTCTATGGTTGTGTTGTTGTGTGAAATGTCAAGTGTTGCAGTGGTGCATGCTTATGTTTTTCTTCATTCTAGAATTCGTATTTGTATTGGTTTATTCGAATTTCTCACTATCTCTTATGAATCTCAACATGTTATCAATGTTATTGTGAATCTCAATATGTGAAAACCTTAACTCTAAAATTATGTCACATGTCTATGATTTTATTATATTACAAAGTTATTATGTATTTTGTGATTAGGTATACAATACCTTCTCTTGTATTTTCATTCTTAATAGATTTCATTTATTTATTATGTCACTTGTATAGTTGGTAGACAATCAGAAACTTAAGTCACATATAATCTACTTATGTTAAGGGAAGAATTATGACAACACAAATTTAGAGTTTTCATAGAAGTGGTTTAATAATCCTTTAGCATAAAATTCAAGAGTTAATTGATGATCTCAAATGATGACCAAGGCCTAGTCAGTAATGGTCACATGTGTCTGTGAAATAACCCTTGACCATATAGTTCAAGAGTTAACAGATGATTATGGAGGATGATCAATGATTTGGTAAACTCCAATATTAAAAGACTGTCACTATAATCTCTGTTATTTTTGAAGAGATAAGGAGGATAAACATATATAAAAAATTGAATGGGTAAGCAAGTATGGTAACCAAATTCACCATTAATTACAAACTTGAGCACAAAGTTAACTTCCAAAAAGAATTGTCACTAGAATTTGTGAAATCTTAATGTGCAGCTATGTTTGATTCATGAGATTGGGGTGTTTCTACAAAGTCTAGTAGTGGTGTACAATGACATCCATGCTTGAAATCAATATATATGTAATATTTGATGTAGATAGTAAGCTTAGATATTGCAACCTTCTTAAATTGATTATTATTTACGTTATGCCAACACCAATGTAGAGTGTGTTGCAAGTATGAAACTAGCAAGTCTTTCAGTATATATCTTTTTGGAATATGAGATTCATTTGGCACTGTCCTGAATCCTCTTAAAGATGCCACATCTCACTTGTTTAAGCATCCTAAGCAAATTGCAAATCCACCTTGTCATTTATCAAATTTATATTGCTAATGAATTCTCAAATTCTATGTGAGACTAGAGTTTATGATATTAATTGGACAATTCAACTTTAAATTGACATCCGTTCCTGTTGATTGGAGATCATTGACATATAATGAAGTTGCCCATTCAATATGAGCCTTGAGTTATCATTGGATATGTTGTTAAAAAGAGCTTCTCTTAGTTTCGAGAATTATATGTATTCTCTACTGACGAGGCCAACCACGTGAAGGTGGAAGCTCATTTGGCCCCACCCACCCACCCTAGAATCAAAGAAAACATTTGTCAACCTTGATGTGTTCTTGAATCATATGAAATGTGCCAGTGGCATATTTTCAAGAATGGCATTATGATTTTCTATCGACAATTTCCATTGTCGATGCTTGGAAGTTTTCCTACTCTTCACTGCCTTCAACTACAATCGGGCTGCTATGAACAAATGACTGTATTGAGCACATATAACATCTGACTCGTAGTCTTGAAAAAGAATATGGTCTTTACATTTCCTTACTTCTGCAAAGAAATGTCCCATTAAAACCATTGAACCCACTGCACACTAATAATTTGACGGGTCTTTAAATTCTTGCATCAACGTGCTTTTTGACCTAGTGCATCTCAATAAATAATAATGCACATTTTATGGATTATCTGCCGGTGTAATGACTGCAAATACATCGCCTTCTCTAACCAAATCAAAAACACGATCATAATCTTTGTCAATCACAACCGCTTCATTGTCGCGCTCTACATCGCTGATATTTCCAAATGGGGGCAATGGTGTCAATTCTTAGTGTCTCCATGGTTTCACAAATTTGTTAGTTTGGTTTTGACACTCATCCAAAGACTCTACATCATCAATATATGCAAGACAAAAGCAAGAGTACTTTCGTTTCTCGATTGCGTGTATATTTTCCATTTTCTTACTCCTAATGGAGTGTAAGCCCCTGTTTTCGAGATTGCAATACAATTATGTGGCATTGATCTGTCAACATCACCCATTGCAATATTCCAGAAAAACCTTTTACCCATCCTTTCATTGAATTCATGGCTCAAATTTTGTTTGCACCAATTAACAACATCGTTTGAATTTGCAAGGCGAGAAGCAGAGTGATTCATTTGATATCTCCTAAGTGCACGTTTCACGCAGGCCCCAGCACCATCATGTTCTCCTTTTCCATGTCCCGTTTCAAAAAATCTCCATGCGTGGCGAACATCCGTGTTTCTATGAAGGCGAGACAACCATAAGAATGATCGTGCCAATTTAAACTAACCAGCACAACGATTTGACCACACCCAATGTTCTTTAAAAGTGACCGTTCTTCTTTTTAATTCTTGAAAAAGCATACCAAAACAATGTTGTACAAAACATGTATCATGTGTACGATCATCACTGATGTAGAAATGATACTCCTTAATCACTTCACGATTATTTTCATTGCTGTCAAAACCATCGACATCAAGCTCTGCATGTCTATACGTAATATGCACAAGTATAGATACCTGATCTGAATGATAATACTCACTCTGTATCTCCTTTTGCGGAGTGAGAGTGTAATTTTTTGCAAAATCAACAATGGATAATATTGTCCCTTTTGGAAATACATCTCATGATTGCTTGAACTGTAAGTCCTGCCATCGTGCTGAGTGAGAGTGCTTGATATATTTATATATTTGATCCCTAAACAAATTCATAAAATCTGTCAAAGAGATATCACTTTCAACCAAATTAAGCTTTCATGATGTTGCCGTTGAATTTGTAACTGCAGTATAGTCAACATAAACATATCTCTTACATTTCACAATGCAATTTGACAATTGATGATCGTTTGCATCAATGGGGTAGTTAGCATTAAAAAGGGCCAGATCATAACATTCCTCACATTTTTTACCTCCGACGCATTGTTTCTTATATAATACTTGATGATTCTCTCACGCACATAATATTTTAGATACAAATTCACGAACACTCGAAGGAGGGGGGTTATTTGGCCAACACTGCATGCCAAAAGTTAGAAATTTCTCATAATATAATTCGAATTCTACATGGTATCGACAACAACATGTGTCATGAACAACGATGGGCCTGACATACCATGGTTTAAGCTTCACAAATGTGCTAAGGGCAATCTTCACATCAACATTACTCTCCATAAAAGTTTTGAACATTTCCGCTCGAGTGATCACTATTATGTGTTTGGCATGAGTTTCATAGTTTCCTTTCGATATACGATGTCGCACAACATCCTTTTCATTTGGTAAGACACACAAGTTTACATCCCAAAACTCTTTCACCATGTCCCTCACATTATCCGGAAGTCTATCTTGATAAGGTTGCCTACAGATAACACCCCAACATGCAACTTCATCATCCTCATCTAACTGAACCCGAAGCTTTTTATGCTTCCATAAACTTTTCTTGATGTTTTTAACGTTCTTGCAATCGTAGACAACAAACAATTGGTTGTAGTGTTTTTTGCCACAACCCCTGTTAGAATTGCTTTACGAGCAACCATGAAATTGTGAGATCGTTTTTTTGCAAGTGATGCAAGGACCGAGGTCAGATTTTGTGATACAATCTGATTTGACTTAGCCTCTTTGAATGCCCAATAATGTAATTGCATCTCTTAGGCATTTTTGCTTTAACAAATTATGCAACAATTGAGTTTGTTCTATGACAGAAATACCTTCAAAATATTTTTTGACTATCTTATCTGCTCTATAACGAGCTGTACGATCAGGCATCTGCGGTCCCATTTCTTCAATTTTACTTGAATCTAAATTCTCTAAAAAAAATCATCAATAACGATATTGTTGCAGCTTCCAGTTAATCTCTGTAAATTGGTAACTGTGGTAGGATGTTGTATGTTGGATGTCGACCCTGCATAAAAATAAATATAAATTTATAAGATTGTGTTCACTTTCAAATCATATATATATATATAGTTTGCTCCACATAAACATATAAAAAATTATTTACTCACCAATAGTTTGCTCCACATTTGTCATTTCCTCGTCACCTCCATGTTCCTCATTTCTTTCATCAACATGATCCTCGACTATTTGCATTCCTTCATCACTGCCATGTATTCACATTTTGCATTTCTTCGTCACCACCATGTGCATTCACACTTTCAATTTCTTCGTCACCGCCATGTGCCTCCACGTTTCTTTCCCTTGCTCTTTTTTCTCTTAAATTTTTCATAGAAACAAGGGACCTCTCTTTCCTTGCCTCTTCATTAGCTCTGGTGTGATCATATTTTTTTTACGTTTCTTTAGGTTTCCCATGTTGAAAGAATTAAAAACCTAAAATCCAATGCATGAAAATATATGAGAATTGAGAGTAGGGCCCCTTACAATAATCTTTTTATGGGAGCGTAATATTTGATACCAAAAGTAGGGCCCCTTACAATCTATTCTATGTATCAATCATATATATAAATTTGCATGATCTCGCCTGAAAAGAGTAAAGATCATGCAAACTCTCGACTTACAAGTAACTCTCAGCTGAAAAAACACTCTCAAAACAAAACAAGACTAATTTTCAATTCCATTATTGTTTTCATTTTGTCTTTTCTCATTCTAATTGACCACAACACACATGTGTTTAAATCTTATATACAATTCCACTTTGTCTATATAATGAAATCAAAGTCCTCAGTGCATTGGATAACTCTGACATTCCAAGTTGCAAAGTGCTTAAATATACCCATCCTTGGGTCGTGACCCCATCCTCTAATGCTAAACAATTGTAATGTTTATTACATCATTTATGATTTTACTAATTTTGTTAAATAACAAAGAAAATAACATTTATTTTCAATGCATTTACCCTTTATGGTTACTTTTTATGCTCTCATTTTGATCTCTAGTTTCCAAAGTGGAAAACGACAAGGTACTTACACACCAATTTTGCATGTGGTAAGTGCTAATCATGTATGGGAGTTTGCATCTATCTCAAAAGTTTGAGGTTGGGTGGTTGAATAAGATTCCACCATCACATCCAAAGACCAATTTCAAATCCCTTATAATGAACGTAAACTCCAAAAATACTTAACACTAACATCTTTGTGTCCACTTTAATAAACCGACCAAATTCTTTGTTAAGAATTAAGGCTAAAACAAAACATCTCTAAAAGGTGTAATTGTTAATTTCAAAATGGTAAATGTCCGCATGGCCAATTGTACAAGGTCAATAAAAGCCACTAGCATCCATACACCCCTACCTTCGAGTTGAAATCCACAACAATATATCCATGCCCTGAAAACAAAGGTTATGAACACATAATAGGACAAGGTATAACTAGGCTTAAATTATGAGTGAGACAACAAGTGTCTAACACCTCATAAACAGTCATCAATAACCCATCAATCAAGATATGCAATGCCTATGTATGTCAAATATATAGTATTTAGACCAACGCTAACCTATCCAAAAAATAATACAAAGTATGTTACCTGCTACATAAAAATGTGAAACGCTCGGCTGTAAAAACCCTTAGCTGAAAACAGAAGCTCGGCTGAAAACAGAAGCTCGGCTGAAAACAGAAGCCCAGCTGCAAACAGAAGCTCGGATGAAATAATTTGGAAAACTCTCTCGACCGAGAGATTATATATACATCTCTCGGCCGAGAAACACAGGCATCCCGTCCAAATATTACGGGAATATCACAGTAATTAAATATTTAATGTGTCGGCCCCTAAAAGATTCTCGGGGGATTATGTAACAAAACTCTCAGGCGAGAAGTGTTATAAACTCTAGGACGAAAGTTAAAAGTAGCTTTCAGCCGAGAGTTTTCGTTAACTTTGGGTTAATTTTGGAGCGGGAAACATTCTCGGCCAAGACATTTTAAATCTCGCGCCCGAGATATTTTCTAGACCGAGAGTTTTTGGTCAACAATTCCAGCACCATTTCTGCAGAATTCAGAAATGTGTCACTTTAACAAGGTCGGACCACTGCAAAACATGAGAATTACATGTCGGAGTTTATACTAGCAGATTCATCATTCAATCTACTTTCTAGTACCTTTTTCTTTTCTTTTTTTCTTCTTTTTTTTTTTTTTTTTTTTTTTTTTTTTTTTTTTTTTTTTTTTTTTTTTTTTTTTTTTTTTTTTTTTTTTTTTTTTTTTTTTTTCAGTTTCAGTTTCATTTAGGATTACTATTTTTTACTATTTGATTACTAAACTTTATCATTAAAAAATTAAGTGACTGAAAAATCAGTCACAATGAAAATTCAATATCATCACAATGATGAAGCCAAATTTTTTTATAAAAAATACAAGGATGTTCCTTGAAGTGTCCTCTTCAATGAGTTGGTTTTAGTTTGTTTGATAAGAGTAACATTTGAAAGAATATGTGAAGACAAAAACATGTGTCGATAATACACCATTTTCTGAACATACGTTGTTTCGATAAATAATAAAAAATAGGTCCCAAGTCTTTAAAAAGTCAAAATATAGTCCAGGATCTAGTTTAGTGTGTGTAGATTATGAGCCTACAATTTTTTTCCCTAAAATGAATAACCATCTATCAAAAAACAGTCGTCAACACAAGTCACTCATTATCCATACCTAAAATTTTCAAGTATATGCTGTTGGTTGACAACAAATTTGTCCCACGATATGTCCATAAAAAAAATACTAGTAGAAAGCTAATTCAATTCTGTAAAACCTTTGTGTTTACTTCAAGTTGAAATTCCTAAGGGAGATATGGGTTGGAAGAGGTCGAAGTTGAAAAACATAAAAATTAGCAGTTTTGTTTGTCAAAAACAAGCCAAAATTGTTTCCCAACTTCATGTTTTCACCCCCTTCCTACACCCCATTCCCCCCTCCCTCTCCCACCTACACCACTCCCCTTTCCCTTTGCTTATTTAAGCAACGAGTGGGGTAGACCACCACATCACTCTAAATTTGGTAGTAGATATTTTCAATTGGAAGCTTGTGAAGTCCAAACATGTGGCAACAAAGGCACACAACCTTCTATTTGATAGGTTGAATGAAAAGTTGCAGTTAAGAAGGAAGTGTTATGGCTATGGGTTTATGGTAGAAGTAGAGCCATGGCTAATAGAATAGGGAAAACATGAAGTGGGAATGCAATTAGAAGCGGGGTTGGAATCACATGTCCATCCAAAATTTAGGTAGAATTGTAAAGGGCTCTTTTGATCCCATAAAAAAATGTGATCAATATAACAACAAAAACTTAAAATCAATGATGGGTTACATAAATGGACATGTTATATTTACAATGAAAATATTTTTTGGGATCACAACATGGTGAAGCAATGGATTTTTGGGCATGGCTAAGGAGTTAAACTATGGCAATGTATCATCTCTTAGGTTCTTATGGCCATATTTGTTTTGAGAAACAATTTTTGGGTAAATTTTTTGTCATATTTGTTTTGACAAACAATTTTTGGGTAAATATTTTGTCATATTTGTTTTGAAAAACAATTTTTGGGTATAATTTTTGCTAATGGTAATATACAAAAGGCATATTTTCTAGCATCAAATGGTAAATTTCTAGCACCCTGTCGAGTACCTTCTCTCTTTGCTTCTTGAACCCAATATAACATTTGGGAGTATATTCGACATAAAGGGTTTTGTTGAAGCTAAGAAAGAAATCAAAGTTTTTCTTTCTAAAAGAGTCATTGCTATATTGATAGTGATAGAAATGTGTATCAAGCAAGTGCAAGATTCCTATGTTATTCCAATGGCACTCCTATCCTTATTTCCCATTCTCCTTTCCATAAAGACATGATCACAAGGCTTTAGTTTTTCGGACTTCTTATATCCACCAATTAAAAACAAACTTGAGGTATGTCATTGCTATAAAAACAATTATTAACTTGTGCATGGGGGATATGAGATAGACTTGGCTAATGTACTCTATTGAACTCAATAATATCAAAAATAGAACTTGTCCATAACATTTTGTTTCAAGGTGAAAGAAAGTTGGCGAATCACAATGAACCTATCCACAACAATTGTTTTGAGATGAAAGAAGGTTGGTGAATTTCGAGTGATCCTATCCACAATGATTTGTTTTGATGCGAGAGAATGTTGTTGAATCTCAATCGAGCATATCCACAACAAATTTCGAGTGAAATTGTTGATCAATTGATCTCACAACAAAACCGAGGAGGGAGAAGACTACTGATAAAATGGATCTCATAAAAAAATATGGGAGTTTGTTACAACAAAGAAAAAGACTCGTACATAGGGTGGTGCATTAACTCACATTGACATACTCTCACATGCATTACTGCCTACCAACATGGCTATTGGCATCAGTTTTGGAATTTCACTTCAATCTTACCCATCATATTAATTTTTTCTTACATTTTAAGGTTTAGCATTTCCCTTCATTGAACGTTTTGCCCAAATATGTACATGTCAATAATAATGTTTTAGTATAGAAGTTACCGTACTGCAATGAAGTTTTTTCAGAATTCTGATGGTTGGAATTTGGGAGTATGCTGTTCTATACTTTGTTATTATTTCATTTTATTTTGTTAGCCTAATACACAGTTTTAATAATGTGAATTATTTTTCTTTGATATTATATCTGTTACTCAGTTACACACCTCCAATTTGAAGGGCCTCTTGACTCAACAAAACATATTAAGCTATCCACTACTTTACACCAAATTCGTCTGTTCAATAATAATGAAATCTGATTGATAACTATACAACACATAATATAAGTTAGTTGTCTGCCTAAACGCCTTTTGGGAAACCATACATAACGACAAGGCACTAACTAATCCTGAAGGAAATCATATATAATTTACCCAATGCATGATTACTACCCTTACATAAAAATATATGCAAATTCTTACAATACATCTACATCGTCGAGTGAGTTTTGGCATATCTAAAATCTTGTTTACAAGCAAAGGACTTAGGTGGACAAGAGATTCAAAGGAGTTTTTAAATAGAGTTTCCTACTTGGTGATTTTTTCACATGCTCTTATCTTCATGATAGATAAAAAACCTTTCCAAAAAATTGTGACTTGTGAAAATATGTCTTGTGTGTGGGCTATTGGGTCCTATTATCGAGACATAACTTGATAAGAAAGGTTATAAAGTTATAAACGCAACAATAATACTATAAACTTGAAAACTCCACAAATATTTGCTCACCAATTTTGTATAGGGGCATTTTAAAGGCTGTAAATGTTTCTCTTCGAACATTCAATTTTAAATCCCCATGTTCAGGTATGAAATATTGAACTGGATGTGAAAAGCGAATTTTGTTCCCGAAACCAATCTACAGATTTGGACATCGATTTGTAAATACCAACACAGGCACATGTTTAACTTAATGGGAGGAAAAATGCGCTAAGTAGCTGCATTGCAAATATTAGACTTCTGAGACTACCATTTTTTTAATAATTGACATGTGGAAACCCAAATCTAGAGATAATTTTTTTTTAGAGTGCAACATGAAAGATGCCCCAAGGAGCTTAACTGCAAATTGCAGACATCCTTCGACTTAGTTCCATCCTTCTAGGTCCGAGGGTTATCTCTTCTATCAAAATTGACCAAATCCCTTTGAAACCCATGATATACAAATCCAAATCCAGGCGTAGCCACGTAAGAATGACACTGAACAACTAGCTTAACACTCTATCCACCTCACCTGCGGATCACCAACCAGCTCTAAAGAAAGCTATTTTAATGGAAACAAAAATAGGAAGACAATCTAACAGCTAGTCAAACAAAGCACTTGGTAAGAAAATGACATATTTTAGCTATTATTTGGTGATATTTTTGTCCATAACCAAAAGAAACAACAACAAAACCTAAAATGTTCTAGATTTGACCTCCAACTCTTTACGTAAAAACAACTCTGGTGACCAACATAATACTCCATTGACCTCATGGAGTCACAAGTGAATGAACGCCCTGTTGGATACGAAGGAAACAATTCTTTAAGATAACAAACTAAAAGTTAAGAAAGCGGTCTACTAGTCACTCAAATGGCTGTTTTTTTTGTAAGTAAGTATGATATCCTTCTATTACTGCACAACAAAATTTACATAGCATACAAAAATTAGGAGGTTTCTCTCAAAGTGAGAGCCATTGTCCTTTAAACCCATTTTTCCCTAGTCTGAATAAGGTATCTTCTAGCTTTTATCCCCTTTTCCCTCCCCTTTCACCAAGTATTCACTATTTCAAGCATTACATAGACCATAAAGGCTCCACAGAACGAGACAAAAGATAAATTATAGTCCTTCATCCTGAAGCTTTAGCTGGAGTATATGAAAGTCAATAAACTTGGGAATTAGCCAACTAGACAAAAAAACAAAACAAGGGATCCGACCCCGAATTACGCCACCTCCGATGAAGGTTCAACACGCTTGCTTGGTCGAGCCATTTCCTGCTCGCTTGGTCCATCCTTTTCTCATCTGCTTGGTCCAACCTGCTCAAGTTCATCATGTGCTGGTGGTGGTGGATTGGCTTTGGCACTGTTGCACTTGAAGGTCGGGGCGACTAAATTTGCCACTGCTTCCATATCCCCAGACCCCCATATTGCGCACCATGTCTGCCTTGAAATTGTTAAAGACCTGGAAAACCACATTTTTGTAACTCTCTCGTTCCATCATAATTCGTGCCAAAATTTTCCTTAAAATCCAGTAGGGTTCCAACCGTGCCTTTGTACCATTCTTCTCTATCTGCTCAGACATTTCATCAACTTCCATTACTGTTATGGTGTTGTCAATGTGAGGCAGAATGCCTTCCATATAAATATGTTCTTCTTCCATCACCTCCACCTTCCTGGCATGATGACCCCTCCCTTTGTGTCGTCCTCTCATCCTTTGGCGGGGAGCCATTCTTAAACTAACGCAGGAGATGAACCACCCAAACCTCTCTTGTCTTGAAAAATTACTCGGTTCTTAAAATCTTGGATTCTCAACTGCATAAAATTTCTCCTCCATCTGACTTTATACTTGTTCCTTCTTTCCCACACGCTGTTGGTTTGTCTCCGCTTCAATTCCCCCGGAGTCACATTAACTTTCATTCTCTCGGGTCTCTGGCTCATTGTTATCCCCAAGTCTTTTCCAATGAAATCGCCATAGTTTTCCATTAGATTGGCATTGATACATAGGTCCTTTCTCGTCCTTCTATCACCGTTTACATTAATTCTTCTCTGGTTCATGGCTTTTAGCTTTGAATTCCTCCTCGACTTGCCATAAATGTTCAGTACCTCTCCCATCTTTTCATTTAAACGCAGTCGTGACATGCCACCCCCACTTGCCCTTTCAGCCCTCTGACGGTCTCCACATCGGTTCATGCATGCATCGTTTTAGACACGTTGTCACCCGCATCTGGGGCGCTCAAACGACTCTTACTATCAGAAAAAATCACATATTTTAGCGATGATCTGGAGACATTTCACTCGCAAAAACAAAAAAGGTGTTTAGCTCCAGAAAGCAGCAGAACCTAAAATGCTTTAAGGAGACTACCAAATAACTTCTCAAATAGCACGTACAAACATAAAATGATATGCAAAGTTGAAGATAAAAATAAAGATCACCTCTTTAGCAATGCTTCTGCTTCCTCGGGAATTATATGATCGCCAAACGTGATTATGTTCATCCCAACAGTAGGCTGAAATAAAGGTCAAAAAATTAAATCAAGTAGCCTAAAATTAACCTGCAAATCCAAGATTTGTGTGAAAGACTAGTGAGTGGCCAGTTACCTGGTGCATACTTATGGTTGGACGACCGATGGAAGATGCATTTGTGGTTTGATTGAAGGAATTATTGTCCGTTCTCGCTGAGGTTCAAATTTGTGTGTTGTTGGGAGGCCCTTCCAACCACCTGAAGAGATTGAATATGCACTGCCCGCTAAGAGGCATATGCCCCCTCTTGTTCGCACTCATTGCCACTAGGCTGCTGCCGTTGTTTTCAACCGACATTTTTGCCCACTTGAGCCTAGTGCCTACTACCTCCTAGCCCTTAGGCAACATGCTCGTACTACTTAGACCCGAGTCCTACCTCTTAATAAATACTTATTAATAATGTTTTGAATATTATTTTGAACATCCGTCTCATAAAACGTTTTTCCAATATTTTTCCCTGGAAAAATGCTCAAGAGATGTTGGACAATGACAAGACGGAGACGAAGAATAAGAACAACACATGTCACCAAAATTGGAAAAGGTTCCATTGCCGAAAAAGTAAAAAGATAGATTAGGTAGACAACTTCTGAGAGATATGTCTCCTTTCATAGATTGCAAATTATACCAACATGACATAATATCTCATTATTTATCTTTTACCAAAACTTGAAGCCACACATCATGGAATAATGTCCCCTCTAAATCTCTTTAACCAATCAAAAAAATCCTATCTAAATCTCTTTAACCAATAGAACTTAGACCCAAGTCCTACCTCTTAATAAATACCTATTAATAACGTTTTGAATAATATTTTGAACATCTGTCTCATTATGAGAGGTTTTTCCAATATTTTTCTCTGGAAAAATGTTCAAGACAAACAAATGCCCATCAAATTCCAACTCTGATAGGCATGTAGCATCACGAAGAGATGTTGGACAATAACAAGACGAAGACGAAGATGAAGAACAAGAACAATACATGTCACCAAAATTGGAAAAGGTTCCATTGCGGAAAAAGTAAAAAGATAGATTAAGTAGACTACTTCTCAATAGATATATCTCCTTTCATAGATTGCAAATTATACCAACACGACATAATATTGATTTTTCATTATTTATCTTTTACCAAAACTTGAAGCCACACATCATGGAATAATGTACCCTCTAAATCTCTTTAACCAATCAAAAAAATCCTATCTAAATCTCTTTAACCAATAGAAGAAACTAATACAGAAATTTGGGATATTTGAAATTTTCTATATTAACCAATAGAAGAAACTAATACAGAAATTTGGGATATTTGAAATTTTCTATATTGAAACGGGTAATGTGTTACGCTTAGGCGTATTTGAGTCTGAGGCATTAACAACAAAGAAAACGTGAGGCCAGGGTTGATTCCAATCCGACCAAACCCAATAAAGATCTAGCATTATACAATGTTTTCTTAAATTCTATAAATAAAATATATATATAAACGCTCTGATTAACAGAGTATTGATGTCCGTGCATGGCCATGAAATGATGCTGATTTTGTAAGCGAGGAGTGAGAATACAGGGACACTCAAATCTATTGAAGCCCGCCAATTATGGTGTTGGTGACAGGCATAATAGGCACTGCACTGCTCGACGGTTCTCCGAGTCCATTTGCATCATTATTGCCGCCACGCCAGTTGTTCAATACTCACAACACTGTTGGAGATGAAGATGGATTGAGGGCTTACAATAGAATTAGGGGAGTTGCTTTAACTTATCGCCAGCGCACGGAGTTCATTGGAGGCCATCTTTCAGGGTTTTATCCAAGAAGAAGAAATGGATATCAATATAGGGGAACATACAAGGTTTTGAATATGAAATTTGAGAGAAAAGAAGAAGAAGCGGCAACAGCAGCAACAAAAAGAGTGGTGCTCGTTCGTCATGGACAGAGCACGTGGAATAAGGAGGGACGAATTCAAGGCAGCTCGGATTTCTCACGTCTAACACACAAGGGAGAAATGGAGGCTCAGAATGCTAGACAAATGCTTCTCAAAGACACATTTGATGTTTGCTTTCACAGGTCACTACCGTTCCTTCCCTCCAGGCTTTCTAAATTTAGTACTTTGGGTCTGTCGAATTTTGTTCCTTTTGGATTTTAACTTAGAGTGTTTAGAGTTTTTTTTTGTTTTTTTTTTCAACCGAAAAAAACAGTTTCTTGTTATTCAAAATATGAATCAAAAGAACAGTTTCTTGTTATTCAAAATAATGAATCTGACCTATCTCTCGCATAACCTTCAATATCCATTCATTACATATAATTCAAATTCTCTACTCTAAATCTTACTGCAACAGTCTGTCTAATGTTATCCCATATTACATTTCAGATTCATATCTTTCCATGAGGTTCCATAAAACATGAGCTCAATCAAAAAAGGCAAAAAGACAATATTAAGTCTAATAGATCCCGTATTCTCCCTCCTTCTACAGGACATAGTTGTCAAAATAGGAGTAATGTAGTTCTCCCTCTCCACGTAACAATCCCTGTTTGGAAAGAAAATCTGCAGATCCCGTATTCTCCCTCCTTCTACATGACATAGTTGTCAAAATAGGAGTAATGTAGTTCTCCCTCTCCACGTAACAATCCCTGTTTGGAAAGCAAATCTGCCTTCTGATTATAGTATCTAGAAACATGTCCAAAACTAAGGGTAGAGAATGTATCCTGATCATTTCAGTTTTGCATTTCCAATGTCTAAGTGAAAATCTGCCTTCTGATTATAGTATCTAGAAACATATCCAAAATTAAGGGAAGAGAATGTATCCCTGATCATTTCAGTTTTGCATTTCCAATGTCTAAGTGAAAATCTGCCTGCCTTCTGATTATAGTATCTAGAAACATGTCCAAAATTAAGGGAAGAGAATGTATCCCTGATCATTTCAGTTTTGCATTTCCAATGTCTAATGATCATTTCAGTTTTGCATTTCCAATGTCTAAGTGAGGGAACCTGCAGTTAAGTCCTTTTTGTTATTAGGTAAGTTTGTTCTATTTTATTTTTTTAAATAATTTCTGGTAAGAAGTGAAGTGGAATGGGTCATGTACTTTCTGGATCCATTATTTTTTTGGACAAAACAGTTTTTGGTAAGAAGTGAAGTGAAGGGGTCATGTACTTTCTGGATCCATTATTTTTTGTACTTGTATTAGATTACATTGCATGGACTTGTATTAGATTACATTGCATCAGTCAGTGTCGATGAAGCTATTATAGCTTATAGATAAGAAAGTCTCAGTTTCTTTGGATCTTTCCTTAATAACTATCAAAACATTTAATTATTATTTTTAATTCAATTGTTTGAATTTCAAGTAACAAAGTTTTTTTTTTCCGAGGGAGCAGTTTCTTTATTGTGTAAATAAAGAAATAAAACAAAGCCTAGCTATCCCTCTGTACAAATAAAAATGTCCAAAACATACATTCCACTTCAACTTCAAACCATAGTTCCTGCCAAACAGATTTAGAATATGCCGAAAGCCAAGCTATCTCACATGCAATTTATTTAATGAAACACCAAGATATCTCACTCAATATAAAACTTTTCTAGTTATGGTCGAAGGCCGGTCTTAACTAGCTAATCTCTAGGTTCTGAGGCTTTCAATGGATCATGGAACAGTTGATCAAGGGAGTCTCTGAGTCTTTGGATATATCACAGAACAGTAAGGGAGGGAGTCCTGACTCTTCAATAGGTTTTGGTGTCAAATATACTAAGCTTCTAGCTTCTTTCTAGATAGGGAAAGCCTAAAGCCTAAATAACCATGCTATATAACTCATTAAGTATTTGCAATGTCGATTCTGGAAGCAATGGCAGTGCTAGAACTAGCTAGTTAAACAGTTCATAAAATGCTCAACTTCTAAAAAGAGAGCCTCTCTTGGACAGACGACACCTTAAAGACAATGTTTACAGCCTCTCTATAATGTGAGAGATAGAGTTTGAAGGGCAATCAAGTCTTTGACATCGTTTAAGTCTACCAAGGAATCAGCGACTATTCTTCTCCTTCTTCTTTTCTGTATTCACATTTTCATGGATTCAGCAGGTTTAGGACAACAAATTGTATTCGTAGTTGGCCATCATTTGCTGTTTTTTTATACTAATTGTACCTCATTTGTATCATAGGAAGAGCACAATTAAGAAAAGAAAGGAATATTGACATTGAAAATTTCCTTCATGTTTATTCCAGTCCTCTAGCTAGATCCCAGCGAACAGCTGAGATTATTTGGGACTCTCGGAAATTGGAAATGATTCCTGAACATGACCTCAGAGAGATCGACCTTTATTCTTTCCAGGTTTGTAGAAAGCCCAAGCCTTGCCTCAAATATTAAGTAGGATGGTACTTATTGGCATATGTGAAAACCTTCAAGGAGTTACTTATAACTTTGAAGCATATATAGTTGGGAAATGTTTACAATCTTAAGCTAAGGTATATATTTTACAGGCAAATGTCTGCATAAGAAATATTTCACTGAAAATTTAGAGAGAATTTGAGGGGGCGTGCTAAGATTTATCACCAAATGGTGAGAAGAATTTGGGTGTTTAACAGGTAAATGCTTACATAAGAAAATAATTCAACTAATGTCAGTTGTTTTAGCGAATTTTAAAGACTTTTCTTATTTTGGAGTTTGGAAAGTTCACTAAAAGTTAGACCATTGGCAATAAAATCATTTCTCATTTTGATTTGCTTTATAAAAACTTAAAGACTTTTCTTATTTTGGAGTTTGGAAAGTTCACTAAAAGTTAGACCATTGGCAATAAAATCATCCCTCATTTTGATTTGCTTTATAAAAACGAAACTACACATAGGAGAATTCCCATGGTTGAGTTGAATATATATATATATATATATATATATTCATTCTGTTGCTGTAGTTGTATATCTCAAATGATAAGTCAATTTCAATCCTCGTTTTGAGAGAATTAAATTGCTGAGGTTACATAATCCTCTATGTCTTGCATTATTTGCCAGGGGTTATTAAAGCATGAGGGAAAAGAAAGGTTTGGTGAGGCATACAGGCAATGGCAGAAGGATGCTGTTAACTTTACTATTGATGGGCATTACCCCGTAAGAGAATTGTGGGCACGGGCTAAAAACTGCTGGGCAAAAATTCTAAGCCATAATGGCCAGTCAATACTTGTAGTCGCTCACAATGCTGTGAATCAAGCTTTAGTTGCCACTGCAATAGGTAAATGGTGCTTTTATATGCTAAACAAATTATTATTTTTGTCCTTTTTTTGGCACAGAATACTGTAGAAGAGATCCCTTAGTTTTACATTATTATATTGGTCAGGTCTGGGTCCAGAATATTTCAGAAGACTTCTGCAGAGCAATTGCGGTGTCAGTGTGTTAGATTTTACACCAAGTAGCAGTTTAAATTGTTCCCCATATATCTCCCTTAACCGTCTGAATCAGGTAATCAAGCTGAGAATCATAAAATTCTATGGTGATTAGTGTACTTGGAATTGAAGCTAGAGTTGATTGATGGTAAAATTGTAAGCCAATTAGGTCATATTAAACTGAGAAAGGGCATAATTGTATGCCAGTTGTATGTTAGTCCACTGGTGTTGTATTTCTTACCTTGCTTAACCAATAATGCTTTTGCATGTAAATCTTGTTCACATGTGCTCATGTACAAAAGAACTCTAGTCTATGGAATGTTTGTCATGTGCTTATGCACTCAGAGTTCATATGTGCATCTGCAGAATAACTCAAACTTCTCAAAATTTTGTTATATTTCTATCTTTTATTGTATTGTTTCTGAAAGATTGTGTTGGCCAAGCCTTTGAATTGGGTAGAGCATATGTTACGGGTGCATAAGGGTCATGAGGAAAACGATTAAATAAGTATTGGAAAGAAAGTATATTACCCTTCATAAACTATTATTTTGAATGAGCAGTGAGTTATTTTTTATTTAAAAATATATATAATATTATATAGACCTTAAAACATTATTAAATGATTAAATTAACGGTGCAATTTTAAATATTGTAAATATTTTATAAAAATAAAATATTTATTTTGAAAAACGTATATAATATTGTATAGATGTACCATAAAACATTATTAAACTAATGGTGCAATTGTAAATATTGCAAATGTTTTATTTTATAAAATATTATAAGCTGAATTGGGTGGGCAGGACCATGATATGAGAAACTATGATATTACAAGTGGAAAAAATAATCTAAATTAAACTTATCCTCTTTTCATAATATGAGAAGTAGTTGAAACTTTCTCCTAAAATATAGCCATATTTTCCAAAAAGCTAGGGAGAATTGTCCTCTTATCTGGGAGGATGGGGGAAGAGTTCAAAAGGGGATTCTTTGCCACGAAAGAGGATTTGAATTTGGAAAAGGGAGGATTATGATTTTGTTAAAAAAATGGATTTGAGGGGAATGATGAAGGAAAAAGGGGGGAGTTTAAGTTAAATCTCATTACAAAGAATTAGGACTCTTTATGATCATAGAAAGTGTTGTAAAGGCAGGTATTGGAACTCTTTATTTATATAAGATTGGTAAAAGTAGTTGTTTGAAATAGATGGAGACAAAGTAATGAGACTTTGTTGTGAGGACTTGAGAGGGCTATCTAGCAGCGTCCTCAAAGGCTAATGCTAAATAAAACTGTTTACCTATATTCTAAGCATATAAAGGGGAATACTCATACTCTTTGTTCACTCTTATTTATGAAATACATGTTCGTTTATAAATATATGAAATATAGCATGAAATACAACATGTTCAGGCTTAATTTAAAGAGTTAAAATTTCATAAAATTATTTATATAAGATGTATAAAATACAACAGGTTCAGGTTTAATTTAAAATTTAAAGAGTTAAAATTTTATACAATTATTTATATAAAATAAAACTAACAAAAGTACGAAAAGAAGAAAAATACATGTAGGTTTGTAGAAAACTTGTCTCCGGAAAATTTGAGCTTGTTTGGCTCCATGCAACTGCCCACCTTGGCTTACCTTCCAGCCAACTAGGAACAACCTCGTCAGCTCTCTAGTGCTAAAAAACTTACAGTTAGCTCCCTAGTGCCAAAAAACTTACAATTTCTTGGCCCTCCATACCCAAAACTCCAATAACAAAGTACACATACTCCCCAAATCCAAAACCAAATCCAAAACCACCCTTGGAGTTATGTTTTTCACACCCCCTTTTTCTTCTCCACAATTGAATATCACACCCTTTTTTTTCCCTTCTCCAACATTCTCCTCAATCCGTACCCAAAAAAAAAAATCCCCATAATAATACTTAACCCGTTTTAAGATGAGGTTTTTTCCCGGGGAAGAAACCCCTTCCCTCCCCCCAATGGGAGAATTAGGTATTTTATAAATAGTATTTAAAGACACTATGAGATAGCTTAGAGAATCCTTACATTTGTTAAGCACATTGTTATAAGCAAGTGTTAGGTGTGGCATTAACCAGAGAAATTAGCGCAAAAAAAAAGAAGTAAAAGGTTTCTTTTTAGTAGGATAAATTAAAAACCCTTAATAAGAGAATTTATATTTAAATAATTTATACAAAGTAGAAACAATAGTTTCTATTTTTTTTAATGGTGATTTAAACCTTAAATCTGGGTATTCACATTTGTTATATTTATACCAAAAATTAAAAATGAAATTCTTTTATTTATAAATATTAGTAAATGAAAAATAAGTTATGTTATAAAATTATTTATTTTTACATCTGTTTTTTAAGTAGATTTAAATAAAAGTACTTCATATTAACTCATTTAAAAGAAAAATCATATAGTTTTCTAAAATGGTATTTATGAAAAATGTGATTTTTTAAATATGATCTTATAATTAAATATAAAAAAACTTATTTTTAACTGTTTATATATATTGTATTTATGTAAAGAAAATAAAAGTTTAAACTTTAATAAGCAAATAATACAGTTTACTTTCAGTCTTACATAAAAAATAAAGTGGATAGTCCATTGGTTGTAGCTTGGGTGGTTGGGAGGAAAGATTGTTATCCTCCCCACTCACGTTCAATTCTTGTAATGACATGATGCTCTTGTTGAGCTCTATTGTAATGATTCTATTTCAAGCTTTCCTTGATTCCTTCGGAATAGCAGGAAAGTGATTTTTCCGCTAAAAAAAACAGAATAAAATGAATAACAAACATAATACCATGGTAAGTGAAAATGATAAATATGTTAATCTCCATTAAAACACCATATAATAATATTTATAAATAAAAAATTTAACTTTATATATCTATAATATCAAAGATGTGAAATGCAATTGCTTAAACTTACCTGATATGGGTTTAGTTCAAAAGAACTTTGGAGACATTATAAACATAATTACATGTTCACATTTATTCATAAAATAGTAGAGAACAAAACTCAAAAACTGAAAATACCCGGGCACTAGTTGAAGGGTCATGACAAAATTGGTATTCTTGTCAACACAGATTTTATCAAAAGAATGTTAAGAATTTAAAGAGAATAACATAATGTTTTTTTTTAAACTAAAACAAATGAAATGTAAAATTAACTAAATACACCGGAGTGAAGGTTCCTCAACATTAAACGGACAACGGACTTTTTACAAGTGAGGGTAGCAAGTTCTACAAAATATACCAAAGAATTGCTAGGTATGATAAATCTTCCCTCTATAATTTCGATTGTCAAAACCCAAAAACAAAGCTCGAAACCTTCGAAAAAACCCCACTTCATATTCAGGAGCATAAAACACTCAAAAAGCAAACATAAATAATAAGTTATGGTCTTTCGATGCTTGGCTAAGCTACGACTCTAAGCCATCAGAATAAAACTTCAAACCATAAACACAAGATCGTAATCCCCAATTTTAAATCCTAGATATACCGTCAACACTTGTCAATGCTCTACTAGAGTTTAATGCAGAATAAGAACCGCATTAAAAGAAAGTATCCTCTAGATAGGGTTAATTAAAGTCAATGTATACACTCGAACGGATTAGACCTAAACTCTAGGAACATAAGCAAGCCATTCAACAATGGATACCAATAATAGTTTATGAGACTAATGTTATAATCCTTCAGGCAACCCATACCAATGAACAACCCAGAGTTATAGTGTAATCAACCTATTGTTACCTATAGGATTATAGGTAACAATAGGTTAATTACTAGAGCTTATGAGCTCTTTTATTCCAAAGCGATATGATTAATAAAATAACTAAAACCAGCTCTTTATGAGATGAATAAGATCAAAATAAAATCATAATCTTCAAGTGATAAACATATTAGAAATGGGTTTTGGTTTATGTGGTGACTAGAGGACCCACTGGACTTTCACTGACTCTTTTCGTTTTTCGATTTCTATGGACTTTTTCACATGGCTTTGTTGGTAAATGGTCTGGCCAAGGTCCCTAGGGTATCTCTGCGGGGGCCATCTCCTTCTTCCACTTCCCAGGACATTGACCCACTGTTTTGTGAATACTCGTCCCCTGACACTTTTGGTTTGGGCGATGAAATTGGCGTTATTTTGGAGGACTTTGCTCCATTCTTGCTTCCGAAGCGTGGTGGTGGACTTTCTCGCAGCGGGGGTACCAAGGCCAAACTACATTGTACTTAGAATGCACTTAAACTTCGCGGTGGGGAGATTAATATGACCATGGGGAAAGCCGTCCAACTGGGGCGGGTTATGAGCCTTTCGGCTAGAGCACTCATGGGTAAGGCCTGCTTCACCAACCTCACTCGGTTTGATCTTCTTGATTGGGTTAATGTTCACTGGAAGCCTATTTTCCATTGCTGCCCTCGTGTTCACATGTTTGTAAACCAGTGGGTAGTTTTTCACTTTGTTGATGATGCTCATGCCGATAAAATACTAGAACAACCTTGGGTTATCGGTCGAGGGTCTCTCTGTCTAAAGCACTGGCATTCTGATTTCAACCCAGCGACGGAGACCTTACAGAAAAACCAGTTTTGGGTCCTGTTATCACACCCATAGTAGCTGGGCTACCATGATTGCAGAGCAGTTATCTGCATATTTTTGAGCTTTGCCTTTACACAGTTTCAGTGAGATCAGCTATGATGAGCAGTGTTATTTATGATCACTCACACATCAGAGCAACCCTATATCAGACATGCAGTAGATTTTATGCTAAGGTTGAGCCTCTTGACCTTAGATTTGATGACCGAGATGACCTTTTATTCCATACAAATGCAGTGCAGTGTTTGGAGCTTTAGCAACAGTGTTCTCAGTGGTTACAGTTGGTCCAAATAGCAGATACAAGTATATGACCCAACAGGTATATGATGTGCATTGGTTTTATTATCTTGTTGTTTTGGTCATTTTGATAGCTTGACTTAGCATCTAGTGATCATGATCTGGTAGTATATCTATATAAAATGAAATTGGTTATTATTGATTATCTAAATGGTTGTATGACTGACAATTAGAAGCTCTTGTTTTATACTCGTTGGTTTTACCCTCTTAGGAGTGTGGACATGATCATTCCTGCCTTTATGGCTTGCTAGCTTAGGCATCACCTTCACTTTTTCCATCCATCCGTTGTCTTTCCCACTTTTGGTTTTTACCCTAACTTATACCTTAGCCTGTGATATGGAGGACTTCCCCATTTTTGCCTATATGTTGGATAGCATCCCTGTTTGTTTGTGTCTCAGCTCTGAGTTGGCAACAAACCTTACCTTTGGTGAGTTGGATTTTGATACCTTGATCACTCTGGTCGGTTGCCCCGATGTTTGGTCTTGATTGTGGAAAATCCTCATAGTTGCTTGATTTGTGTTGACTAAAACCTGAAGCAAACAATACTACCATCATTTACATATGGAAATTACTGTTATATCTTGTGAAATTATATTGAAACTCAAATGAAAAACACACCCTAGATGAGAGCTTGAGTAGTTGTGTTGCTAAACACATGCAAAATCCCCAAAAGGGTTGTGAAATGAAATGAAATGGAAACTCAAAGCACCCTAGATGAAAGCTTTAGTAGTTGTGCTTCTAAGCACAGGTGAAATCCCCAAAAGGGTTTCCAAATGAAATAAATGGAAATCTTAAAACACCTTGGATGAAAGCTTTAGTAGTTGTGCTTCTAAGCACAAGTGAAATCCGCAAAAGGGTTGTATAGGCCTAAAAAGCAGTGGCTAAACAAATGCTAAATCTAAAGAACTGATGGCCAAGGAAATGAAACGTAATGGTGAGATTTGTAGACATTTTCCAAGGTTGAAAAGACACCTATCTAAACAACTTACCCATTTGTGAGACACTGCCATCCCTAGTGTATTCTTTATCCAACATATGCTTAAATGTGTAATAACTTTCCCTTATCCGAAGTATCATAGTGTTGAGTTAGTCAAGTTACTCCCCTTTGCCTAGCCTTGCATCCTTAGCCTTCACCCTTTGCTAGCAAATTGATCATGTCTACAGAATGAGTATATCCTTGAGGTTCTTTTGTAAAGTAAACTATTATTTAAAACTTATGATTTACTATAATTAAATGTTAACTGCCAATGAAATGATGCTTAATGATTTAAGTCTTGCTATGAGAATGATTAAAAGAGCATGTCTTAACCATTTGCACTTGCAGCAGTAGGCTCCTCTAGCTTGGGTTATATTTTGATCAGTTTTGACTTGGTCAAACCTAGTTTGACTAAGTCAACCTTGGGATCCGTGATGAGTTGGACCAGTGATGCTATGTGATGATGATCTATGGTCCTTGCTATACCTTGTTGTGGTTCCATATAGTGGACACAGATTTCAGATGATGGTTGATGCACCTTTTTATTGATTATTGTAATCTATAGACCATTATATTATTGTCCAGGTATGGTGGATGCTACAGATGTTCTTACAGGTTGCCACAGGGTGTATGGGTACTCATCCTTAGTAGATTTGGGTCTTCTGGATCCATTGAGACACTAAGTTTTCAGTTTTAGGCACTTTTAGTGATGATATGAGCATTTTTTCGCCTGTTGACCAGTTTGGCCATGCTGAGTTGGCCTGTCCAGCAGTTGCTTTTATGAGAGTCGTTGCCTAGGGCGCTACAGAGGAGAGGGGTGGTCCAGCCACTTGTTATTACCATATTACCCCATCTCTGGACATGATGGTACATTCAGATTTTGTGCCCAGGCACCAGGTAGTGGGCTTCTGGCAGTTTGATGGCTTTTCAGGTGGGATAAAAATGGAATAAAAAGATCATTAAGGAAATCGATTTGGGCTATTGATGCAAGGTTTTGGCATGAGGTCTGTTCAGAGGTCATATATGGTGTATCCCACTCCTTCCAGATCAACTTGCAACATTCAGTGGGGTCCACACAATCTCCAGGTTGTGTTTTGATGCATTTTTCTCTTAGTAGAGGGGGCCAGGATTTGATCATATATTCACTTGGACATGTTATTGAGTCATATGTTATATCATTGTGCCATGGGGTGATGCTAGTGAAGGATAATGAAGCCTCCTAGCCCCACCATGTGCTCCTAGTCACTTGTCCTTGCTTAGTCACTTTTATGTGGTGCACACCCCCCTAGGGCATTCCCTTAGTAAGTGCGCACCCCCTTCTAGTGAATGATCCATGTTATATTGTACCGGCTCATCTTAGCCATTGATTGTATTATTTTATCTTTTGATCTCCACCACTCATTTTGAAAAGTGGTTAGGGTTTTGGTCTCTCTCCTCCTATTTAAGGAAGAGGCCCCCCTATTGTAAAGGCACCTTTGGAGCTCTGGAAAACTTGGAATAAAAATACTATTTTTGTGGATCTGCTTCTCTTGCTTTGATGGGATGCTCTTGTACATGATTATACATCTTTTGCTTTAGACATCTTTGTCGTTCACAGGTGATTTTGACAGTTACAGAGGGAGGCCGAATTGACTTGTTGCAGGGGTGCGAATTGCTTGGAGGGAAGATTGTTGGCGTTTCTCACATCCCCCTCGGGCAAGACGTTTTCATCTTGAAGGGAGTTTTTCAATTGTGCTTTGTCCATTGATTTGCTTCTTTTAATATGCCATGCTTAGATCTTGCTCATTTGTGAATCAAATCTCACGTTATGTAGTTTGTTTTGCAGGTGAAGTAGGATGTTTTTCCTCCTTGGGCTTGGACATTTAGCTTGGAATCACTTGGATCTAACTTGGAATTGTAACTAAATGAAAGGATCATCAATGTATAAGGTAGCCACAAGCATTTGAGGTAAGATCTACAAGGTATGTATCTATTTTCATGTATTTTCATCCATTGGTCATTTAAAACCCTTAAAATCAAAACCCTCATTTTTTTTTCCACATCCGGTGAGATCTAGTGATTGCATGGGCTTAATAATTAAAACCCACTTCTATAATAATTAACACATCTCAAATCTAAGGCATTGGGCCTCTCCAAGGGAGGTCGCACTTGTTGGGTAGGTGGGCTTTTGCTAGATCTACATTGTGGGTATTGCTTGCTCCTTCTCAAATCCATAGATCCATTGAGTAGCAAACCCCCTAGTGCCATTTCATTTTGGTCTTCACTTTGTGGACCCCATTTTGACCATTTTCCTTATTTTAAGGGTGGGCCCCACTTGGATGTCTTCACTTGGCATTAGATCTATCTGGATCTACTATTTTAAACCTATAAGTGGCCTTATCTTTCATTGGTTGAACCTTTGTCCATTCTATAAGCCTCTTCAACCAAGCCCTAACTCATTGGGTCCACTTATTCATCCTAGATCTAGATCTATCCACTCTTGATCTTCCTTTTTAATCTTCACATTTCCCTAGGAGGTCTTGAGTAGGTTCGCTAGCCCTCATTGGATAGCTAGGGTCTCCCCCTTGGTCTTGCTTAGGCTAGATTTAAAGTGAAGGGTGCCTTGGTTAGCGTGACACCCAATTGCATTGGGAATCGTGGCATCTCTTGGGTCACCTCTTTAGTTGTCTAACGCCTCTACCATCCTGGATATGATAACCTTTTGGGATAACTACAAGTTGTGTGATAACAGGTCCTCCTTAAGGGTTTCCCACTGGAACTTTGGGCCCGTGAAGTCTTCAACAACATCTCAAACCAGATTGGCTGCTTTGTCTTTTTTTACGACAAGTCTCTCTTCCACGAAGATAAACGAATGGCATGGGTATTGACTAAGATTGATATGGATCTGGGTCTCCTAGACTCCATCACCATTCGGTGGGGTGACCGAGTTATCAAACAAGCACTAGATTACTGGCGTACACCCTTCCGTTGTTTCTCTTGCGGTGAGGTGGGTCATCTTCGGAAACGTTGTTTGAAGGTTGGGTATACTGAGGATCTCTGTGGTAGAACCAATCAACCACGACTATCATCGGGCATGGTTCCTATTCCTGTGCAGAACTCTTCACAATCAGTTAACAACTCACTTTCTGGTAAGCTTACTACTTTATTCCCTAGTTTCTTCCATTCACTCACTATTTTCGAACTTTTTGTCCTTGAAGATTTGGAGAAGTGTTTTATACCTATTACAGAGCCCTCCTCCTTTTCATGCCCTTCTGCTTCTTTTTCGGGCACTTCTAGGGATGCCCCTATAGAGGTCGAAAAGTTTGTTGCACTGGACTCTGTGCCCTTGCCCTTAGCATCCCCAGATAACACCTTTGCGATCTTGGACTCACAACTTCTTCGTGATGAACATTCTACCTTTCTCTCTTTAGAGCTTGTTACTCGAACTTTCCCCATTTGCCCGGAACAACCTTTTTTATCCCTTTCCTCGTTAGTAGAACCCTCGGGCCTTTTCCTTGATCCTTTACCTATTTTTTGCTCAGAGTCGGATTTTCCTACTTTAACTAATTCCACAAACCCTAATGTGACAATTTGAAGGAAAGCTGGTGGGCGCCAGAAAAAAGAACTTGCCCGCTCCTCCTTTGGTCCTTCTAAGGGGATGGATTACTCCGAAGTCGAGGCTTCTACTTCATTGGGAGGTGATTCTCAGTCCCTCTTATTGTCACAGTTTCGGCCTCTTAGAAAGTTACAAGCCACTGAGGTGGTGTCCTGATGATCATTTTCTCCCTTAACATTTGTGGGGTTGGGGATGCCTCCAAACTGCTAGCCCTTCATAGAATGTTCTTGTTAATTCGTCCAGACATTGTTTTATTTCAAGAAACC
Organism: Larix kaempferi; assembly: GCA_027924585.1. NCBI lineage: Eukaryota > Viridiplantae > Streptophyta > Pinopsida > Pinales > Pinaceae > Larix > Larix kaempferi. Next base: position 1,057,798 of record BSBM01001568.1, on the reverse strand, counting down.
CTGGTTAACGGTGTGAAATCCCAAGCTTTCATTTGGCGCCTTTTTCCAGGTTGGGAATGTTGTTCTATTGATGCCAATGGGCATTCGGGCGGCCTCATTAGTACATGGAATCCCTCTCTTTTTCAATTCCATCCTTTCTGGTTGGGTGGTGGCATACTTTTGGCTAGCCGCAACAGGGAATTGGCGGTTCCTATTCACTTGTTCAATTGCTATGGTACTACGGTGGCAAGGTGAATTACTGGTCATCTATCAGCAGCAACGACCTTCTAGATATTGAATCCGTGATTGTGGTCGGGGATCTTAATTTCACCATTGTTGCACGTGAATCTTGGGGTATTAAGGCTCATAATGCCTCTTTGAACGATTGGTTCAGGGGTCTTATTGAATCACACCTTCTTATTGATGTGGAACCTTCCCCTTTAATGCCCACTTGGAAAAATGGCAGGTTTGTTAATGTTTGCACTTTAATTCAATTATGTTAGATCTTTAATCTGAAAGATAGACAAGCACATCAATACACAAGAACACAAGAATTTTCTTCGGGGAAACCATAAAGGAGAAAACCCCGCAACTTCTTCAATAATAGATTCGTCACTTAGTACAATATCAAACCAAGATAGAAAACCCAAAGATAAGATGACTTCTGCAGCTTCCTTCTTCTTATTCAACGAACTTGTCTTTCTCTTCCTTGGAGTGAACTTGCTTGTTGGTGTGTCCAAATGAGGGAGAGCACCTCCCTATTTATACTTTATGTGTGACTGACCTAAATCCCCAATGGGGCCGACTTCCTCAACTAAGTGGGCCGACCTCTCCTAGGGAGACTCAAAAATACATTTTATATTATCCTTTTGGGGACTATTGCCCCGACTTACAATGGAGGTTTTACCTTGATATTCTTACATGACCAAATACAATAATGACATCCCCGAACGAAGGAAACACATCTCCGACGGAGGTACAATAAAAGTACAATAATAACATACAAAAGAATATCTTCCGAAGTTACATTTACAACAACACTCCCTCTTAACTAGGAATGTATTCTCTCGACACAGTCATCATCACAGATGGACACAATCTCTGGACAACGTCATCATCGCTGCTACAACAATTCTGATCTTGTTGATCATTGACTAGTGACATCTCTCGAATCTACCCGTCATGAGAAGTTCTACAGTGCCATCCCTTTTTCATGCTGGATGTAAGCCTAGCTCTCATCTAGGACTTCATCATCTATACGATCAAGCCATCAAGTAGGTACAGCCCAGGACTACATATTACATTGCCAGAGCAATCACCTGCGACTCCTACTATCATCTCATCGTATCCGGATCATCTCATCATCTCATGTGGAGAGCAGCCTAGGTGCATATAACATGTCCACGACACAACCTGCGTCTTCCACCCAGTGGATACAACCCAGGAACATCTGCGTCTTCCACCCAGTGGATACAACCCAGATGTATTATGTCTCTCTCTCAGTCAACCTACGTTTTCCACCCAGTGGATACAACCCAGGAACATCTGCGTCTTCCACCCAGTGGATACAACCTAGATGTATTACGATTCTCTCAGTCAACCTACGTCTTCAAACACGTGGATACTGTTGAAATATTGTAACTTCGAAGAATATTCTATTGTATTTTATTATTGTAATTTATTCGGAGATGTTTTATTCCTCCGTCGGGATGTCATTATTGTATTTGATTATGTAAAGTCATTGAGGTAAATCCTCCTTTGTAAGTCGGGGCAATAGATCCCCCTAGAGTCAAATGTAATGGAGTTTTTAAGTCCCCTAGAGGAGTCGGCCCAGTCAGCATTAATTGAGTGGTAAAGTTAGTTGAGGCCGAAATGTCAAATTAAAGTAGAAGTGAATGTATAAATAGAGAGATAGGCTCTCTCATTATTCATTCATTCACACACACACACTCACTTGTGTAATTCGCAATGGAGAGAGAGAGAGAGAGATATCTGCAAGGAGAAGGAGCACTTATTTGGGGTTTTGTCTTTGCACTTTTGATCATCTATATTGAAGAAGTTTTGCTGGGTTTTCTTCCCCTAGAGGGTTTCCTAGGATAAATTTGTGTCTCTTGTGTTTATGTTGTGCTTGTTATTCTTTCAGTGATCCTGTATATACTATTGTTGTGAAATTGAATTGAATACTGATGTTATCTATCTTAGCATATTAACATGGTATCAGAGCTAGCCTGAAGGAAGGCAATCTATGGCATTTACGACGCTTGTTTCACTTGCGACAATTTGAAAGCCAGGGATTTGTATAGAAAAACCTAGTCATCATGGAACTTTCGCTATAAATCACTTTTGGAGAAGTTTCAGGATTTGAAACTTGGACAGGCCAAAGATGACATGTCCCTGAACCTTGTGTTCGAGTTTCAGCTTCATATTCGTTGTACATTGTGAGATGTGATCCGTACAAGTTAGGGTTTCTGCATCTTCCAGAATGCATCCCTAAACAGGTGACCTAGGGAAAAAGGTCATATCTCGGGCTAGGAAGATCCAAATGGAATTCCGTAAAAAGTTATAGTTAGGGCACGGACTGTAGTTTCACAGGTCCGAGTATCAGAGGCCGAAGTTGAAACAATGACACGTGGCACGCCGTACAAGTTCGCTATGCTATTTCATCCCATAAACAGGTGGCCTAGGGAAAAAGGTCATATCTCGGGCTAAGAAGCTCTAAATGGAATTCCGTAAAAAGTGACAACTAGGGCACGAATTGTAGTTTCACAGGTCCGATTATCAGAGGCCGAAGTTGAAACAATGACATGTGGCATGCCGTACAAGTTCGCTATGCTGTTTCATCCCATAAACAGGTCATGTTGAGAAACTTAGCATATCTCTCTCATGGAGAATCCAATGAAGCTCAAATCTGTGGGGTTGGAAAGATGACAGGTCAGGCTACCACGGGCCGAAGTTTCAGACCTTGAGGATCCGAAATTTCAAAGATACACCAGAAACAATAAGGCACATCGGAAATAGCTCAATGGAGGAAATCAAAGAAGAGGGGGAAGAAGCTCTCACTTAGGGTTTTCAGTTTTTTAGGTATGGAAGGACCTGATATAATGTTGGAGACACTTGATGCAACATTGGAAACTTTGAAAATGGATTTGGAATCCATTCATCATAGATATTAATCTTCCATCAAAATGTTGTGGGAGGAAGGAGATTGAAAATTAGGGTTTCCAAGTAAGAAGAAACCCTAGCAAGGTTGGGAGACTCATAGGGCAGCAATGAAGGAGGTTTAAATGGCACTAATATTCTATCATCCTATCACCATGATTCTATATAAGATGTTTACAAGTGATCTACCTTGGACGATTAGGGTTTTACCCTTATAGAGAAGACTACAAGCAATCTCGACAAGTATGACTTGAGGAGATGCAGGTACACGAAGAAAGACAAATCAAGTTCTAGATCAAGAATATATGGCCATGATGACATGAAAACAAAGACTCATCCATAGTCTTTGATCACATAGAAGCTCTACTTACGAGGATGGATAGAAGTTCAAAGACATATAATTATGATGCTATCATAAAGGGAAAATAGAGATAAAGAGGGAGGCAACCACACAAACATAAAAGATAAGTATTTGAGTTATTTGAATTACTTCTTGAATCTATGAATAGTTAATGATATTGCTCGTAATAATTGTATGCATATTTGTATTCCTAGAATAAGGAAATATATCATGCATAGTGTAAGCATTCATATAGCACTGAACAATATACTACTAATATGCATATGATGGGTAAGTTGGACAAACATTCCATTGTTGCTTGTCTAGAATGAAACCTCTTTGCTAACATACTAGGAACTATGCACGCTCTTGATAGTATGTTCTGGTAGAGATGGAAGGCATCTAGATAGCCACTGTATGCATATAGGATATGAGAAAGTGTTGTGCCAAAGTATTGGTCAAGATAGTTGCATAATTATGTGAATCATATCAATATGCATAATAGGTTATCATTGAAATGTCAACATGAGTTGATGATTATGAAGTGTTAATAATCATGTAATTGAATTTGATTTGTGGAAAGAACGTGTGCTATGATCTACAAAAGAAGGATGATGAACACTTGTTCCAAAGAACAAGTGATGACTTTTCAACAAGAAGACTTACAAATCAAAGTACAAAGGAAGGCTCGTGGCTAGAGGATTCTCTTAGAAAGAGGGAGAGGATCATGACAAGATGTTTGCTCTAGTGGCTAGACACACTTCCAGAGATAGATTACACCCATGGATGACAAGACCGTTCTCTTGAATGGTGTAATTGAAGAAGTGCATATCGAGCAAACTCCCAGGTTTCGATAGAGAATCACATGATTGAAGAAGGCTTTGTATGGGTTCAACAGGCACCCAGGATCGATAGTCATTTGATGAGCTTGATGATCACCATGGGTGATGCGGATTTCAGCCTTTGCTACAAGGTTGAAGATGGTTTCTATATACAGATGACATGCTTCTCTCAGATGGATGCAAGAAGGAACTCACCATAGAGTTCGAGTGATCTTGAGGCTCATATCAGTAGACCCATCTGACGGGAGATGGCACGAATAGATATGCAAAAGATCACTCAATGGAGAGTGTGCATGATGTTCAGTCACAGAGGGAGGACAATACCCAGATGTAGAAGACTCCACTTAAGAGGGAGTAGATCTCAGAGTTAAAGAATCTTGGCATGATTCTTGTGATTAGATATGTGGCTGAGATTTTTCCTTAGCCAAGGAAAATGTGAAGTAGAGATCCGAGATGATGGACGGTGGTTTCTACAGTTTACAGACAGATGATGTATTTGACGAATACCGGGTTGAGCCTAGACGTGTTCACCTGGTAGCTGCAAAGCATGTGATGAGGTACCTGAAAGGTACGATAGACTTTGGTCTATACTATGTTGGAGATCATGACTACAAATTGTATGGTTATACAGATGCAGATTGAGCCGGAAGTGTCCCAGACAGGAAGAGCACCTCAGGTGGATGTTATTGTTTGGGATCTGCCATGATCTCATTGTTTAGCAGGAAGCAATCCAATGTTGCTCTCAGCACAGCTGAAGCAGAGTATATATCAGCTTGTTCTGCTAGTTGTGAGGCCATAGGGCTTCGGAAGTTGATGTCAGGACTATTTGACCTGGAGTTGGATACCACAGTGATTCTATGTGACAACCAGAGTTGTATAAAGATGACGGAGAACCCAGTGTTCCATGACAAGTCAAAGCACATAGAAATCCAGTATTTTTAAATGAGATATGGTACAAAAGGGAGTTATAAAGTTCCAGTATGTGAGCACTAATGAGCAAGTTGTTGATGTGTTGACTAAGCCTCTGTCTTGAGTGAAGTTTGAGTACTTCCGTGGCAAGCTTGGTGTGGTTCGAAAGGACCTTCCTCGAAAGGGGGAGCAATGTTGATGCTGCTGTTGATGATGTTGCAGTGGGATTGTATCATCCCTGGACACATGGCCTAAAGGGATCCGTAGACTCGTCTCCGAGAATGTGATGATGATGATGTTGCAGTGGGATTGTATCATCCTTGGACACATGGCCTAAAGGGATTCGTAGACTCTTGTCTCCGAGAATGTGATGATGATGATGTTGCAGTGGGATTTTATCATCCTTGGACACATGGCCTAAAGGGATCCGTAGACTCTTGTCTCCGAGAATGTGATGATGATGATGTTGTGATGGTAAATCGTAGATTTGATCTAGGTCACATCCAGTATGAAAAAGGATTGGCACTGTGGTGGAAAATCTTAGATTTGATCTAGGTCACATCCAGTATGAAAAAGGACTGGCACTGTGGTGGTAAATCCTAGATTTGATCTAGGTCACATCCAGTATGAAAAATTACTGGCTCTGTGGTGGTAAATCCTAGATTTGATCTAGGTCACATCCAGTATGAAAAAGGAGTGGGTCTGTGGTGGTAAATCCTAGATTTGATCTAGGTCACATCTAGTATGAAAAAGGACTAGGTCTGTGGTGGTAAATCCTAGATTTGATCTAGGTCACATTCAGTATGAAAAAGGATTGGCACTGTGGTGGTAAATCCTAGATTTGATCTAGGTCCCAGATGCATTACGTCCTTTCAGACCACCCGCGTCTTCCACCATGTAAGATACAGCCCAGGCGCATCCCAGATGCTTTATGACCCGTGGACCACCAGCGTCTTCTCACATGTGGATACATCCCAGGATCATCCCAGATGTATTACGTCCTTGCGGACTACTTGCGTCTTCCACCAAGTAAGATACAACCCTGGTGCACCTGCGTCTTCCGAACATGCACCTGCGTCTTCCGAACATGTCACATCACTCCCTCTTTCGAGGAACACCGATCTGGATAACACCAAGCTTCTCTCTGAAGTACTCAAGCTTCACTCTTGCTAACAACTTGGTCAACACATCGGTTGTCTGCTCGTCTGTCGCCACATACTGGAGCTTCACTGCTCCTCTCTGCACCATATCCCAGATATAGTGGTACTTGATCTCAAATTTCAATATGCTTTGACTTGTCATGGAACACCGGGTTCTCCGACAATTTTAGACAAACTCTGGTTGTCACAAAAGATACAAGTCGCCTCTAACTCGAGATCAAATAAATCTGACAGTAGATTCCGAAGCCATACTACCTCACAACTAACCGAACAGGCTGCAATATACTCTGCTTCGGCTGTACTCAATGCCATACTTGACTGCTTCCTGCGAAACCAAGAGATCATACCAGATCCCAAACGGAAGCAGCATCCCGAAGTGCTCTTCCTGTCTGTGTCACTACTGCCCAATCTGAATCAACATAACCATGCAGGTTAATCTTCTGATTCGTCGCATATTTGAGCCCATACTCAATTGTACCCTTTAGGTACCTCAGTATATGCTTTGCAACAATCTAGTGGACATGTCTCGGATCTGTTAGGAACTGGCTCAGGGTGTTCACAACAAAGCATATGTCCGGTCTCGTGTTGGTCAAGTACATTAACGAACCAATCATCTGCCTGTACATTGTGGCATCAACTGTCTCTGAAGAAGCATCACACAATAGCTTCAAGTTCGATGCCATTGGTGTGGCCATTGCCTTGCAATCCATCATTTCGAACCTCTTCAGAATCTCCACTTCATGCTTTCCTTGACCAAGGAAAATCCCATCTGAACTCTGCCACACCTCCATACCTAAGAAGTAGGGCATCATTCCCAGGTCCTTGATCTCGAACTTTGCGGCAAGCCTTCTTTTTGTATCTACAATGAGCTCATCCTCCCTTATTAAGAACAGGTCATCTACATATAGCAGTAATATTACTGGTCTTTTGAACTCAACCTTGAAGTAAAGGTTGGAATCTGCTTTACTCTTGGTAAAGCCTAAGCTCATCAGATAATTGTCCATCTTGTCGTACCATGTCCTGGGTGCCTGCTTCAAACCATACAAGGCTTTCTTTAGCTTGCAGACATGAGTGTCTGTCATGTGTCTCGAATCCTAGTGGCTGCTCCACATACACTTCCTCTTCGACTACACCATTCAAGAATGTTGTCTTGATGTCCATTTGGTGTACCTTCCATTTCATTACTGCGGCTAAAGCAAAGTATAGATCTGATGGAACTGTATCTTGCTATAGGTGCAAATGTCTCCTCGTAGTCTATGTCTTCTTTTTGGGAGAAGCCATGTGCTACAAATCTTGCCTTGTGTTTTTCGATGCTACCATTTGCAACATGCTTGATCTTGTAGATCCATTTTGAAGTCACAACAGATTTCCCTTTTGGTCTCATAACTATCTCCCAGACATCATTCTTCATACTTGACTGGTACTCTTCGATCATGGCATCCTTCCATTCCTTCTTTTCTGCTGCTTCCTCATAGTTGGAAGGTTCTTTATCAATGATGTCACATAGTAGGGCCACATAGTGTTAAGATTCAATATGCTAAGATAGATAACATCAGTATTCAATTCAATTTCACAACAATAGTATATACATGATCACTGAAAGAAACACAATCACAAGATAGACACAGATTTATCCTGGGAAACCTTCTAGGGGAAGAAAACCCAACAAAACTTCCTCAATATAGATGATCAAAAGTACAAAGACAAAACCCCAAACAAGTCCTTCTCCTTGCAGATATCTCTCTCTCTCTCTCCTATGCGAATTACACAAGTGAGTGTGTCTGTCCAAATGAGGAGCACATCACTCCTATTTATACTTTACTTCCACTTGACTTTTTCTCTAACTAGGTTGGCCCCAACAAACTTAATTGGGCCGACTTACCTAGGAAGACTCAAAACAATATAATATTACTTTTTGGAGGGTTCTATCGACCCGACTTACAAAGGAGGTTTTACCCCATGACTCTATGATGACCAAATACAATAATAACATCCCAACGGAGGAATAAAATATCTCCGAATAAATTACAATAATAAAATACAATAGAATATTCTTCGAGGTTACAATATTTCAACACATAGCTGGAGTATGGTCTGGGTCTCTTGCTTTCTCTGAGTGTCCCATCTGGAGCACCATACTTCTCTGCATCTTGTATTGCTTCACGTGCCTATGATGGTCTTCTCTTGTGGGAGTTCTTCTCATGAGGTGGATCTATAGGTTCTTGTGGTTCTGTTATGTCATGGTCTTCGTGTTCTTCTTGGATTGTCTCTTCCATAACTATGTCTCTGGTTCTTGGAACTTCAGGTTCTTCAGTTTCTTCAGTGTGTAATTGTTTTGACTTGTTGTAGGCCGAGTTTTCATCAAAAGTTATGTCTCTGCTGATTTCAATCTTTGTGAATCCTGGGAGGTATATTCGGTAAGCTTTTGATGTGTCACTGTATCCCACGAATATGCCCTTCTTTCCCGAAGGGTCTAGTTTTGTTCTCTTTTCTTTTGGAATGTGTATGTACATAGGGCAGCCAAATATTCTGAGATGGCTGACTTCTGGTTTCTCTCCTAAGAAAGCTTCTTTTGGAGTCTTGTTGTTCAATACACGGTGAGGTGTACGGTTTTGTACATACACAACTGTTCTTGCTGCTTCTGCCCATAAGTGCATTGGGAGATCTTGAACATGGAGCATTGCCTTTGTTGCTTCTGTTATTGTTCTGTTCTTACATTCTGCAACGCCATTTTGTTGAGGATTGTAAGGAGTGCTCAACTCCCTCTTAATCCCTGATTCTCTGCATAGATCGTTGAATTCTTCTGAGGTGAATTCTCCGCCATTGTCTGATCGTAAACTCTTGATCTTCTTTTCAGTATGATTTTTGACCAAGGCTTTGAATTCTTTGAATTTGCTAAACACTTCATCTTTTCCTTTCAAGAAATAAATCCATGTCTTATGAAAAAAACATCTATGAGAGAAACATAGTATACATACCCGCTTAAGGAGCTGGAAGACATGGGGCCACACACATCTGAGTGAATTGTCTCCAAGATTCCTTTTGCCTTGCTTTCACTGCTAGGAAATGACTTCTTCACATTCTTCCCTTGTGCACATCCCTTGCAAATTCCTTCATACTTTGTTTGAATTTCTGGTAGACCTGATACTGCTTTGCTTGCAATTGGTAGTGCTCTATAGTGTATATGTGCAAGCCTTCTATGCCATAATTCGCTTGGTTCCATGGAGTTATGAACCAACGCTTGTTCTGGTTGTTCTTTTAACTTGTACAGGCCTCCCTCTTGCTCTCCAATTACTATTGCATCATTTATTGTCTTTCCTCTTGGCCACATTAGAACTTGGCCATCAACAAATGCAACACGATGTCCTTTAGCATCTAAGGCTGAAATGGAGAGAAGATTTTTCTTCAAACCTAGTACGTAGAGAACATCCTTCATCTTTATTGATTTGCCTGAATCTAGTTTGTAAGAGGCTTCTCCACTTCCTTTGATAAGATATTGATAGTCGTCTCCAAGTTTCACCTTGTGGGGTGACTCATGTTCTAATAAGTTGACAAAAGACTCTTTCTGCCCTATAATATGTTTGGATGCTCCACTATCCACAAACCAATCATTGCTTCCATGGGTGATGGTACCTGTAAGGGCTGAGATTAAAACATATTCTTCATCACTTGAAAAATCATCTCTTTCTTCTCTGGTTTTCTTCCTTACTGGTTCATCATCTTCAACGGTGTGAGCATGATGCCTCTTCTTGTTGATTTTCCTAGAGGATCCTTGGTTTCTGAGACAATTTCTTGAATAATGTCCTTTCTCATCACATGTGAAGCACCTAATATTGGAGAGGTCTCTTCTAAAATCCATGATTCCTATGGGATCTTTTTTACTTTTTGTGATGGTGATCCTCTCTCTTGTTTTGATCCTTCTTAGTATGAGCAGTTAGGGCTTGGTCATCATTAACTCCCATATTTTATTCTCTTGCTACTAATAGAGCTTCTTCTTGGATGCATTCTTCCCATAATTTGTTGAACTTGATTAGCTTCTTTCTGGCGCATATTCCTTGAATGAATGAGTCCCATGATCTTGGGAGACCATTCAAGGTAGTCATCACAATCTCTCCTTCTTCAACATTATCTTCAATTGCCTCAAGTTGTTCCTTGATCTGAGAGACTCTTGTGAAGTAAGATTGAATAGTTTCCCAGTGTTGAATCTTCACATTCTTGAGTTGGTTCCTCAGAGTCATCTTCCGGTTGGTGTTCTTCCCTTCATATAACTTTGTCAAAGCATCGAACATCTTCTTAGGGGTCTTCAAAGATGAGACATGAGGGATGAGATGGTCCTCAATGGAGTCAGCAATGATCCTTTTGGCCTTGATCATCTTCTTCTTGTGGATTGCTTTGTCATCATCTCCCTCTGGTTCTGGAACCTCCTCATTCACATATTTGTCCAAATCATTCTCTTCTAGAATGAGATAAATTCTATACTTCCATGCCCTGAAGTTATCAGCTCCTTCAAGCTTATCCTCAATCTTGGTGTGATTTATCATTTTGATATGAGAACCTCAAATGGAAATAGCAAGGAATTAGATCTTACCAACTTGAGATGCCCAACCTGGTTCTAGAGTTGGCTGACCTAGGGTTTGACAGAGAAACCCTAATTTTCCAAATTTGGAATCTTAAACTTTTGCTTGGATAGAAAGATGCACCTCCTCAAGGCGAGTTGTCCAATGTACTCATTTTCCCAGATTGGTGGATGGAAGCTCCAAAATTTTGATGCCCTAGTTTCTCTCGGCACTAGTGGCTGGGTCAAAATTGAAACTTCTCCAAACTGAATTCTGCTACCACCAAAAGATGCGCCTCCTTGAGGTGAGTTATCCTAGCCCTCTTTTCTGGATGATCTGTGGAGAGAAGACCTTGGATTTGGAAACCCTAGCTTTCCACTGCTACACAGTGCCTTCTTTCAGAGTGGCTCTGATACCATGTTAATGTTTGCACTTTAATTCAATTATGTTAGATCTTTAATATGAAAGATAGACAAGCACATCAATACACAAGAAGACAAGAATTTTCTTCGGGGAAACCATAAAGGAGAAAACCACGCAACTTCTTTAGTAATAGATTCGTCACTTAGAACAATATCAAACCAAGATAGAAAACCCAAAGATAAGATTATTTCTGCGGCTTCCTTCTTCTTCTTCAACGAACTTGTCTTTCTCTTCCTTGGAGCAAACTTGCTTGTTGGTGTGTGTCCAAATGAGGGAGAGTGCCTCCCTATTTATACTTTATGTGTGACTGACCTAAATCCCCAATGGGGCCGACTTCCTCAACTAACTGGGCTGACCTCTCCTAAGGAGACTCAAAAATACATTTTATATTTATCCTTTTGGGGACTATTTCCCCGACTTACAATGGAGGTTTTACCTTGATATTCTTACATGACCAAATACAATAATGACATCCCCGAACGGAGGAAAACCATCTCTGACGGAGGTACAATAAAAATACAATAATAATATACAAAAGAATATCTTCCAAAGTTACATTTACAACAAGGTTGGGGGAGGACGCTGTGGCTAAGAGACTCAACCGCTTTTTACGTCATGAAACTCTCTATGGACAAGTGGATTTTTGCAATTCCTAGATAGAGGCATCCAATATTTAGGATCATATGCCTATTATACAAGTGAATGGGAATTGGCGGTTCCTATTCACTTGTTCAATTGCTATGGTCCTACGGTGGACAAGGTGAATTACTGGTCATCTATCAGCAGCAGCAGCCTTCTGGATATTGAATCCGTGATTGTGGCCGGGGATCTTAATTTCACCATTGCTGCGCATGAATCTTGGGGTATTAAGGCCTAGAATGCCTCTTCGAACGATTGGTTCAGGGGTCTTATTGAATCACACCTTCTTATTGATGTGGAACCTTCCTCTTTAATGTTCACTTGGAAAAATGGCAGGTTGGGGGAGGATGTTGTGGCTAAGAGACTCGACCGCTTTTTACTTCATGAAACTCTCTATGGACAAGTGGAATTTTGCAATTCCTGGATAGAGGCGTCCAATGTTTCGGATCATATGCCTATTATTCTGAAATTGGGGAAAGGTTCATCCCCTTCTTGTTATCCCTTCAAATACTGCCCATTTGGTCCCACAATGATGCATTTATTCGCCTGGTGAGGCATCATTGGCTTTCCTTCTCTTCGAGGACGGAGGGTAAGGCGATGTATTGGCTTCCTTGTTTCCTTTGATCACTAAAGCGGATAGTTTCCCCGTGGTCACTTGCTAAGAAACTGGCCGTCAGTTCCAAACTCTCCTCCATTCAATCAAGGCTAAAAGTGCTTTATCAGGTCCCTTATGGGGAATCCATTACAGTTTCATGTCGGGAGCATATATTTCATTTAGAATTGTAAAAAGCAATTTTTCTTCAGTAGGAGGAAGAAATATGGCGTATTAAGAGCCGGGCAATGTGGATCTCAAGCGGAGATGAGAACACAAAATTTTTCCATTCTTATGCTATACAGAGGCAGAAACATCATGCGATCTGGGACATTGAAACTCCCATCGAGGTAAAGGTAGCATCGCAACCTGAGATTGAAAACACTGCTACAGATTACTTTTCTAAGCTTTTCACTAAGTCTAAGTAAAACAATTTGGAGGCTCAATTTAAAATTCTTCAGGTTACGTCGAAGATCTTCTCGGATGAGGATGTCTCCCTTATTGGTCGTCCTGTGACTAGCTCGGAGATTGAGGAGATATTAAAGAACATGGAGAAAGAAAAGAGTTCTGGGCCTGATGGCTGGACTAGTGAATCTTTCCTACAATTTTTTGATATTCTTGGTCTGGCACTGGTTCAGTTGGTTGAAGAAGCCCGTTTAGGGGGGGACTGTTTCGGGGGGGGGTCAACGCCACTTTTTTTGCTTTAATCGCAAAGAATTCCAATCCTTCCAACTTCCAGGAGTATAGGCCTATTTCGTTGTGCAACCTCATATATAAGGTCATTACTAAAACTATCGCCAACTGGATCAAAGAAGGTCTATCTCGTGGAATTTCAAAAGAACAGTTTGGTTTCCTCCATCAGCAATTAATCTTCGATGCAGTGGGGGTGGCACAGGAAACTATACATTTTGCTTAGCTACTCGGACAAAAGTCCTTGGTCCTGAAACTGGATTTGGTAAAAGCCCATGACTTGGTCGACTGGTCTTTCTTGCGACTACTTCTCCTCAATGTTGGTTTGGACTTTCTGGTGACGCAGTGGATCATGGATTGCATTTGCTCGGCAACATTTGCAGTTATCATTAATGGCTGCCCTACAAACTTTTTCAAGTGCTCACATGGCCTCCGGCAGGGATGCCCCATGTCCTTGCTGTTATTCCTACTTGTTATTGAGGGGTTGAGCAGGCTTATAGCACAAGCCAAAATTGATGGTAAGATATCCGGCTTAAAAGTTTCCCCCAACTAGTTTGTTACTCACCTGCTTTTCGTAGATGATTTTCTCCTTTTTGGCATTGGGTATATCAGAGAGTGGTTATATCACAAGTCTATACTGGATATATTCTGCCTGACCTCTGGTATGAGTATTAGTTTCCCAAAATCTTGTTTTTACTCTCTTTATTTAGAGGAAGAACTTTGTGCAGAGATTTGCTCCATTCTTCCTTTACTGGTTCTCGATCTTAATAATGGCATGCATTATTTGGGCTACTTTCTGAAGCCAAATGACTACCGGGTTAATGACTGGACATGGCTGATAAAGAAGATTGAGAAAAAGATTTTTTCTTGGACATACAGGAAACTTTCACTGGGGGGTCGCTATACCCTAATAAACTCTGTTCTCACTTCCTTGTCAGTTTATTGGCTCACCTTGGCGAAAGTTCCACTCACTATTCTGCATCGAATGAGGAAATTACTCTTCCATTTTCTATGGAATTCCTCTCCGGCTAAGAAGGGCTATCATCTGGTGGCTTGGGAGAATATTGCTTTACCAAAGGATAGAGGCGGATGGGGTATTCGCAACATCTTTTGGATATACTCGACACTCCATCTAAAAAGCTTGTGGATGGGATTGACAGATGGGGGTTTGTGGGGTATTATTATCAGAAAGAAAAACTTGAAGACACTTTCGGTCATTGAATGGATCCGTAAAGATGTCAAAAAGCAACAAGGTTGCTCCTCTCACTGGTCGGGCCTTGTGGCTACTTTCCCCTATTTAAATAAATGGCTTGCTTGCTTCGTCGACAATGGTTTTCAAGTTAGGATTGGCATGGATCCTATTATTCGGGTACAACGCTCCGGATCATTTTCTCTGCAGACTGTTCGGGCTTTACATAATTGTGGCATATTCTTCCTTAACAACGCTCGTAATCGGGTTTTGTCAGGTTCGGCAGGTCAATATTGGCTCAACTCTTCTGATCTTCACCTTGAAGGTATGGCAGCAACAGAATGGTCCGCTTTCATTAAATGATATATGCCATGCGGGGATCAGACTGGCTGAGGACATGGACCAGCTATATTGGGGTTTTGGAAACACTTCATTGTCGGTCACCACTAGATCGGCTTATGACTCGATTCTAGACTCTGTTCCTCCACAACCTTCGCGATGGTGGTATGTTGTTGTTTGGAAACTTAGGATGCCAGTTACGATTAAATGTTTTATTTGGTTGGCTTTACACCAGAAGATTCTCATGGGTGATAAATTCCGACTGCGCGGGGGCAATGGACCGTCAGTCTGTCAATTGTGCTTTAAGGCGGAGGAAACGGTGGACCACATCTTCTCGACCTGCCCGATCACTTTACAAATCTGGGAGGAGATCATCTGCCGATTCAAGATCATGGCACACTGGAATTGTGCTTACTACACTGGTTTCGGAGATATCGTCAATCCTTTACTTTTCCCATCCTTTTTATCTAGGGTCTGGCGATTTAGAAACTCCCTACTGTTCGATAATCTCAGGTTCTCTTTTTCCGGGGCTGTTGGTCTAATCTCTCATTTTGTTTCGGAAGCATCTGTGGGGAAATTGAAGGTAAAACCTCCCAATGTTTTGACTACACATTTCAAACCTGTTTCACCGACTGGTTATTTCGATGGGGCAGAACAGGGCGGCCAATGCGGTGCGGGATGCTATCTGTTTAACCAAGAAGGCCATTTCTATGAACTTCAACTTGGTTGCGGATCGGGCAGCAATTCCAGGGCTGAATTGTTAGCTTGCTGGCTACTCCAACTTGCACACAGGAACAAACTTAAGTCAGTTAAACTGTTTGGTGACTCGTCGGCAATTATTGGCTGGCTAAATGGCAAGCAAGGACTATAGATCCCCCTATTGGAGCAGTGGAAGATCCGAGTTCGGGAGTCCATTATACTTTTTGATCATTGGCAATGCGAACATATTCCCAGACACTACAATCAAAATGCAGATCGCCTCACAAAACAGGCTTTGGCCTTAGCCGAGGGATGGACCATTCAAAAGAGCTATTTTCATGAGGTCACAGAGGAAATCAAAATCGGGCTGTACTGAACTATGATATTGGGGTTTATTAGCAGATAAGGTCTAAATAGTGCAAATTGTATAAAACTTTTGAATTTACTCGGTTCTATGGTTTATAGTTTTATTGTGATAGAAGATGTTTTCTTTACTGCAAATGTGGCCAATACTTTCATGGCAGACACATTGTATACTATCCGATGTGATAGGACTCACTTGTAAGTTTTCTTGATTCACCCTATGAATAACAGAAAACTCTTTATTTTGGAAAAAGGAATGGTTATTATAGTACAAAATTATTACATTGTCTTTTTGAAATTTATAGTACAAAATTATTACATTGTCTTATTGAAATTTATAACATTTATCTCTGTCGAATAAATTTGTTCAATTCCACACGGCTCGAGGCTATCAACACCCTTATGTTTTTCTTAAATCTCACCAAAATCCAACTTGGAAATTGTAATTTGAGCAACTCCGCAATTATCATTTGAACACTGCTTCTTATACCAAATTCCGACTAGTGGCGATTTGATCTCCCGTATCACACGCCCCCCCACGCCCAGGGCGCCGTCCCTGCCTTAAAGCACCCTTGGTTATGTGCGACCCCTAAAAGCATACCCCCACACCCATGGCTCTATCCCTGCCTTAAAGCACGCCTGGTTATGTGT
The DNA here is from genome assembly GCA_027924585.1 of Larix kaempferi. Classification (NCBI taxonomy): domain Eukaryota; kingdom Viridiplantae; phylum Streptophyta; class Pinopsida; order Pinales; family Pinaceae; genus Larix; species Larix kaempferi. Next base: position 1,041,268 of record BSBM01001568.1, on the reverse strand, counting down.
CGATCCCTAAAAGCATACCTTTTCGTTGATAGGTGCTCTGCAATGGATAGGGCGAATGCTATCCCTATTTCTTTCCCCATTTTTTTAATAAGGTCGTGTGAAACCTCCCTGTTCTCTCCACACTTTCCTTCTTTTTTAAGGTGCAATGCTCATCGTAGATTTATAATTTCCTGAGTTAATGTAATATGACTTTGAGAAATACTACAGATAGCTTCAATGAACTTCATTATAGGTCCTTTCAATAAAACCATTTTCTTCTTTTGTGAAGTGCAGTAAATGATTCATCTCTTTTTCCTCTAAATCTCCATTCCAGTAATTTGATAAGTTGAATTTGAAGGTTGAAACTATTTACGGTATTTGTTCCCAAAACTTGGGAATTGAGCGAAAATGCTCAAGAAAAGTTGGTCTCTCCCAAACTGTGCCTCCATTTTTATTGTGTTCTTGCGTTTCAAGCAAGACTTTAAACGTTCTGATCACAGATACATTGCTTTGAATTGCTATCTTATATAAGTACGGATTGCCTCCTCTTTACATAAGGGTGGGATAATGTGACCAAGGTAATGATGCAGGCAAAGTGATGGCATTGCAGATACCGAATTCACCACTTACTCCTGATCATTCAGGAGGTCGGAGAACCAAGGATCGACTCGTGCTTGTGTGCCATGGTACCACCGCGAGCATTGCTGAGGTACGATAGATACAATGGCATGATGACAATAATTATTTGTTGAGATTTTACTTTCCTTAGATCCATAGATTTATCTGGAAGCAAATGATATAACTTGGCCACATTATAGCAGCGATACTATTACCTAAATTATAAGAATATTATTTGGTAGTGAACCAAAAAAAAAAAATAGTATAATTAAAATATTGAAGTAGGCACGTTATAAATTAAAAATATAGTAAGAGCATACAACGTGGTGTTATTTTAAGTTTAGACATTTAAATATATTTCAGGACACATAGTAACATATACATATCTTATATTTAAGCATTGAATTAACTTTACCATATCTGAACCGGATTAACTTTACCATTGCATGTGTTAGTATGTTAACATGGGATTTGAAAATAAAATATTTTGTTTTTGAACTTGAGTGTTTGATCTGAATTTATGTGAGAACGAAATGAAAAAGCATATATAGAACCACATACACAAATATAATCCATGAAACATAGTGATATAGTAAACTCAAATTCTATTAACTGAATAAAATAAAACAGACTGTGAAATAAAGCAATTAGAATGGTGGTAGCTTTATCTCTGAGAAGAGATGTGGCGGCTACGCTCATTCGTCACAAGTTGATCACAAAAGGAAGCTGAAGGGTCTTTTTATCATAAGCATGAGGGTGAAAACCCTAACATCCAAAAACCTAACATTAGAAGATGATCCGTAAAAAAGGTTTGTGGATCTCGAGGTGGTTAGTTGAGGTGTCAACTTCTTGGGGTCATAAATTTTGCATACGATCTCCGTTTGGGGCATTTGGTAGCTCGTTGGAAAGGTCTAGCCGAGAAGTACACATTTTGTCAGTGTAGTCTATTTTGTTATGAAGATTGGACTATGGCCTCGTCAAAAAACGTCATTTAGGGCCTTATAATGGCTCCAGAAATTCTGGACACGAAAATTTGTAAAAGTTGCTAAACTGAAAAAACTGTCTTGAGCTCGTGGAATAGGTGGGTGGTCATTGATATCCATATGGAGTAGTCCTCTAACCCGAAAAACTACCAAATTGAAAAAACTATCTTGAGCTTGTGGAATAGGTGGGTGGTCACTGCTATTCATTTGGATTAGTCCTACCCCATTAAAAAACAATGCTCTCCATTGCGTCAAGTCCCTCATCATATGGAAAACTGTGTGTTGATTTGAGCTCCTGGTGAGACATTTGCGGAGGTGAAAAAGATACCTTACTTTAACAGCCTGATATATTTGAAATTGTTGTTGATGGATGCGCTAGGCTCGTTCAACAATTTTGGTTTCCTTATTGCACCAAGTGAAACAAGGTGCTCTACGGCCCAGTATGGGGGAGATGTTGTAACGTGTATGTAGCGTTACATCTAATAAAACGTAAAAAGTAATTTTTTTAATTAAAAAATAATTAAAAAAATTCATGTCGGCTCATAAAATAAAAAATTATGGAAAGTATTTTAAAAAAATCCATGTTGGTTCATAAAATAAAATATTATGAGAAGTAATTAAAAAGTAGATGTTCGTTTATAAAATAAAAACTTAAAACTTAAACCCGGATCTATAAATCAAGAGAGATCAAATTTCTTGAGTTTAAATTTAAAAAAAGAAATACACCTCAAGAAATTGGATCCCTCTCGGTTCTTGATAGATACGGGTTTAAGATGGATCTATGTTGGTTATCCTTGGTCTGAATTGGTCTAGATGATTCCTTTCTGGAGGAGCACCTTGGATGCATGGCCTTGCATCGTAGAGGTACCTGGATAGGCGAGGCAACAATGCCTTTGCGTTCTTGTTTCTGCTGAGTAGAGGGATCATGCATAGAGGTTGTGGAGGTCTCTCTGATATGATCTTCACCTTCAGAGGCAACTGTGAAGAAGAGAAATTTCCCAGTGCGGGAGATTATCTTTTTGCATTGCTTGGTTGAAGTCAAAGAGACTGCGGTAGGTGCAACTGTCTCTGGCATCCGATAGAGTTGTCCTCCCAAAGTGACAATGACACAATGATGCCGTGATTCATAAACAACATGACGCTTCCACATATATGGTTGCCCTAAACTTCAAGGTGGGCCACATTACACAATACCTCGTCTTTGAAAGGCTTGATGTTGTATGGTAGACGACATTGACAACTGACACAAATACCTCGTCCATGGCTTAGCCAACTGATGATGGTTGCGAGTGTGGTGTTGTCGGTAGCTCCAATCTCTTGATGACTTTTGCAGAGATTAGGTTCTTTTGGTTGCCACTATCAACAACAAAATGTAAGGGGATTTTTTTCACCCACATCTATGAGTGGAAGAGGCACTTGTCTACCTCTAACCCTTCTAGTTCCTTTGGTTGAATCTGTGTGGTAGCAACGGTGACACTGGGTTTTGCATCAATCATTCGCTTCCCTTGGTCTGTGACTGTGATGTTGGGTTCCACATTGGAATTGAAAGCCGGATCCGATTCTCAAGCTTTGATCTCGGCCACCAATGACTGCTTTGAGCGACATTCATCAGTGTTGTTGCAAGGGGTTTTTGTGCAACTCACACCACTTTCCGATGTCCTTCTTTGTTTTTCCGTTACCCTTATTTGCTTGTGGTTGGGATCGATTGTCTTGGGGTTGGTTGTCCTTGCCTGTCCTTTGTTCTGCGAGCCAAGGTTTCCCTTGCCTTGCTTCTGCGGCAGATTCGTAGGTCCAAATTCTTGCTTGTTCTTTTGTTGAAATTTCTGCTCGATTTTGACAGCATGTACCGATAAGCAACTCCCAGTGAAGAGATGTCTAGGAATTCCATCTCTGTTCGAATGTACCGATGTAGGCCACCACGATAATTCAGAACCAGGTGTCGCTCGGAGTCTCATATACCCAACTTTATGTGAAGTATGAAAGTTGTTGGTGTATTCTGACACCATTTGGTCCATCTCTTGACGTAGTGTGGTCCATCTTGTGTACTGGTTGTCATAGTTTCCCATACGGTAATATTATTCTTTAATGACATCTATAAAAGAGGCTCAAGTGGGATTGGCCTCAAACATTTCAGACTCCTCTGTTAAGGTTGGCTCACAATAAGTTTCCTACCAATTTTTGACATCGGGGACAACCTTAAGGAGCGCAAATGTGATATTTTCCCTGTTGAAGAATTTGTGAACAGAGAAATACCCTTCTAGCAGACTCAACCATTTATTTAGGGCATCAATATTGATATAGCCTTCAAATAAAAGAATATCAAAGTCAACTTGTACCTTGAAGGGCGTGGCTGCTCCAAAGTGACTACTTGATGATCCCTCCGTTGTTGTTGGCATGCGTCGAAGGATCTGGGTGAAATTTTCTATCATTTCGTTCCTTTGTTGCACGAGGGATTCCTCTTACAACAACTTGATAGGATCTCCTACTCTATCATCTCTCTTTTCCTCGACCATGGGAGGCAGTTTGAGCCAACGAGAGTGGTTTTTTCTAAGCTCGACTAGTTCAAGACCTAACTCTCAATATCTAGATCTCGTTAGAAACATGCATTGAGAGACAACAGAGAGCATATTGCTCTGATACCACTGATCCAGATTTATGTGAGAATGAACTAAAAGAGCATATATAGAACCACATACATAGATATAATGCAGGAAACGCAATGATATAGTAAACCCAAATTCTATTAACTGAATAAAATATAACAGACTGTAAAATAAAGCAACTAGAATGGTGGTAACTTTATTTTTCAGAAGAGATGTGGCGGCTACGCTCATTCGTCACAAGCTTATCACAAAATGAGGCCAAAGGGCCTCTTTATCATAATCATGAGGTCAAAAACCCTAACATCCGAAAACCTAACCCTAAGATATGATCCGTAAAAAGGTTTGCGGGTTCCGAGGTGGTTAGTTAAGGTTTCAACTTCTCAGGGGCATAACTTTTGCATACGATCTTCATTTAGGGTGTTCGGTAGCTTGTTGGAAAGGTCTAGCCGAGAAGTACACATTTTGCTCGTCCAGTATTACCTTAGGCTATGATAGGATTGTGGCATTGCCAAAAAAACTTGTTTGGGGCCTCAAAACGGACTTAGAAGTTTTGGACATGAAAATCCATAAAAATTGCCAAACTGGAAAAACTGTCTTGAGCTCGTGGAATAGGTGGGTGTCCATAGATATCCATTTGGAGTAGTCCTTTGACCCGAAAAAATGCAAAACTGGAAAAACTAGCTTGAACTCGTGGAATAGGTGGGTGGCCACCGATATCCATCTAGATCAATGTTGCTTCTTTTCTCTTTGTTTATGGTCCTTGAATAATGCTTCTGACCATTGTTGGATAGACGACTTATCGTGATGAATAATTTAGAGTTATTAGAATGGGTTGTATGTAAGAAATCTTTCTTGTTTAGATCATAATTTTTTTTTCTCTATTGGATGATTTGAATTCTACTAAAAAACTTTAAGATTTTCTATCTATAATGAAAAGTAGCATAGCATGGTCTACCCTAATAGCTTTGACAGAAGTATCTAGTATAATTCCAAGGAGGTAGGTCTATTTATAAATGCAACAACTGATATGAATTGCTTCTAGATTGTGACTAGTTTCTATTGAAAAAGCTAGATAGTGAAATATCCATTTGGTAAATACAATAAATGGAAACATTACCATAATTAGTATATAAGCAACCTAAAAGAAAAGGATTTAAAAGTACAGTGGATGCATGTTTAAAACTATGGACATGTAGTATATAAGAAACGTAAAAGAAAAGGATTTAAAGTAACATTGATAGGTTTAAAACTATGGACTATTGGTGTATATTTCCAAAAGAAACTCCTCGTGGACTCTTATCAATTTTAAAAATAAATGTTAAAAGTTTTCATTTATTTATTTTTTAACTTAAACTATAAAAAAAACAATATCAAGTGTGAGCATCACCAAGTGTAGCGTTCCATGGAAGTATGCCTAATAACCATCGGACATACCATCTCAAGTGTCACATCACATATATAAGATAAATCACTCTAGTGCATAAGGTTAACCCATCATTTAACTTAGGCAATGTTATCAAACATGAAAATAATACATGAAATAAAGTTACAATTATACCTTTCTAACAATTTATTGACTAATTTAACCTTTATTCAACCAGTCTTACCTTGGTGTGACCTTATTAAACCCTTATTAGGTGTGGCACCCCTAAGTTAAGATGCATAACTTAGCTACCTATGTCAAGTGAGGTTGCATGAAGTGAATTATGTACTAGGGAAGAAAGAGGGTCTTTACAAAATAACTATCATAACAATATGAGAGTGATAGGTCTATCCTTGACTTTCAAGAGTTAGGATTTTAGATGTTTCTTCCACATGTGTGCCTAAGGAAGTGTATGGGTCATCCATCCTTGCAACTTCATATTGCGATCCCTTTATTTTATTTTTCCTTTGATATTTATTTTATTTACATTTCATACCCCTTTCATTGGCTTGGTCCCTTTTTTATTTATATTTGGCTTTGATAAACTAGGACAAGGGACCTTGGCTCTTTGCAAGGGGAGTATTCCCATAATTTTCTATTTGCATTTGCATTTAATGTCTCAACACCATCCTTGAAAGTACTAGACTCATTTGACTTTATTTGAGGTATTCATACATAGGAATAATAATGAGACCTTTAATTATTACTAATGGCCGATCATTCATAAAGGGGAAAATGAAGGGGATGGATGAATTGGATAACGAAAATGAAAATGTCTAGGTAAAATGTTATGAGATGGATGAGAACACTTTAACTTAGTTGGCTAAGGTACACATTAATTTTTGGACTAACACACTTTTAAGGAAAATCACTCCAAAGAAAGACTATGAAATGAGTAATTGTTTTAAGCATATGAATCACTATACAAGCATAATTGTAACAATCCATGCAAACATATCATCATATAAGAAAAGATGCTAAGAGTAAATGAGGCTTGGAGATGTCACTGCATGTACAGGATCAAACATTGTATCTAGCTAAGCATATCCAAGGCACATAGACCATCTGGTATATGTTGAAGGACCTCTAACCAATGATCTATGGTGAAGCCATAGATCTCATCTCAGGAACTACTGGTCAAAATCACCCCTAGCTAAAAGAGGGGTAACATCTAGCTCCAAATGCAGGACATGCATTCTATTGAGTATGCATGAGAACTCCAGAATCTCAAACCTATCTCCTGCACAATCCCACACAAAGTGTAAATCAAATCCTATAAAGGGATGAAGACACAAGTGCCTTGTCCCTGTCTACATAAATCAAAGCTACAAAGCATAATGAAACCAATAGATTGGTTTTATTCAACAAGTAAAGTGCATGGAATGAACACATCAAATGAAATGAAATGTAACTCAATCAAATGCATAGGGAAAGATGTAAAACGGAATGCAATGCATGTGTAACTCAATTTGTGTAAAGAAATATGTAAATAAAATATAACACTCGCAAGATCCTCAATCCTATAAGGTCCCAACCATAGACTTTTGAATTTCTCGTGCTTCCTAGGTTTATCACTACTTTTGTTCCACGTGAGCACTAGGTCATCCTTTTGCAACATTCTCTCACCATCCTTTCTATTGAATAGATCCTTGACTCTCTCTTGACTCTTTGCAAAATGGTCGAAAGCTTTCGTTCTACTTTCATCTAGTTCAATCAATTGATTAATTCTTTCTTGCACAACATCTTGGTTGGTGGTAAGTTGCTGGAGGAATGGTACACATGGATCTTCAAGTGAATGGGTAAAGTGACATCCATCCTATATACTAATTCAAATGGCCTCTTTTCGGTTGATTCTTTCTTGGTTATTCTATAAACCCATAAAGCGTCGTTATATTACTAGCCCAATTCCTTTTGTTCTTGCCTATAGTGAACTTCAGGATGGCCATCATATTCTTATTGCTAGATTATGCTAGACCATTTCCCTAAGGGTTGTTGCAATATGGAACAAATATATAAATGAGATGAGAAATCTTATTGATAGAAGAGACATCACGTACATTGAGATCAAGCCTCTTTTATTTGGCTTGTGGGTGGTTACATAACCATATAACTAAAAACAATTGAATATAAAAATATTTTATTTGTTTGGAGCGTTATACTTCAAAACCCTCTCTTAACGCTACAACTCTAAAACTTGATTGAAACACAAAAAGAAGAAAACTTTTCTTTAAGTTGCTTCTCTTCTATATAGATACGGAATCTTGTCAGTACTCCATCATGTTGTCTCTTCACGCTTGTAAGGGTAGAATTCTTGAATTCCTCGTGTTGACCACCAAAACCGACTTGGTGGACAACCATGTACCATGCACATGTTTAATGTGCCTTGAAGATGAAGAATGAAGTTGTTAATGATTATTTCAAGCGAGGCAGCTTTCCTTCTTTTCTTCTCTCCATGAAATTTCAGCACCCCTACGGGGGATTTTGTAAGGATATGTCAACATGAGGGTCTAGTTTTGTGTAACTTAATCACCTAGGACTTAGTCATTAGGGAAGTCCTTTCATCGAGTGTTTTTTCACTTGGATAATTAAAATTTCTTTTTAGAGATTTTAATTATTTGAGTTTTTCACTCAAAATTACCTCCAAAGTGGTGAAAGGCGTTCTAGTGATCGATTCCATGGTGATTTGGGCCTAAGAATGTTCTATATTACCATGTTAGACATTATCCAGAGTCTTGCGGAATTTCATTGAGTTTTACATAGGATTTTTTAATTTTTGGTCATTAAAAATTGTCACTTAGAACAATTTGTTGTAATGTAAAAGAGGGTTACTTGATCCTTTTTGATGTTGTATAGAGGTATGGGTACTCAAGACAAATGGCATGAGACCCCCTACCCCCTCGGGCCATTCAACAACTTACAAAGGACTTGGCATCTCACTAACACTCCATTTCTTATTGCATATTTTAGAAGCCTCTCTTACACTCCTTTCTCATCATTTTTTAAGTTTTTATATGCAATATTTCACTTAGATTTTTTTTTTGTTTTTTACATGCAAAGTTACAAGTTGATTTTAATTTCATTTTCACAATATTTGAGCTCTCATAGCTTGTTGCACTAGCTTGTTGTTTTGTGCAGGTTTATGATCTTATAGGGGGGAGGGAATGCCCAAATTTGGCCATTAACAAGCACCAACAACTCCAAAGAAGGGCTACTTCAAGTCCTTCACTCAAAATCGGTCAAAAATCTCTCTTTCTCATTATTTTCTCCATATCAATAAGTGTTGAAAATTAAATCATTGTAACAAGCCCAAAAGAGTATCTTGGGCTTGAGTTTATTGGGTTTTACTTCAAGCATATCTTTTTTAGTTAGTTTACTCTTAGTTGCATGCAAAGGAAGAGGCTCTGCCCATCCTTGCATGGTTTTGTTAAGTAGTTTTGCTTACTAGTTTTTATTACTTCAAGCGTTTTCATTTTTCCCGCACCTCACTAGTCAAGTGGCTCCGCCACTCTAGTGATATCACGCTTGGCTTGTTTTCTTTATTTCCAGTAATTTGCTTTAAGTTGTTTATTTTTCCCACACCTCACTAGTGAAGTGGCTCTGCCACTCCAGTAATATCGCGCTTGGCTTATATTGTCTTAGATTAGTTTTGCCTAAAAAAATAAAATTTAACTTAAGCCCTGTTTTTGCCTCGTATCCTCTCCCCCCATCGGTTAAATCGAACTTGGGTGACGAGAAAGGGCAAATATTTGTGTTCGCTAGATTAATAGGGACCCGACTACATATCTTCACTAGAACGGAGAAAAGAAGGCTTGACTTGTGGAGCTAGTGGGGTAGAGACCGTGGGGGGTCTCGTGGCACTTTATGTCCTCCAGTTGAGCACCCAGCAAGTCTTGAGTTTGACCCGTGGAGCTAGTTGGGAACCTTGTGTTCTCAAGTTGAGCATCCGACATTCTCTCTCTAATCGAAGGAGATAGTCTCTTGGGGTAGACATCTAGATTAGTTTCATTTCTTTGCAACAAACACCTTAATCCCCCAAGTCAAAGAGAGACATAAAATTTACTAAAATTTAAAGGACCATTTGCACAACATTGCTACAATCTTTTCTCTATTTTGCAAATATTTCGCTTAACTATCTTGATCACAATATTTGCTTCAAGTACCTAAGTTTCATCTCAATATTGTTTCACATATCTTTGGCTCATTAAGTTGTTCATTTTAGTGCTTATGTGACATCTTGATTATCTATTTACAAGCATATTCCATGTACTTGTTCATTTGCCGGAAGTTATTATTTCGTGATATATTCTGTTAGTGAATGAATCAATACTTTGGAAAGGTACTTGTCTAATTTATTTATTGTGACTCCATAGCCCGAGTAGAGACGACACTAGTCTTGTTAATTGGTTAATTATCTCTCTCTTGCATTTTATCATTAGTTGATTGCTAAAGTGTTTGCTTGTCATTGAAAGATTTGCATCATTGCACGTTGATTGCCATTTTACTGTTGTAACTTACAACTCCAAAAAAACTTAAAAAGAAACTTAGTAGTTAAGGACTACCCCCCTTAACCTTTAGGCATTGTCGTCTAAACAGAGGAGTTTAGGACCGAGGTGACAATGGGTTCTTAACTCATAGTTTCCCTTTGGAATACACACAACGGTTGGGAGACTTACCCGTGTCTAAGTGTGTTTTAGGTTGCAACACCTCGAACTCCCAAACTCCCAAGTTTATGAATTCCTCAACTTCCGAAACTCCAGAATTATCAAAATTCCCAAATTACTTGAATAACCTTCTTAGATTCCTTACTGTTGCGAAGATCTTCCTTTTCAAAATATGTAATCTCCCTTTGGTTCATTATCACATTTCACAATCTCACATTCAAATTCTGATGATTCTTCTACTATAAAAATTTTTACTGTCAATGCCAAATTTGTTTCCCTCTGTCTCTAATTTTCCCTTTTAGAAGATCATTTGCTCGAATTTTACAACTCCATGCTGGATGACCTAATTAAAAAATTTCTGCAATAGTAACATTCAACATCTCCTTTAAGTTTTTTTCCCTGTTCTTTTGCTCATGCGGTTTTTAGTAAGTAGTGCTTTCTCTGGATGAACTACAGTGTCTAAATCTTTTGCATTTAGCCTTTTATCTTCACCTGAGAGAGATGATATCATATCATCTAAAGATTGTTAAGGAAATTGACTTAATGTAAAAAATATCATTATTGTAAGTGGAAGGTAAATTATTTATTAGCAGAGCTTTTACATCTTCTTCTTCGATTTTTGCACCAACTTCTGCTAACTGCTTTACAAGTGATTTTAACTCATTTATATGACTTGACATTGAAGTTTCAATAGCCATTTTGAATCTACTGTAATTTTAAAGAAAATTTTGCGTTAATTGCTTTTGCACCAAACTTTTGTAATTCCTGTTACCTCCTAATTTGCACATTAGGTGGAATTCTTGCAAGCTGCCAGAGTTGTGAACATTTACAATGTTCATCATCAGTGTTCAGAAGTTCATCAGGCCAATTTTTGGCCCTTTGTAAAGTTTGCATGTCCATGCCCCCTTAGGGGAATTTTAATAAGTTGGTCTAAGCATGATCTTTTTGTAAAAGGCTTGGCCTACCTTAGGTTTATCTGTCAAGATGATACTCTAAAGTGTTTTTTCCTTAGCAATTATGCGTTGCGCTTCAATGACGCATAATTCCTGAGCTTTTCACTCACACCTCCAAAGCTGGAGTATTTTTCTTAGTAGTGAAACCTTGGGAGGTTATTAAAACCTAAGTGTCTATGTATTTTTACATGCTAGCCATCAGTAATAAGTCGTATGGATATGCAATAGGTCCCCTAGGAGTTTGAGTCAATTTTGATAAAAATATTTTTTTTTTCGTACAATTAGACCATTTTTAATGGTTTAATTGAAAATTTTCAAATTGTGATAAAAGTATGGAGGCAGAATTTGGCACAAGGATGCTCGTTTTCACACTCAGAGCGTCCTCTTTACCCCAGAGCCCACTTTTCCTAGTTTTCGGGTGATTAAATTGTCACTTATGGCATTTTTGCCTAAAGAAGCGACAAAATGACATTTAAATGCTAAAAGTGCTACAAATTGCACAAAAAAACAAAGTGTGAAAAACGAAAAACATGTGGGAAAAAGGTGGCAAAGTGGCTTCTCATGAAAGGCGACCTATTTAAAGTGGAAAAAGCACATGGTTTAGAAGTCAAACTTAAGGTAGTGAATGTTTTAAAGTTTAATGTGGCGCCATCCTTCATTACATGGGTGTCATTCCCCATGTGGAGCCATTTGTTTCGTTGGAGGAGTTTACTATGTGGGGAGGGGCGCCCCCCTTTTGAGGTGGCAACCACCTCATTGTCCAAGCGTGAATCAAGGCTTAGTTAAGCCATTTTTTCATCCTCAAATCACTCCCCTAATTGTGATATGCGCCCCCCCTCTCAATCCTAACTCATGCGCCCCTCTCCTCTTGGTTTTCTTATTTAAAAAAGACAATCCTTCTCCATATAGATGGATGGTGGAGCCTTTGCCCATTGTAACACTGTTGTATCAGATGAATATATATTGAAAGACTTTGGAGGTCCATGCTGTACCATTTGATGATATTGTGTTATTGAGGTGATATTGTACCACATATTTTCTCTTGTTTCAATATTGGTAATGGATCTAGTTTAGAAGGTTGTTCATAATCATAGAGTAAACATTTACGGTTGTTAAGTTGTTTATTTGTGTTTTGTTTTCAAGAGACATAGGGGTAGCCAACTATACTCGGTTGTACTGAGGCTCTCTTGATCTCTTTTTTGCATGCACACTAGATCTAATTCACCATTGGCAAGCGTTTCTTATAGTTATGTAGGATTACAGATCTGAAGAGGAGTTGAGCTTGGTTTCATCCTCTCCCCTCTTCAGCACTTTCGAGCTAATACTTTTGTTTGCAGGCACTCCAAATTCTTCGATAAAGATCAAGCTTGGTGCTTGAATCCCTCCTTCCATCCCTTCAAAAATCTAAACCCTTGCTTCTTGGTTACTATTCTCTTGCAAGTAAATTAGAGCTAAAAAGTTTTTTATTATCATTAAGTCATTTACTTGCTTAAAGTTAGATCTAAAAGTGCTTCAAACTCATATTTAAAGTTGGATCTAAGGGTTGGTTTCTTTGTTACTTAAAGTATAATTTTTCTAACCATTTGCAAGTAGCAAGGTTGTATTTTTTATGTGATTTATCTGACAAATACTAACATTTAATCAAATTTTATGTTCACTGATTTTTTGTCTTTTGTCATTGGAAAGTGAAGGTGCTCAAGCGAATTTGGAATTTCGAACCATTAAAGAAGATCCTATTTTGATTCCTTGCATTTTCTCAACTTTTTTCAAGATTTTAAAGTCTCTTGAATCTCGTTTTTACGGATCAAGAGCGCTCTCTGTCAGAGAGTTAAAATTGTAATAAATTAATAAAAAGCAGGTGGGATTTAAGGCTCCCACACCCCCTTCCCCCATTTTGGGGAAGCTTGTAGTTGTCCCATTTGCTTTCTGCTTTAGATTAGTTTTGCTTGCTAGATTAGTTCTTTCAACTATTGCAACTAGATCTAGACTTTTCTTCCAAGTTTTACTTTACTTTATATTTGCATGCTAAATGAACTACAAATCCCCTTGCTTTCTCGAGTACGGTCTTTGGACCTGAAATAAACTCTTGGGTAGTAATTAGAAAATTTGATTTTCTGCTTTAGTACTTTATATCTTTTTTCTGTTACTTAAAGTGTTGCTCATCTAAATCTCTTGAATCTTGCTTTAAGCGGATCAAGAGTGCTCTATGTCGGAGAGTTTTATTTATATTTTTTAAATCTCTTGAATCTCGCTTTAAGCAGATTAAGAGTGCTCTCTGTCGAAGAGTTTAAAATTTGAACGAATATTTCGCCCACTCCGTGTATGCTCTACCCATCGCAGGCTAGTCTGAGCTTTGGGATATCAAAAGCGGTAGTGTTGCAATTATCAAAATTTTCACATTAAGCTAATTCATTCACATTAATAAAATCAAGTCCATTTTTAACCAACGAAAATCCGACGTTGCCTCGATAGTGATTGCAAGTGGGGAAATTTTGACAAAGGAAGCGGAAACAACTGGGAGGTGGCCTTGGAGCATAGTTAGGCTACACCATTGTTGGTGTAGTGTTCAACACCGCTCTCGAGACTCCATTCCAGCTCACATGTCCTTGTACAAAGCCACTTAGATCACTTTCTAGACATATTCCCTGTACCTCAAGGTATATCGGGAATCTCCATTTCCCCCCTAATAATTTTCACCCTAATAATCTAAAATTGACCAAAAGCATTACACAACGGTTTTCTTTACAACAACAAGCACCATTTTATTTTTGACTCCACGGCACTGGTCTTTTTATTTGCTATATTTTTCTTTATCTTATGTCGTGAATGTATTCATATTTATGTTGATTCAATTTAAAGTTGCAATATCTTGTGTCGATTATTAGTCATCATTATAAAACTCCTAAAAACAACTTACTTTCATCTGTAACAACTAAATAAATTGAAGAGCCTTAGAAACTCTTTATTAGGGTCTACCCCCCTTGGTTTCGTTAGGAGTTTGCCTAAACGGAGGAGTCGGGATCAGGTGACAACACCTGACTCTTTGCTTGCCCACCAAGGCCACACCGAACAACCTCGAAAGATTTCTGCTGCACTGCCCCCCAGGTGTGCATCTCGGCGGCAACATTTCTGGCATCGTTGCCGAGGAGAAATCTTTTATTTCTCGGAATAGGACTTGTTGATTTTTATCTTCTTCTTTTTTGCTTTGTTTGATGAATCTTTAGATCCAATCTTTAATTTTCCTCTGGTGACTCCACTAACTTTTCCTTTTTTATAAAAAAATGTTCAAAGTAAAAATTAGAACTTTTGTGAGTATTCTAAACGCATATTTTTTATTCTCACATGGCGACTCCATTGAAGGGATAAAACCCTTGTTTCTCATAAAATTGTTGAGATTGATTGTGTGTAGATGAGCATATTCGTCACAGTGAAGTATTCAAAGCTCATTATTTGACAGTCCTCCTTTTTTCAGTATAAAGTATATTTCATGGTTACATCGAGTACATGTTGTTGATATATGATAAGGATGAGTTAATAGAGAAATTTGGTGCTCATATTGCCAAACATTATTATCCTATCGACTTCTCAAACATCTCAGGTTTTCCCAACTTTGGTGATGGTGAGAAGGGTTTATATAAATGGCATCCGATCTTTCATGGAAATGGTGATTCAACCATCTGGCATGTCAAGTCTTTTCTTGAATATCTAGCTGACTTCAATACTCTGTATGAACACAATATGATGCAAGTGTTTGTTGGTTCCCTAGAGGGAGAGGACAGTTGTTGGTTTTCTGAGGGCCTTCCAAATGAGTGTATCACCTCCCTTTCAAGCTTCCTTTGGATATTTTTGAAGCAATGGCATGATGGTAGGGGTAGTATGAAGGGTTTGGAAAATTTCCATGAAGCAGTCTTTTCTTTTTATTTTCCAAACATAGAATATCATAAAGAAGAGCCTCCTCATTTTTCCATGGTAAAAAACATTGAAGATTTGGAGTTACTCCTTGATTACTTCAGTAAAAGTGATGACATTTGTATTTCCCAGCTGCATTATAAAGAAAATTTAATAGAGGTACAAGAGAAGCCCTTGATTGAAGATGTGGTCATAGACTTCCCTCATGTTTCAATGGTATGCAACATTGAGGAACTGGAATATCCTCGAATCCATGTCAATAGCAATGATAACAATTTTTTGGATTGGCCCCAAGAAGAAACCATTACAGAGATTGACACTTGTGAAGAAATCCATGACCTCTGTATTATGTGTGATGACACTCCCCTTTGTTCTCCATATAGCAATGAATATTTGGAAAGTTGGGTCCCTTGTGATATCTTTGAAACCCAATTTTTTGAGGAGGATTGCTATGATCATGAGGAGGATGAGTATAGCCAGGGACTTGGCACTAGTGATGAAGACTCTCTCATATTTGACATAGACGGGGACAATGACTATTGGAGTTTTATTGAGAACCCAATCTATGAGACTTGTGAAAATCTTTTTGAAAATCCCATCTATGATATGTCTAGTGAAGGGAATGTTTTATCTGAGATTTATGAAAGCTATAGGGAGGAGGATTCAGAATTTTCATATGATCAGTCAAAGTTATATTCAAGCATTTGTAATAAGGGCTTGGAGAAGCAGTGCGGTGAAGAGCCAGATTGGGTACAATTGATTGAAGATCTATTTCAACCATCGTCTTCACATGTAGATGTTCCTTATGATTTGGAGCAGCTCAAGACTTGTGCTTTTACAAGAAGTTATCATCAGAAGAGCCCATCATATCAACATGGTGAAGCGGTTAACCTGCATCATCATTCAAAAAAATTTATTAGTCCTATCCAGTTATGGATAGAAGAAGCCTGCGAGAGGATTGACCATTTTGGGAAGCAGTTCAACGACATTTTACATACCTCTCCCATCCAGCCTTCCCATCCAGAAATCTCATGCAGGTTTGCAGTACTTAAATAAATTTTCCTTGCTTTGGCAGGCAACCAAATGCAAGATGAGAAACTTTAAAACTTATGAGATGCTAAGATGGTTACATTGGATTTTTCATTTTACTTAGTAGTTTTTATTATGTTATGTTTAGAATAGGAAAAGTAAACTCCTTAAAGTGAGCCTTTACTTTCTGCATTTCATTTTCAGTATTTTCCTTTATGTACTTAGAAGTTTTTATTAGTTTTATTCTTTCAAATAAAACGTAGCTTGTGGTTCATTGGCTTTTATAAAACTTATGCTACTGAAGGTTTTTCTTGTCAAAGTTGAGATGTTTTTACAGGTTATATATATATATATATATATATATACCAGAAATTTTGGTGTTCTCGCATCCTCTCCTTGCCTGAAAGCCAGATCGAGCACACGTTCCACAGTTGAAGCCAAATGTTACCTCCTAATTTGTACATTAGGTGGATTTCTTGCGAGCCGCCAGAGTTGTGAACATTTACAATGTTCATCATCAGTGTTCAGAAGTTCATCAGGCCAATTTTTGGCCCTTTGTAAAGTTTGCATGTCCATGCCCCCTTGGGGGAATTGTAATAAGTTGGTCTAAGCATGATCATTTTGCAAAAGGCTTGGCCTACCTTAGGTTTATCTGTCAAGGGGATACTCTAGAGTGTTTTTTCCTTAGCAATTATGCGTTGCGCTTCAATGACGCATAATTCCTGAGCTTTTCACTCACACCTCCAAAGCTGGAGCATTTTTCTTGGCAGTCGAACCTTGGGAGGTTATTAAAGCCTAAGTGTATATGTATTTTTACATGTTAGCCATTAGTAATAAGTCGCATGGACATGCACTAGATCCCTTAGGAGTTTGAGTCAATTCCGATAAAAATAATTTTTTCCTTAAAATTAGACCATTTTTTAATGGTTTAATTGGAAAATTTCAAATTGTGATAAAATTATGGCTCGGAGGCGGAATTTGGTGCAAGGATGCTTGTTTTCACGCTCGGAGCGTCCTCTTTACCTCGGAGCCCACTTTTCCTAGTTTTCGGGTGATTAAATTGTCACTTATGGTATTTTTTCCTAAAGAAGCGACAAAATGGCATTTAAATGCTAAGTGCTACAAATTGCACAAAAAGACAATGTGAAATTCGAAAAACATGTGGGAAAAATGTGGCAAAGTGGCTTTATTATCACACAACTTGTAGTTGTCTCTAAAGGCATCCTATCCACGACGGTAGAGGTAACAACTACATAGGTGACCCAAGGCTTGCCACTGTTCCCAATGCAAGCGGGTGTCATGTCAACCGAGGCAACCTTCACTTTAGATCAAGGGGGAGACCCTAGCCAATCTATGAAGACTAGCTAACCCAAAGATTCCTAGGCAAATGTGTGAAATTATACAAGGAGATCAATGGTATAAGAGTTTTAGATCTAGAAAGATAAGTGGACCCAAGGTGGTTAGGGCTTGGTTGAGAGGCTTAAGCAATGGACAAATGAGTCAACCAAGTGTTTGATTTAGGCCACTTATGAAGTTAAGCAAATAGATCTAAGAAAGAACTCATGCATCACCCAATGACCCAAGTGTTAGGAACCCGTGTCAACAATTCTCTTTACTATGTTAGTTTATTGTTGTTGGACGCATATGCTTTGTAAGTCGTCCCGTAGTATTTGTTGATCCATAGTTTATATTAGCCCATAGTATTGACCCATAGTATTGGACGCATATGTTTTGTAAGTCGTCCCATAGTATTATATGTCCCATGGTTTTGACTCATAGTATTGGGCATAGACTTCGTATATAAGTGTGTGTTGAGGTCATTGAAGGCACCGTGAAATTAATTGTATTGAGCTTGCTCAAAGGAGGTTGCCCTCTCGAAGTGGCCCGTGATCAATATAAAAGTGATTCTGAGTTCTATTATTTCTGATATCTCGTGTATTTGCATTAATTAATTATTGCAGGTTCTTCACATCTGGTATCAGAGCACTTTCTCAGGCTCGCTGGGTGAAATTTCTACCAATTTTTTTTTTCGCATCTGTTGCAGGTTCAGATTTGGGAATAATCCCTATCCGCTTAACTGTGGGAAGTACTTGGGTATAAGCCCTAACACTCATTGTGAGGAGTACCACAGGAACCCCGAAGTAGCTGGCCCATTAAGAGGACCTGCCAGCGAAAAGGGCAACGACCCCTACCTGATTGACTAGTTCCCACCCGTGAGGTAAACCAAGAGCTGTTGTTTGTGGAAAAGCGGTTATCAGTTTTACCTGAGCCGTGGAGTGAGGGGTACTGCCCCAATATGCAAGCCGTCAGACAACATTGGTGGCTGAGTGAAACCCATGAACTGTTAGGAAGTCGCATATACCTGGGGTCCATATCTATTTTCAGCTGAACTGTTGCCGATCATTTCCGCTCCAGATCCAGCCGTTTCAGATCTATTCTGAAAGTCGTTCCAGATCCAGTCACCGTTTCAGATCCAGCTGTTTTTCGATCCCTTCCGCGCTGTTACAGATCCATCTGTTGCGAATCCCTTTCTCGCCGCCGTTGCCGTTCCATTCCTTTTAAAAAAAATGTATAAAATTCCGTTTTTCGGCCATATCTCCCTTGTTTCAATTATGTTTTCCCTGAAACTTCACTAACATCCCTGCAATCCCATTCTGCATGTTGTCCGCCAGATTGCACACCAGCAACGGAAATCTTTCGAAAGCTATCTCTTCACTACGAGTGAGAAAGGTGTGGCCTTGGGGGCAAGCAATGAGCCAGGTACTGTCACCTGAATCCCAGCTCCTCCGTTTAGGCAAAGTCCTAATGAAGCCAAGGGGGGTAGTCCCTAAGAAAGAGTTTCACTAAGGCTCTAGTGTTTATAGTGTTTTTTGTATGGGGTGATGTGGATGAGTGTTGTTTTAGGAGTTTTTTGTGGTGAGACCAAAAATATGAACAATAGATAATAAGCAATCCACGTTGCGAAACAGTATATAAAGACTTGAGATAATTAAGAAGCATCCACAAATGAAAATTAAATGATAAAAGGACCAGTGCCTTATCCAATGGAGTCAAAATAATTGAATTGTAGTGCTGGGGGATGCTGAAAAATAAGTCTTGATAGTAATTGTTCGTGAGATCGTTGTGCAAATTATCTTGGTAAATTTCAAAGTTTTAATGGTCTTGATTATTAGGATAAAACCAAGGATATTCAAGCGAAAGTCCGGAAAGACAGTATCAAGTGCCTCCGTTCAAGGACATGTCGGGCCACCCAGTGATCTAGCCAAGTGGAGGCTGAACATGGAATCCCGACGCCCCCACTAAGAGATTACCCACTGAACTTATCTTATCGCTCAACTCCAGATTGGTTGGTTATGGGGATGAAAGTTTTATTAGTTATCACTTATGAATTTAACAAGTCTTCCACCTTTCTGAGTACTAGCCCAACTGTTTCCGGTTGGCAGAGCATATGGGTGTTAGACGATCAACCAAAAATAAATTTACTAGGGGGAAATGTGGGTTGAAATATTTTATTATTTAGAGCACTTGTTCAAATCTCCGACAGAGAGCGCTCTTGACTTAGTCTTAAGACCACAGTTCAAAAGACTTCCTACTTTAAAATGCCTAATGCAGGGAAAGATGCAAGTCTAACAATGCTCTCCGATAGAGAGTGCTCTTGACTTGGATTTGGCCAAGTTCAAGAGACTTTGTTCGTTTTAAGAAACAAGTAGCAGTTGTGACAACAAGATACTTCAACTTTGTAATACTTAAATCATGTGAAAGCTCAAATAGATGTGAAATATTGCTAACATGCTACTTGCAAAATAAAATGAAACTTTACTTAGTGTTCTACCAAACAAATTTATTCTAAAGGTGGGATCAACCTCCGAACAAGGTCAACCACTAGAACCGTCAGTCTTGGAAACCTTCCAACTAGCTGGATGTCCACAAGAAGCTGATGGGGGAACGAGAAGCTACCACAAAGTTATGTGGCCTTTGGGATACAATTCCAAAGTTAGCTTACTCTAGTCAAACTTGGAAGAGAAATTAATCTAAGTACGAAAATGAAGACTAATCTATGAACTTGAAAAAGATGAGATCTAAACTAAGCATGCACAACACTCTTCTCCAAATGGGGAAGAAAACCAAAAAAGTGGAGGCCTCCTCCACTTGAACTTTTCTTAACTTGATTACAAATGCCTTGGGTTTGAAACCCTTGAAGGACTTTTGAGAGATAGATAATACTTGGAAAAATAAAGAAGAAACAAGTCTTTGCTTGCTTTTACAAAGGATAAGTACGTCAAGTTTTGATCATTCTCATGGTTTCTTCACTTTGTTTCTTTTGCTTAGATCTTACTTCTTTAAATCTCTTTCAAGTTTCCTCCTTTCAAAACATTTACACAAGTCTTAGAAATTCTCAACTAAGGCACCCATTAATCATTAGAACAAGACAAAATCTTGAAGCTATTTAAACTAGAGTTTACAAAAGACTTCAAAAAATTAGTTTATGAAATTTTTTATTTCAAAAATGCATAAAAGAAAAAACGGACCAGCGAACAACATATGCTTAAAAAATGATGAGAAAGAGATCTAGAATGTAAATTTTTTGAAGTATTTTTGTATGGAAAAATCTATCTTTTAAATGGAAACAAAAAATCTAACAAGTATGAGCTATACTAATGCCAAACAATGAGATCTAATTATCAAAAGAAAGACTAAACTTTAACAACTACTACACTTAAGCAATTCGTTTTTTTGTGTCTTATGTGTTTTTAGGGCTTTTTGGGAAGGTGGACGAGAGGAGTCTTGGAGGAAAAACGAATGGAGGGATGATTGGACAAAGATGAGGATGGAAAAAACGAATGGGTGAAGAGTAGGGTAAAACGAATGGATGAAGAAATAAGGAATGAGTGGGAAGATGAAAAGATCAAGTAGAACACTTGATGGCTTAAGAACACTATCCAAGAAACCCTTCCAGCTAGCTGGATAATACGCCTGCAATAGTGTTGAAGAGGGCACAATGGAACAAATCCCAAGTTATTCCCCAAGGTTG
This sequence comes from Larix kaempferi, assembly GCA_027924585.1. Classification (NCBI taxonomy): domain Eukaryota; kingdom Viridiplantae; phylum Streptophyta; class Pinopsida; order Pinales; family Pinaceae; genus Larix; species Larix kaempferi. Next base: position 1,020,078 of record BSBM01001568.1, on the reverse strand, counting down.
AAGGAGCTTCAACCTTATGGCAAATCCTAAGCTAGGCTTAACAAAATAAATAAAAAGAGAAGGGGATAAGAGATAAATGGGTGGAAAAAGGTAAGCGGAATGGACTAGAAGAGAGAAGTTTTAGAACCAAGTAACCAATTGAAAATATGCTTTTGAAGATGGATTTCAAACTCAACACTTCTTTACCAAAATGCTTAAGATTGACTTTGGGAGATCCTGAAATGCACACAAATGTTAGGAAAAAGGTCTTTGAAGAGATGAAAGATGCACCCAAGCTCAAACCTCTCTTCAACCTATTAAATCTGCACAAGAAATTACTCACAAACACACATTGATCAAATATTGTATATAAAGCAAAATGAGATTAGAAGAGTATAAATATTTCCAACTACAGTCTACTCCTTTCAAATCACATAGAACCCCAACATCAATGGACAAGTTGAACCCAAATGCCCACCCTATGGGCTTAAGAAAGCCTTCTAAGCTAAATAATTGATCGAAGTGATGAAATATGAGCAATAAACAAATACAATATCACCTTAGAATAGATGAAGCATTTCCATAACAAGCATCAACACCATGTGGACCTCCAAAGTCGCTTTTATTTCCAAATAGCAATAGCCAGAACACGATTACAAATTGGCAGAGTAAGTTTGCCAAAAGATCCATGAAGAGAAAGCCCAAATGGCCTCTCTTATATAACAAAACTCAATTCTAAAACCTTAATTCGAATTGGTGATGAAGAGAGCCAAAAACTCCATAAAAAACCAATCAAATCCATGTCAACACCAACCAAATCGAGCTTGGAGTATTAACTCATCTTTAAACTTGAATTTGCAGCCCATAATTTGAGGAAGGAGCCCCACATGCATTGATTTCATAATCCAACAATCCATTAATCAATTGCCAAATCACAAAAACGAATTTGCATGAAGGTGGGCGAATTTCTCAACTGTAGATCACTCCCAGTGCTCCGAAACTGATCTGAATCAGGTGGGTGAAGATTCCAATCATCATAAATGATTTTTGCCATGTCATTTTGACTTTGACTTTATTCAATTTGGCCTTTTTTGGAGAGATTTAAATTATCTCCAATTTATTATTTTTTGAATATTTTAATTAATATTTCTCATTTTTTGATTTTTTGAGAAAATATTAATTATGAGGCCAAATAATTGTCTGAAATTTAGGGTTAGCTGGTCCATAGGTCATGTGTGATTTTTGGCTTATGAAACAAGCCATTAACCACTAAATTCGGACCCCGGACGACTGACATATATTATTTCTCTATTTAAACTATAGAGAAATTTATTAAATTTAAAAAATAATTAAAAAACCCAAACTCGACGGACCCGGTAAAATTTTTTTGAAATTTTTTCTGAGGGTCCTAGAGACTTGGGACATGACCAAAACCTATTTTAATAGTGTCTAGTAGGCTGATTACATTAGTTGGACTCTAATAACCCTCCATGGCCAAAATTTTCAAAATTGGGCATTCCAGCTTTGGAGGAGCGGGAGAAAACCTCATCGATTATAGCTTGGCTATAAGCAAAGTATAATTGACAAGGGAAAAAACTCCCTGGAATACCTTAGTTGCTTAATCAAGTCATGGGGAACCGAGACACTCAGATCCTACTAGCACACTTTATTACAAACCCCCATGGGGCCATGGTCATGTCAACTCAAAAATAAAACTGGCTAGCCAAAACTGGCTAACTGCTGCATTCTGAAACCCAGATACTCTGGAAGTGAACACTGATGTGTTCCAACACTGGCGGCTCAATAAGGTTTCAACTATTTGTACAAAATAGGTGATAACACTGCATATTTCATTCCTGAATACCCTATCCCAAATTCCACTTCCGAAGACCAGAAATCCCACATTTGTCTATTTTTAAGGTTTGCCATAACTCCTTCAATTTTCACCCAAACGCCTTCAAATTTTGCCCCCGTGTTCCTTTCCTAATTCTGCTTCTTTGACCCTCTCTACCAAATTTTCTCATTCTTTCAATCCGCTTTTGAAATCCTCATTTTTTGCCTCCCTGTCCATCAGAAAGTGTCCAAATCCTAGTCATACCCCAATTACCAATCCAAGTTTTTCCCAAATTCAAATTTTCCTTTACTAAATAAGCTTTTGTTTGTGTTTTTCTATCCATTTCCATAAACAAAAAAACAAAACAAAAAACTCCTAGGTGTGGTTGTCACCTGCGCAGGAGCAAAAACCATGGAGGAAGCACTTGCAACCATCCAAACCAAACTCCAAGATCTAGATGAAAAATTTCTCAACCTTCATCTTCAGCATTCAGCCATGAACTACAGCCAAAATCTTTTGCAGTCACCGAGTTCTCTTCTTCCAACAATTTTCGCGGGCCGAAGCTTGATTTTCCTCGCTTCAATGGTACTGATCCGACTGGATGGATATACCGAGCAGAACAATATTTCATTCTACATAATACTTTCGATGTCCAGAAAGTTCCACTTGCATCCTTTCATTTGGAACAGGAAGCCCTTCAATGGTACCGTTGGTACATCAAAGATCATCCCGAGCCAAACTGGACAGATTTTTGCCAACCCATTTTGCCACGATTTGGTCCTAGTGCTTTTGACGACTTCACAGGAGCACTCACTAAACTGCACCAAACTGGCACAGTGAGAGAGTATCAGACGGAATTTGAGAAACTAGCCAATCACACAGAAGGATTGTCTGATGAATTCTACAGGAGTTGTTTTATCAGTGCTCTCAAGGATGAAATCCGCTCAAAGGTCAAAATGTTCTGTCCCAACACAATGATAGAAGTTCCAGGGTTGGCTAAGCTAGCCGAGGACAAGATCGCAGCTCAAGAACGCTCCAAACCCACATTTGTTCCCTTCGGAAATATGAGTTTCCAACGACCTCCCATCACGCTTGCTCCTCGACCAACTCCTATCAAGCATTTCCCTAAAACAAAGATGCAGGCACGCCAAGAAAAAGGGCTTTGTTATAGTTGTGATGAGAAATTCACTCGGGGACATAGATGTGTTCAACAAAAGCTCTATCTCTTGGATGTGGATTCCCCGCCTGCCTCTGAACTTGGTGAAAAAGCTCTAGATACAGTCGATGATCAGGTTGACATTCAACACACGCCTATTGACACCCCATCTCAGGACGACCCACCCGAGATCTCTCTCCATGTTGTAACCGACGTCACCACCCCACAAACAAATGCGGGTCAGGGGATACTTCAAGAAGCTCCCTCTTACCATACTCATTGATTCTGGTAGCACTCATAACTTCATTGACCCTCGGATTGCCAAACAGGCTGATTGTTTTGTCCATCCTTGCTCCCACTTTGAAGCCATGGTTGCCAATGGGGGCACCTTACCTTGCAAGGGGAAGTGTCACAATGTGCGTATCTCTATGGAAGATTATAACCTACGCTCTGACATGTTTGCCTTGTCCTTAGGCGGATGTGATGTGGTTTTGGGTGTTCAATGGTTACGCACACTTGGCCCCATCTTATGGGATTTTGCTGAACTTTGGATGCAGTTTTCAGTCAATGGGGCACAACACAAATTTATGGGATTACAACTAGGGTCTCTCTGCATCATCAGTTCACATCGCCTGGAAAAAATCCTTAAGAAGAATTCACATGGTGTCATCGCTCAGCTCCATTCCATTCAGATGCACCCATCAACAGTCTCCACTACTTCCTTGGATAGATATGCAGGTGTCTTTGCTGAACCAATGAGCTTGTTGCCTTCAAGAGACCTTTCCGGTAAGAATTTAGCCGCATCTACCTCTCAGCAGGAAATGATGGCTATTTTGTATGCGGTACAGAAGTGGCAGCCATACCTATTAGGGAATTATTTCTGCATCAAGGCTGATCTCCAAGGTCTAGAAAATTTCCTAGAACAATGGGTCTCCTCCCCAACACACCTGAAATGGGTTATCCAACTCATGGGTTATCCCTATGCGATCACTTATAATAAGGGTAAGGATAATATGGTGGCAGATGCTCCTTCTCGCACAATTGATGACCCAGTTTCTCTTACAGCTATTTCTCTGCTTGTTCCAAATTGGTTGCAATATGTTCAACAGGGCTATCTCTTCTATGAACTCCATGCTTCTTCATCAGCAGGGCACTCTGGGTTCTTCAAAATGTATGACCGGGAACAATGTAACTTCTTTTGGCAGGGACTGAAAATGACAATTCAACAGATGGTGACTGGCTGTGATCCTTTCCAGGTCAACAAGGGTGAAACGACACTTTTTTCGGGACTGCTCAAACCCTTGCCCATCCCTACACAGATTTGGCCAACTATTTCTATGGATTTCTTAAAAGTGCTCTGGTGGTACAATACCACATCTACAAGGACACCATATGAAGCAGTCTATGAACAGACACCGCCAGTTCTTCTTCCATACACCCTTAGCAGCTCCCCAGTTCAGGCAATTGACTCGATTCTTCGAAACCGCGATCAGATTCTTCTCATTCTGCAGGACAATCTTCACATGGCCAGAATTCGACTACAACAACAAGCTGATCAGCACCATTCTGAGCGCACTTTTCACGCAGTTGATATGGTTCTTCTTCGTCTATAGCCTTCCAAGCAATCCTCCCTGAAACTCCAAAGGCGTCAGTGGCCCGAAATGCAACTCGAGGATGCTACCGGGGAACCACTCCTTCAGATTCTGCATCAATTTCCCTAACCAAAGCTTTGAGGACAAAGCTTTTTCTAAAGGAGAGGGGATGTTAGGAACCTGTGTCAACCCTTCTCTTTACTTTGTTAGTATATTGTTGTTGGACGCATATGCTTTGTAAGTCGTCCCGTAGTATTTGTTGATCCATAGTTTATATTAGCCCATGGTATTGACCCATAGTATTGGACGCATATGCTTTGTAAGTCGTCCCGTAGTATTATATGTCCCATGGTTTTGATTCATACTATTGGGCATAGACTTAGTATATAAGTGTGTTTTGAGGTCATTGAAGGCACCGTGAAGTTAATTGTATTGAGCTTGCTCAAAGGAGGTTGCCCCCTCGAAGTGGCCCGTGATCAATATAAAAGTGATTCTGAGTTCTATTATTTATGATATCTCGTATATTTGCATTAATTAATTATTGCAGGTTCTTCACATTGAACTCCATGCTTCTTCATCAGCAGGGCACTCTGGGTTCTTCAAAATGTATGACCGGGAACAATGTAACTTCTTTTTGCAAGGACTGAAAATGACAATTCAACAGATGGTGGCTGGCTGTGATACTTTCCCAATAAACAAGGGTGAAACGACACTCCTTTTGGGATTGCTCAAACCCTTGCCCATCCTTACACAACTTTGGCCAACTATTTCTATGGATTCCCTAGCAGCAATCTAGTGGTACAATACCACATCTCAGAGGACACCATATGAAGCAATCTATTGACAGACACCGCCAGTTCTTCTTCCATACACCCTTAGCAGCTCTCCAGTTCAGGAAATTGACTCGGTTCTTCGAAACCGCGATCAGATTCTTCTCATTCTGCAGGACAATCTTCACATGGCCCGAATTCGCCTGAAACAACAAGTCGATTAGCACCGTTCTGAGCGCATTTTCCATGCAGCTGACAGGGTTCTTCTTCGTCTACAGCCTTCCAAGCAATCCTCCCTGACACTCCAAAGGTGTCAGTGGCCCGAAATGCAAACCGAGGATGCTACCGTGGAACCACTCCTTCAGATTCTGCAGCAATTTCTCCAACCAAATCTTTGAGGACAAAGCTATTTCTAAGGGAAAGGGGATGTTAGGAACCCGTGTCAACCCTTATCTTTACTATGTTAGTATATTGTTGTTGGACGCATATGCTTTGTAAGTCGTCCCGCAGTATTTGTTGATCCATAGTTTATATTAGCCCATAGTATTGACCCATAGTATTGGACGCATATGCTTTGTAAGTCGTCCCGTAGTATTATATGTCACATGGTTTTGACTCATAGTATATAACAATATAATCAATGGCTAAGATGAGCCAACATAACAATAGACATGGATCACTCAAAAAGGTGATGACGACATGGCCAGAAGAGCCCTATGGGGGATGACGTCATACATGGGGGTGGCTAAAAACATAGGAGCCACAACATAAAGACAAGGACAAGTGACTAGGAGCACATGGTGGGGCTAGGAGGTATTATTTCCCTTCACTAGCATGTCCCCATAGCACAATAATATAAAATATGACTCAATGACATGTCCAAGTATACAAATGATCAAATCTTGTCCCCATAATCAGAGAGAGATGCAATAAAAGACCTCATGTAGCCCATGTGGACCCCACTGACTACTGCAAACTGATCTGGAAGGAGGGGGATAGACCATGGATGACCTTTGAGCAGACCAAGTGCCAAAACCTTGCCTCAATTGCCCAAATCGAATTCCTCAATGACCTTTTTATTCCACTTTTTAATCTCCTGAAAATCCCTGAAAATGCCCAAAACTAACTCTGGGGTGTCCGCGCTGTCAAATTGAGTGTGCCATCATGTCGGGAAGGGGGGTAATATGGTAAAAACAAGTGGCTGGACCACCCTCTTCCTCTGTATCTCCCTAGGGAACGACTAGCCTCCAAAGATACTGCTGGACAGGCCACATCAGCATGGCCAAACTGGTCAATAGGTGGAAAACTGCTAATATCATGCCAGGGAGTGCCTGAAACTGAAAGATAAGTGTCTCAATGGATCCAGAAGACCCAAATCCACTAGAGATGAGTACTCATACACCTCATGATAATTTGTAGGCTCCACCATACCCAAACAAGTAAAAATATGATGATCTGTAAACAATAATAATCCATGAAAACTGCATCAATCATCATCTGAAGCATGTACCCAACATATGGAATCATCAATAGGCATATGTAGGACCATGGATCAACATCATATAACATAAGTGGTCCATTTCATCACGGATCCCAAGGATGACCATAGTCAAACTATGTTTGACTAGGTCAAAATACAACCAAAGACAGATTATAACAAATGACAAAAATGTTCCTTTAACCATATTCATAGCTTAACTCAAAGTATAAACATCAATCAAGTAGCAGTTAATACATAGATATTCAATATTATTTATAACTTACTTGCACCAAAGCTTTAAAGACATACTTTATCCAATGGACATGGCCTAACTGCTAGCATAGGGTGAAGGCTAAGGACAAGGCTAGGTAGAAGGGATGACTTGACCAACTTGTCATAGTGATACTTTGGATAAGGGAAAAGGTGTTACACACTTAAGCATGTGTCGTACCAAGATACACAGGGAATGGCGGTGTCTCACACATGGATGAGTTGTTTAGTGGAGTGTTTATTCAACCTTGGCAAAAATGTCTACTACTAGAACCGTCACTCATGGCTCTAGGGGACACTTTGATTTAGTTGTCCCTTACTCCATCTCAAATCATAACCCATAGGCTCAATGAGGTATTTTTCCATATGAGGTCAACAGTCTTTAGATTTATCATTTGTTTAGCCACTGCTTTTTAGGACCTTTCATTTCATATAATTTCTTGGCCAACGATCATTAGATATGGCATTCATTTATCCATTGCTTTTTAGGCCTAATACAACCCCTTTGGGATTTCACATGCGCTAATAAGCACAACTAATCACAGCTTGCATCCGGGGTGTATTTACATTTCACAACATTTCATTGCATTACATTTCATAGCCCTTTTCATTGGGCTTCCATTTGTTTCCAAGGTAGTACATTTTGCTTCAAGTTTTAGCCAACAACAACTCAAGCAACTAGGGGGGAATTCCGCACAAAACCACACACCGGGGCAACCAACTAGAATGATAACGGCATAAAATCCAACTCACCAAAGGCAAGTTTTGTTGCCAACTCAGAGCCGAGACACAAAACTAACATGGATGCAAGTCCAACACAGAGGCAGAAGCGGGGAGATCCTCCATATCACAAGTCAAGGAGACAATTTAAGGTGAAAGCCAAAACAAGGAAGGTCATGGATGGATGGAGTCAAGTGAATATGGTCCCTAAGCTAGCAAACATAAATGTCAGGAAAGACCATGTCCATGCTCATAAGAGGGTAAGTTAAACCAATGAGTATAGTCAGTAAACCTTTAAAGTGCAAGCAATACATCCAATTTATTATTTAAATCCAACCCAGATAGTTCATTTTATTCATTTAAATAATACTACCACATCATGAGTTATATACCAAGTTAATGCTATCAAGATGACTAAAACAACAAGATAATAATCAAATGCTAACAATCACAAGTCTAATAGTCATATCATTGCATAATCAATATCATCTAGAACCAATGAAACACTGCTGCAATAAGAACATCTGGAACTCTGAGCAATGAACTGAATCTATATGGAACAAAAGGTCATATCAGTCATCAAATCTAAGCTCTCAAGGATTAGCCTTGGAACAAGGTCTACACACTGTCTGATATAACTGCTCTAATGTGTAAGTGATCATAAATAATGTTGCTCACCATAACTGATCTCACTGGAACTATATTGTAAAGGAAAAGCTCTGAAAAGTGTAAATATTTGCTCAGAAAATATAGTAGCCTAGCTGCTGTGGTGTGATAACAAGCTTCTCATGAAAGGCGACCTCTTTAAAGTGGAAAAATCACATGGTTTAGAAGTCACTTAAGGTAGTGAATGTTTTAAAGTTTAATGTGGCGCCATCCTTCATTACATGGGTGTCATTCCCCATGTGGATCCATCTCTTTCGTTGGAGGAGTTTACTACGTGGGGAGGGGCACCCCCCTTTTGAGGTGGCAACCACCTCATTGTCCAAGCGTGAGTCAAGGCGTAGTTAAGCCATTGTTTCCTCCTCAAATCACTCCCCTAATTGTGATATGCGCCCCCTCTCTCAAACCTAACTCGTGCTCCTCTTGGTTTTCTTATTTAAAAAAGGCAATCCTTCTCCATACATATGGATGGTGGGGCCTCTACCCATTGTAACACTGTTGTATTAGATGAATATATATTGAAAGACTTAGGAGGTCTGTGTTATTCCATTTGATGATGTTGTGTTATTGAGGTGATATTGTACCACGTATTTTCTCTTGTTTCAATATTGGTAATGGATCTAGCTTAGCAGGTTGTTCATAATCATAGAGTAAACATTTACGGTTGTTAATTTGTTTATTTGTATTTTGTTTTCAAGAGACACAGGAGTAGCCAACTATACTCGGTTGAATTGAGTGTCTCTTGATCTCTTTTTTGCATGCACACTAAATCTAATTCACCATTGGCAAGCGTTTCTTATAATTGTGCAGGGTTACAGATCTGAAGGAGGAGTTGAGCTCGGTTGCATCCTCTCCCCTCTTCAGCACTTTTGAGCTAATACTTTTGTTTGCAAGCACTCCAAAGTCTTCGATAAAGATCAAGCTTGGTGCTTGAATTCCTCCTTCAATCCCTTCAAAAATATAAACTCTTTCTTCTTGGTTACTATTCTCTTGCAAGTAAATTAGAGCTAAAAAGTTTTTTTTATCATTAAGTCATTTACTTGCTTAAAGTTAGATCTAAAAGTGCTTCAAACTCATATTTAAAGTTAGATCTAAGGGTTGGTTTCTTTGTTACTTAAAGTATAATTTTTCCAAGCATTTGCAAGTAGCAAGGTTGTATTTTTTACGTGATTTATCTAACAAATACTAACATTTAATCAAATTTTTTGTTCGCTAATTTTTTGTCTTTTGTCATAGGAAATCGAAGGTGTTCAAGCGAATTTGGAATTTCGAACCATTAAAGAAGATCCTATTTTGATTCTTCGTATTTTCTCAACTTTTTTCAAGCTTTTAAAGTCTCTTGAATCTCGTGTTTACGGATCAAGAGCACTCTCTGTCGGAGAGTTAAACTTGTAATAAATTAATAAAGAGCAGGTGGGATTTAAGGCTCCCACACCCCCTTCTCCCATTTCGGGGAAGCTTGTACTTGTCCCCTTTACTTTCTGCTTTAGATTAGTTTTGCTTGCTAGATTAGTTCTTTCAACTATTGCAATTAGATCTAGATTTTTCTTCCAAGTTTTACTTTACTTTATATTTGCATGCTAAATGAACTACAAATCCCCTTGCTTTCCCGAGTACAGTCTTTGGACCTTAAAGAAACTCTTGGGTAGTAATTATAAAATTTGTGACTTTCTGCTTTAGTACTTTATATCATTTTTTCTGTTAGTTAAAGTGTTGCTCATCTAAATCTCTTGAATCTCGCTTTAAGCGGATCAAGAGTGCTCTCTGCCGGAGAGTTTTGTTTTTATTTTTTAAATCTATTGAGTCTCGCTTTAAGCGGATCAAGAGTGTTCTCTGTCGGAGAGTTTAAAATTTGAACGAATATTTCGCCCACTACGTGTATGCTCTACCCATTGCAGGCTAGTTTGAGCTTTGAGATATAAAGAACGGTAGTGTTGCAATTATCAAATTTTTCACATTAAGTTAATTCATTCACATTAATAAAATCAAATCCCTTTTTAACCAACGAAAATCCGGCGTTGCCTCGATAGTGATCGAAAGTAGGGAAATTTTGACTAAGGAAGCGAGAACAACTGGGAGGTGACCTAAGAGCACAATTAGGCTACACCCTTGTTGGTGTAGTGTTGAACACCGCTCTCGAGACTCCATTTCAGCCCACATGTCCTTGTACAAGCCACTTAGATCACATTCCGGACATATTCCCTGTACCGCAAGGTATATCGGGAATCCTCATTTCCGCCCTAATCATTTTCACTCTAATAATATAAAATTGACCAAGAGCATTGCACAACGATTTTCTTTACAACAAGAAGCACCATTTTATTTTTGACTCCATGGCACTGGTCCTTTTATTTGCTATATTTTTCTCAATCTTATGTCGTGAATGTATTCATATTTATGTTGTTGATTCAATATAAAGTTGCAATATCTTGTGTTGATTATTAGTCATCATTATAAAACTCCTAAAAATAATTTACTTTCATCTGTAACAACCAAATAGATTTAAGAGCCTTAGAAACTCTTTATTAGGGTCTACCCCCCTTGGCTTCGTTAGGAGTTTACCTAAACGGAGGAGTCTGGATCAAGTGGCAACGACCCTTTGCTTTCCCCCAAGGCCACACCGCGCAGCTTCGAAAGACTTTTGCTTCGCTCCCCCCCAGGTGTGCATCTCAACGTCAACAATCCCTCCCAAATTTATTTGGAGGATATGTCTTGTTACCAACTATTTGTACCATAGTTGGACTTCTTGTGAGACGCCAGTTTTATGAACATATCAAGTGTTCACCATCAGTGTTCAGAAGTTCAGAAGACTTTTTCATGGACATTTTGGCCCCTCTGTAATAAATTGCATGTCCAGACCCCCATGGGGGAATTGTCACATAAATTGGTCTAAGCATGGTCATTTTGTAAAAGGCTTGGCCTACCTTAGGTTTGGCTATCAAGGGGATACGCTATAGTGTTTTATGGGTTTTTTTAATGATTTTAATTAAAAAATCATAAATATGATATAGAAGTGTGTTCTGAGGGTTATTTTTGCCTTGGGGGTGCTCGTTTTCTAACCCGGAGCACCCACAAAACCCCAAAACCCGCTTTTCCTAAGTTTTGAGTGTATATTATTCACTTTAATAAAATTATCTCATAAATAATTAAAAGAGAATTTTTTAATTAAAATAATAAAGTTTGGAGAAAAATCAATTTCTTTAAAATTGAGGGATTGAGCCCAAATAAAGGCCCAGTTGACATGGCAATCACTATCAGAGATGAATCCAATAAAATCATATCACATTCAGTTAAGATCCAAGTCACTGCAAGCATATTCTCCATGGGATTTGCGCCCACATCGCCACATGGGCGACTTCTTGAGATGGCTCATTGTTATTGGATGGGAGTGATTACCAATGTTAAGAGGGGCACCCCTCTTGTGAGGTGGCAACCACCTCACTTCCCAAGCATTAGTTCGAGTCTAGTTCAGGTTTTGTTGACTATCTAAAGATATGCACCCCCCAAGCCCTCTTGGCTCAATAAGTGCGCCCTCTCTCTCATTCTTGCTATATAAACAAGGCTCTTGCTCCATTGTTTAGATGGATGCAAGGAACCTATGCTTAATATGTATTGTAAAGTTTTCTTCCTTTGTGCAACAATTGCAATAAAGTTGAAGGCTTTGGAGGCTCATGAAGTGTATCGAATCTATGCATGTGTTGTTGTTGTGAGGTAATATTATTGCAATTTATCCATGCCTTGTATAAACTAGTAATTAGTCTGGCTTAGAGCGCTCTCTGTGGCACATAGGGTAAGCATTTGAGGCTTTCATGTTGCTTATTTACCATTTTATCTTATAGATCTAAGAGTTTATGCTTTATTCAGTTGTAACAACCCTCATATACGAATATAGAGAATATTTAATACAATAAATATAATGTAAGATAATAAAAAGAAACATGAAAAAGAAGTAACGAAAAGAAAATTTTGCATAAAGATAGAAATTAAATAAGAAATTAAGAAATTGGGAGGAGGAGATAAAAGGAGGAGAAGAAGTGGAGAGAATGATATTTTTGGTCACTTGGCATTTTGGATGGGGAGCTCTGGAGGAGCCAAGAGAGAGGAAAGCAAGATAGCACTGGCATAGGGTTAATTGTTGGGGGATCGGGGGCCTCAGCTATTGGCTGGGGGTTGGTTGGGTGGAGAGTCATCCCCCCACCTTCAGTTGCACACATTGGAGCCTTCAAGGTAATCACCAGGTTCATCATCTATCAAGTATGAAACTAATTCAGACAGATCTTGTGGCATTTTTTTTTTTAAGATTTAGTATTATGGGTTATTAATGATATTTTTAGGGTTCTACACTTGGTATCAGAGCTAGACTTCAAAAACTGGTCCTTAGGGGCTCTTAAATCCTTTCAAATCTATAAAATGCTTAATTTAGATGGATGCATGTTGTTGGTTCTTAGTGTTGACTGGTTTTATTATCATTTGTTTAACTATTTGAGAGCACAGATATAATGTTTGCTACTGTTTGTTGATCGATAGAGGGTTGTATCATTTGTCAATTGTTTAAGAGGGCATATATAATGATTTTACTGTATGTTGGTTGATAGAGGTTTCTCTCCATTTGTTAAATTATTGAGAGCACGGAAGCTTAAGTTTTACTGTCTTTCTCATATCTATTTGAATGCAATATTTTTATCTTGCATTGGACAAGTCTCCTAAACACATATCCTCGCTTTCTAGGTTGTCACATATTCTCCAACTGCAACTCTTACAGCAGCAATGAGAAGGATAGTGCATCTGACCACTGTTTTTGCTTCAGACCATTGGCTCTTATGAGACTAAACCGAGAACTCTCTACCGTCTCATATCTATTTGAATGCTCATATCTATTTGCTGTTGTTGTCTTGCTCATATCTATTTGAATGCAATATTTTTATCTTGCATTGGACAAGTCTCTTAAACACATATCCTCGCTTTCTAAGTTGTCACATATTCTCCAACTGCAACTCTTACAGCAGCAATGAGAAGGATAGTGCATCTGACCACTGTTGTTGCTTCAGACCATTGGCTCTTATGAGACTAAACCGAGAACTCTCTACCGTCGTACATATTATCATAAAATGTATTTATGTAAAATATGAAGACATCTCTACTTCCTATCGCCAAACGCATGAGACTATGTGAGTACATTGAGCTATCCTTGGATCATTGTCAAAACCTATAAATCTATTAGAACATTCTGAATAAGAGATTTCTGCTATTCCATTTGTCCTTCATTATTTCCAGTATCGACCGTCCTTTTTCCCTATCAACGGTGGACCTCTTCGATTTTACTGACTGTTGTGCAGAGGGCGAGTTGTAGTTTCACCAGCAGGCGTGCATTGCATTAACACTGTAGTTTACAAATTCAAATAGTGCTCCATAGTTTGCTCTCATTTTCTGTCAACCATTTTCATTTAATTGAAGGAGAAACTATTTTTCCAGTAACTTATAAATGGCGGAGAATATGTGACAACTTAGAAAGCGAGGATATGTGTTTAGGAGACTTGTCCAATGCAAGATAAAAATAATGCATTCAAATAGATCTGAGCAAGACAATAAAACTTAAGCTTCTGCGCTCTCAATAATTTAACAAATGGAGAGAGACCTTTATCGACCAACAGACAGTAAAATCATTATATATGCCCTCTTAAACAATTGACAAATGATATAGCCCTCTATCAATCAACAAGCAGTAGTAAACATTATATTTGTGCTCTCAAATAGTTAAACAAATGATAATAAAACCAGTAAACCAGTCAACACTAAGAACCAACAACATGCATCCATCTAAATTAAGCATTTCATAGATTTGAAAGGATTTAAGAGCCCCTAAGGACCAACTTTTGAAATCTAGCTCTGATACCAAATGTGAGAACTGTAAACTCATAAAAATAACAATGCAAACAAAAAGATAACCATCATGCAAGGAGATCTCTATACCAACACAAGAATCTGATATCATGTAAATTTTACAAAAACCAGTATACAACAAGAAGCAACATGCATAGAAGATCTGACAAGAATAATGGATCTAATCAATAATAACATAAAACATACTTATTGAACCGTACCTGATTAGATGATCTGGTAGCTACCATTACCTTGACAACTCCAATGTGTGCAACTGAAGGTAGGGGGGCAACTCTCGACCCAACCAACCCCCAGCCAATGGCTGAGGCCCCCGATCCCCCAACAATTAACCCTATGCCAATGCTTTCTTGCTTTCCTCTTACTTGGATCCTCCAGAGCTCTCATTCCAAAATGCCCAAAGATCCCCCCCGCCCTCTTCTTCTTGTCCTCCTTTTATCTCACCCTTCTCTCATTTTTCTCAATTTCTTTTAATGCAATTGTTTTTCATCCTTCTTCTTTCATATTCCCCATTATATTATTTACCCCCTTTATTTATTATTTTACATTTCATTATGTATATTCCCTTTTTAATATTTACCCATTTTATTTCATTATTTTACATGAGGGTTGTCACATCAGTTGTAATTCATAATATTTTGGATTTCTAACAGTGGAATGTACCAAATCTAAATTTGTTGTTGTAAGTTTGATAAGTTGTGTAGGTTGCTTGTCCCAAGTGAAAGGTTGAGCTCAGTTGCGTCTTTCGTTCCTTTGGATTCTCTGCAGGATGAGCACGTAAGCTCTTTCTTTCTCCATTCAATAGCTCTCCAAGCTTGCAAAAAGATTCAAAGCTTGAGCAGAATCTCTCCTCTTCCATCTTTCAAAACTCAATACCCTATTTTTAGTTACTTTGTTTCTTTACAAGTAAATCAAATTTAGAAATGTTTCATTATTCATCATTTACTTGCTTAGTATTAAATCTAAAAGAGCTTAAAATTTCTATTTTTAGTTTAGATCTGAATGCTAGCTGCTTTAGCACTTAAAAGTATAAATATTTCCTAATTTTTTGTAAGTGCTAGATTGTACAAACTTTGTGATTATACTGACATACTAACACTTGAACAAAAAAATTTGTTTGCTGATTTTTTGGTTTTACATTACAAGAAAGCGAGGAAAAAGGACGATTCTAAGATTTTGAACCATAAATTTCCCCTTTCTTCATTCCCTTGCTTTCCCTTAGCTTTTCTTAAAGATTAAAGCCTCTTGAATCTCACAATTTTTGCGGATCAAGAGCGCTTTCTATCGGAGAGTTAATAAAAATTTCTAATTATTTTAATAAAAGAGCAAGTGGGATTACAGCTCCCACACCCCTCTTTCCCCATTTGGGGGAAGCCCGTATCTGTCAATTTTTACTATTTGCTTTCTTAGAGTAGTATCATGCTAGGCTAGTTTCATTTTTTTACAAAGTTAGAATTAAAATTGAAAAGTTACTGAAAAACTTTACTTTTGCATAAGTTCATCTTTTCTTAAAGTTTTATTTTCGCAAAGATTTAAAGTTATTTGAAATATCATGATTCTTAAAGTTGAAAAAAATTGAAGTTACTAAAAATATCTATTTCGCAAGTTCAAGTTGTTTCAAATTTTACTTTTTGTAAAGTTCAAACTCAATTGATTTTCGCTTTTAGTCTTTTTTCATGCTAAACCATAATACTAATCCCCTTGCTTTCCCGAGTATGGTCTTTGACCTGAAAGAGACTCTTGGGTAGTAATTAGACAACTTCCAGTTTTATGTTTTATTTACTTTAAGTACGTTGCATCTTTTATCCTTTTGTTGAGTCTTAGAGGCTCTTTAAATCTCTTGAATCTTGCTTTCGCGGATCAAAAGTGCTCTCTATCGAAGAGTTGTACTTAACTAAAATCTCTTGAATCTCGCTTTGGCGGATCAAGAGTGCTCTCTGTCAGAGATTTTTAACAAATTGGAATTAACATTTGCATGCTCCGTATGCTCTACCCATCACAGGCTTGTCTGAACTTTGGGATATCAAAAGCGGTTGTTTGCACTCTATAATTTTTCGCATTAATTAATCCACTCACTTTAATAAAATCAAGTCCCCAATAAACAAACGAAAATCCGACGTTGACGATAAGTGATCAAGTGGAAAATTTTTGACTAAGGACGCGGGAACAACTGGGAGGCGACCTCAAGGCACAGTTATACTACACCCTTGTTGGTGTAATGTTGAACACCGCTCTCGAGACTCCATTCCATCCCACATGTCTTTGTACGAAGCCACTTAGATCATAATCCAGACATATTCCCTGTACCGCAAGGTATATCGGGAATCCCCCTTTTTCCCTATTAATCAACTCATTCTCTCAAAATATTTAATAAAATAAACCGAGAACATTCGCACAACAATTCTCACTACAACACTCCAACAATCAGTGACTCCATTAGCACTAGTTTCATTCACTTTGCAACAATATTTCCATATTATTATCTTTATCTTGCAAGTGTTGTTTACTTTATGATCGTATCATGCTGTAAATGTGTTTAAATTTATTTGCCAATAGACTTGGTTAAATTTTGTTAATCCATTCATAAAATCTTAAATAACACTATTTCCGATCACCAAACATAAACTTAAAAAAGCCTTAGAAACTTTTTTTTAGTACAGTCTACCTCCCTTGGATTCATTAGGAGTTGCCTAAATAGAGGAGTCAGAATCAGGTGACAACACCTAACTCGAGACTTGTCCCAAGGCCACACCGAGCAACTTCAAGATATTTCAGTTGCACTTCCCCCCAGGTGTGCATTTCAGTGGCAACATGTCTAAATCAGTATGATGTAATTTTGAATCATCCAGGCATGAAAATTATACCTGTTAAATTTTTCGACAGAAATGCCCATTTGTAAAAAATTTAAATTGCCATGCAGGAAACCTTTGACACTTTACAATACCTCTGGAAATTATATGAATCTATAGCTAGTTATGACTTTTAGAAACCCTTATGTCTTAAAAAATCAATGACCTTAAAAAGATGGAAAATAATGAACTCTTCTCCTTCAAATCTCTAGTTATTCTGACTATGCATTTAGACATTGGAGCATAAAAAAAATGTATGTACCTTAAATTCACGCGTTACACAGGTGTAGACTTCAACTTATGGGTTATACTTTAAATCAACAACTATTCTTCTTCAAATCGATGACGAATCTTTAATTCAACGACTTCTTCTTCCTTCTCTGTAGACATAGTGACTCGACCCAAGCGGCTTAGGATTACAGTCTTCGTGTTGCCTCTTCAAACACGCAGAGTATCTCTTTTGTTGACAATCGACTAGGTTTATACCACAATCTCTGTCCACATGCACTATGGCGGCTTTTCTTGGCAAATTACAAGCAACACTCTTTCTTGAATTCAAAGAAGCGATGGATGTGACTCCCTTGGAGGGTGTTTTTTAAGGATTCTAATATTATACTTAAGTATAGTATCCTAGGCGATTATTTTGGATTGAAAAAAACATGTATATAGATAGGTAGACGAATATTAAATATGTAACATACAATTTACCATTGAAATGTGTAAATTTTGGCGAATATTATGATAAAAAAAATATTTTATGTAAATATAGGCGATATTAGAGACTAAAAATGACCAAATAATGAATTTATTTTTTGAAAAATAGCCAATTGGCGAAATTTCTCCCTTAAAAAATAGCCAATTGGCGAAATTTCTCCCTTAAAAATTACCCTGCTCCCTTGGCTGCTCAACTTGTGAAACAACAATGAAATGGAGGTTGTGACTCCCTTGGAGGTTTGAGTTGTGAAAGGACGACTCCTCCTCTCTCATAGGACGACAGGTGCTCTTGCCTTTGGATCTTCCCCATACGATGTGGACTAGGGCCCTTATTTACGTGGTGTTTACAAGCATGCTCTTAGCTTTGATACCATGTTGCAATATGAAACAAAATGTAAATGAGACGAGGAATCTTATTGATAGAAGAGGCATCAAGTACATTGAGATCAAGCCTCTTTTATTTGGCTTGTGGGCAGTTACATAACCATATAACTAAAAACAATTATATATAACATTATTTTATTTGTTTGGAGTGTTATACTCCAACAAGGGTAATAGCTTGAAGAATGGGATAGGACAATGCCATACTCAAAGCAAAATGCTGGCATATTTCCTAAGCTAAAGGCATTGACATTGTCGGTGGTGATTTTGGCAGGGATGTTGAACTTGGTAATGATTTTGTCTTTGAGGAATTCAATCCCCACACTATCAATTTCCCTCTTGGCGAGGATGGCTTCAACCCACTTCGTAAAATAGTATTTCGCGATCAAGATCCATTTATGGCCATTACGTGAGTTATTCTTGAACTTTGCAATAAAATCTAACCCCCATTAAGGGAGCTTCAACTATGACTAGTTACAAAGGGAGGGATGCAAGCTTTTGTCTACCCTCAAACAATTGGTAAGGTTGCCAACTTCTTACATATTTGTGAACATTGGCAAAGATCGAAGGCCAATAGTAACCAACTCTTAGGATCTTGTGAGTAGTCATCCTAGCAGTGTAATGGCCACCACATAAATGCTTATGCAAATCATTCATGAGTTGTTGGGCTTCAACATCATCTACACATCGCAAGACCAATCCATCCGGATTTCTCCAATCCAGTCCTCCCTGCACGATACAATACTTGGATGCTTTAAGTCTCAAGTCTCTCTGCTTATGGTCAACTAAGTGGTCTGGACAAGTAAGGTTCTTCAAGTATTAAATAATGTTCGAGTACCAAGCATGGTGTTCTAACGTGTCTAACGAACATAAATCATCTCAAGGAGTCCATTATTTAAGTTCAAAGCTTTCTCATTTCCTTTTGTGAGCATTTGGGCTAAGCCTTGTCCTTTGATCAATTTAGTGGGTTTAATCTCTAAGTCATATTCTTGAATTTGAGTTACCCACTGTAATGTTCCCTTTTTAACAAACAGGGGAATTGATTGAGGATTGATACGATTCAGACCAAAGAAGATCTTAATCATGGTTATTAGATCATCAATGGATAAAAGAGGGCCGCAGGAACTAGAGTCCACCTGCATGCATTACTTGCGGGCCATATTTCATGATGCATGCATAGAAATACCTTAATTAAGCCTTCATTCACACAGAAAGCAATGCATGCAAGTCAACTAAAAAATAGAAGAGAAAAGCGACCTAGGCATGCAAAAGTTAGGGCATGCGATGTCAATGTTATAAAAGAAGGATAAAGTGAATGATTAGGCCTGCTTATTGATTATTGATTTGAGAAGTCGACTTGGAGAGCCAAGAGATGCGACGGTTCCCAATGCAATTGGGTGTCACGTTAACTGAGGCACTCTTCACTTTAGATCAAGCCGAAGCAAGACCAAGGGGGAGAACCTAGCTTAGCCAATGAAGACTAGCAAACCCAACCTAGACCTCCTACAGAAATGTGATGATGATAAAGTAGGAGACCAAGATAGGATTAGATCTAGATCTAGAATGATAAGTGGACCCAATGAGTTAGGGCTTGGTTGAAGAGGCTAAAGGAAGGACAAATATGGTTAAAATAGTAGATCTAGATAGATCTAGTGCCAAGTAAAGGTACCCAAGTGGGGCACAGCCATAAAATGAGGAAAATGGTCCAAATGGGGCCCACAAGGTAAAAATTGAAGTGATGTAGCACTAGGGGTTTTCTATGATGAGGATCTATGGATTTATGAAAGAACAAGCAATAGCCACATGTGGGATCTAGCAAATGGCCATTTACCCAAGGAGTGTGACTTCCTCAAGAGAGGACTAGTGCCTTAGATCAAGGGGCAAATGGAGTCGAATGTCCATCAAATTATAGATCGAGAATGTTGAGATGATTATAGAGGTGGGTTTTAATTATTAAGCCCAAGCCATTGCTAGATCTCCATAGATCTAAAAAAAATAAAAATAAATGAGGGTTTTGAGTTTTAGGGTTTTAATGACCAATGGATGAAAATGGATGGAACTATATACATACCTTGTAGAACATACCTCAAAAACTTGTGGCCAATTTGCAAATTGATAATTTTCTCCCTGTGTGTATATTCAAGAGTGAGATCCAAAGCTCTGAGTGAAATCGCACTTCCTCCAAGATGGCTAGTTCGCCCTCCTCCTGCAAGAAAAGATCTATATGAGAATCGATCTAGCAAAAGAATGACAAAAATGGTGAAAATGTGAAAGAGAAAGCATCAACTATGTCAGTAAGATACAATAATGATACTCCCAGAGACAAAAGGCCAATCCAAAGGCAATATATGGGGTTTCCCCACAATAGCCTCCCTCAAAATCGTCCTCCTCTTCACCAATTCGGCCTCCCTGTAGAAAAGCGTTTAAAACCCCAAGATCCACAAATGATACACAGAGAAAAGATTGTATATTCAACTTGCAAAAGAATCCATCAAGACAAGAGAAGTAGATCTACAAAATAGTATTTTTATTCCAAGTTTGAAGAGCTCCAAAGGTGCCTTTACAATAGGGGGGTCTCCTCCTTAAATAGGATGAGGAAGACCAAAACCCTAAACCACTTTTGAAAACTAGTGGTTGAGATCAAAAGATATAACAATATAATCAATGGCTAAGCTGAGATGATACGAAATATGACATGGATCACTCAAATGAGGGAGTGCGACCTCACTAAAGGAGAGACTAAGAGGGTTGCGCACTACATGGGTGTAGCTAAAATACAAGTGTGTCACAATAAATGACTAGGACAAGTGACTAGGAGCACATGGTGGGGCTAGGAGGTATTACTTCCCTTCACTAGCATGACCCAATGGCACAATAATATAACATAAGACTCAATGACATGTCCAAGTATACAAATGATCAAATCCTAGCCCCATCAATAGAGAGAAGAATACATCAAAACACATCTTGATGACTGTGTGGACCCCACTGAATGTTGCAAACTGATATGGAAGGAGTGGGATACACCATAGATGACCTTAGAGCAGACCTCATACCAAAATCTTGCCTCAATTGCCCAAATTGAATTCCTAAATGACCTTTTTATTCCATTTTTATTTATCCTGAAAAAACACCAAACTGCCCATAGCCCACTGTCTGGTGCCTGTGCACAAAAACTGACTGTGCCATCCTATCTGGAAGGGGGGTAATATGGTAAAAATAAGTGGTTGGACCACCCCCTTCCCCTGTAGCGCCCTAGGCAATGACTAGCCTCCAATGCTCCAGCTGGACATGCCACATCAGCATGGCCAAATTGGTCAACAAGTGAAAAACTACTCAAATCATCTCTGGAAGTGCCTAGAACTGAAAAGTGTGTGTCTCATTGGATTCAGATGACTCAAATCCACTAGAGATGAGTACTCATACACCTCATGATAACCAGTAAGATCATCTGTATCATCCATCATATGCGGACAAGTAAAAATATGATGATTTGGAAATAATAATAATCAATAGAAACTACATCAATAATCTTCTGAAGTCTTTTCCCATCATATAGAATCATCAAAAGGTATATAAAGGACCATATATCATACAATAAAAGAGGTCCATCTCATCACGGATCCCAAGGTTGACCTTGGTCAAACTAATCATAATATGACCTTGGCCAAAGAAGCCATGCTGCTGCAAGTGCAAATGGTTAAGACATGGCCTCTAAATCATTTTCAAAGCAAGACTCTAAAGCATTAAGCATTATTTCACTGGTAGTTAATAAATAATAGTAGGTTAGTTAATATTTTACTTTCAAGAAGAACCTCAAGAATATACTCATTTGTAGACATGATCAATTTGCTAGCAAAGGGTGCAGGCTAAAGATGCAAGGCTAGGCAATAGGGGATGACTTGACTGACTTGACATAGTGATACTTTGGTTAAGGGAGATGGTGTTACACACTTAAGCATGTGTTGGACAAAGATGCACAAGGAATGGCGGTGTCTCACAAATGGATAAGTTGTTTAGAGAAGTCTTTATTCAACCTTGGCAAAAAGTCTACTACTAGAACCTTGAGGTTCTAGGGGACACTTAGAATTAGTTGTCCCTTACTCCATCTCATATCATAACCCGTAGGCTCAATGAGGAAAATTTCACATAAGGCTAGCTATCTTTAGATTTGACATATATTTAACGACTGCTTTACTTGAGCCTTTCATTTCAATTCATTTGATTTCCTTGGCCAACAATCTTTAGATTTAGCATACATTTATCCATTGCTTTTTAGGCCATTTAGGACCCCTTTGGAATTTTGCATGTGCTTAGAAACACTACTAATTGCAGCTTACATCCGCGGTGCATTTCATTTTATTAGCATTACATTTCAGAACCCTTTTCATTGGGCTTTACAAAAGACAAAAGATATAACATTTTGTATTCATTCGACATATCTTAAATAGCAAGTATCAACCTTTAGGCCCGTCTCAAACTTTGGCATTGGCTTACACTGCCAAGAGGCCCAAATATTATTATGACAGTTTGTGGCATGACAAAGATTAATAAGCACCGGTTTACTGCCATAACTGCCCTCGAAGGAAATAATTATTCCAATATTTTTACATTTTCAGTGCTGAATTTTGTTATCCGACATGCCATAATGAAAGTCCACAAGGCATTTATTTTTAAATGATAGTCTACAATATTGTTGTTCTCATATAATCCAAGATGCGCCAACTAAAAGGACTAGGGCTAGGACTGAAGCTGGAGCCAATTTTTCAAAATACTATAAAATAATCATCCTGCATTGACATCCAGAAGCATAGGGTTTATCGTTCCACGGGACACCAACTCCACCGGGTTTTCACACCTGTGTTGCATACCAAGCAGATGGCCCAAAATAACACAAGACATCAACGCAGAGAAACAGTAAATGATATCAAACCAAAAATAGACAGGGATCAAACTCCACAAAGTCGTCCCTCTCCAACTCTACACAACAAATACCTCTGCATATCACAACAGATTACATATCTATAATCCAACATATATATAATATCACATCAAAATAGATAGGGATCGGCTCCACAAAGCCGTCCCTTCCCAACTCTACGCAGCAACCACCTCTGCGCAGTCTGTATACATGTCACAACAGATTACATGTCTAAAATCTAACATGTATATAATATCACATCAAAACAACCAGGGATTGGCTCCACAGAGTCGTCCCTTCCCAACCTCTTTTACGCAACAACTAATAGAGCATACCTCAATACTTATATCAGCTAGCAGGGCATCCAGCTTCTGCGCAGTAATCCTACAGAATATATATATCAATAGATCAACTAGAAGGGCGTCCCTTCTCCTAGCTTCCCCTCCTTAAGGAATAACACAGCATATATATAATATATCAACCCCCCCCTCCGTGCCTAAGGTTCCAGCAAACATATAACGTAGCAACAAAGGAAAAAATACCTCAACGCAACAACAAAGGGAGTAATCCCTCAATGCAACAACAAAGGAGAGATACATCAGCGCAGAGAAACAGAAAAACGCTGCCAAGATTAGGGTTCACGGATGGGGAGGAGGTAACGTTCAATTTCTGACAAAGAACGTTTAATATTTGGCAGAGGACACAATTGAGAATACAGACAATACTGGAAGATAGCCAAAATTAGGAGAACATCTCATCTTCATCCTGACACGGATACTCACAGGATTTCTTTAACGTTAGTTGTGGGCAGGTCTGAGCACGGGTGGCAGGGAGGCATTACAACAGGGATTTTAATTAGACCTAAATGCCATGACAATTTGCTTATTGACTTCAAGAATGGAGAAAAAAAATTGATCAAAACTATTCTTTATATTTGCTCAAAATAGTAAAAACGTCTGGCATGATACTTGAATTAGATGTGGCTTCTATTTTTCCTTGGTTTAGGTTTTTCTTTTTCTTTTTTATTTTATACAAACGGGTGGTCTCTCGAGCTCCCCTTTTTCGATTTAATTGTTAAAACCTCAATCACCTAGACTTTTCTTTCCCGCAAATAGCTAATTTCAGCTGCATTCCCCAACAAATCCATAATTTCTTCACCTAATACGCTTCTTTAATTTATCTCTGCGTTTGGCTCTCATTTCGGTTTATCTCTGCATTTGGCTCTCATTTCGGTTTATCTCTGTGTTTAGCTGTCATTCTCACTGGATGTAAATCTGTGAATGGCTCATTTGCATCATTCTTCTCATGCAATAGTTCTAATTATTATTGTCCTCGATATATCCTCCACTAAGAGGGCTAAAATTTCTTTACGACCCAACCCATGTCTTTGTCAAGAGGATTAGTCGTTGTTCTGAGAGAATGACAATGGAATTAGAACCATATTAGAAGGAACCGAAGAAAGGAATTTAGTTTATTGCTGAAAGGAATGAATCCTATAAATGTTTATAGAACCTAGTTTATAGAACCGAGTTTATCAAGCTTGTTTATAGAACCGAGTTTATCAATCTTGAGCAAAGCTGAAGATATACGCTGGAAGGAGTGTTATCATGGCATGAGAGATCGGAATTTGGTCATTTTGATGGGATTCAAAATCTCGATTCCCCTGCTTCCTGTTAGCAGTGATTGTATTGGTAAGTGTGTCCATTTTCAAAATCTCTCACCCAACGCAGTTTTAAATGGAACCATAGATTCTGATTCATGGATAGCTTAAAATGATTTAACTAGGTTAAAATGGTAGCTTAAAAAGGTAGCTTATCATGATTTAGTTCAAAATTACAAGTTCATGAACCTAGAATCGACTGACAGAGCTCTTAGCAAGCTTTCAAGGAACCAACTAATCAGATATTCGATTGCTTTAAAACTTACTTTTGACCAGTTTGTCAAAGCAGAGGTAGACAGTTAACTTCATTCTTTCTTAATCATCTCTAGACAGATCTAGAATAAGCTATTCTTACAAAAGTGTAATTGGATCTAATCTTCTTAAAGCAATCTGCAATTTAATTTCTACTACTATCATTCAATAAGCAATATATGAGGTGGATCCACCGACATGACAACTATAATGGTTTTAATCAATGGATCCCATTCCATACAATGCATATTCAAAATTGGGACAATTGGATATCTAACTTTTAAATTGTTATTTACAGGTTTGGCATATAAATATCTATAACAGGGTTCAAAAACTATAGGATTGCCACTAAATCAAGAAAGCCACTATAACATTTCACCTTATTAATTAGATTAATTGGGAAAAGCCCATAGGTCTTGAGGGTTTGAACCCTGCTCTGATACCAAATGTAACAGTCACAAAACTCATATAAAATTTTAATAACACAAAGAACCAATGTGCAAGTGAAGTCATAAACCAACAGTGGATCTAATAGTCTGTAAACTCATATAAATCCTAGTAACAAACAAAGAACAACATGCATAGAAGATCTGACAAAAGAAAGTGGATCTAATTAATAATAACAAAAATTATACTATGAAAATTAAGGATCCATACCTGATTTTAGATGACCTAGCAGCTATCATTACCTTGACAGCTCCCATGTGTGCAACTGAAGGTGGGGGGATGACTCTCCACCCAACCAACCCCCAGCCAATGGCTGAGGCCCCCAAGCCCCCAACAATTAACCCTATGCCAGTGCTATCTTGCTCTCCTCTCCTCTAGAGCTTCTCTTCCAAAATGCCAAAAGACAAAAAAAAGACCCTCGTCTCTTCTTCTTCTCCTCCTTTTATCTCCCCCTCTCCCCATTTTTCTTAATTTCTTTTAATGCAATTTGTTTTCCCTTATTTTTCTTTCATATTCCCCATTATATTATTTATCCCCTTTTATTTATTATTTTACATTTCATTATATATTCTCTTTTTATTATTTTACCCCTTTCATTTCATTATTTTATATAAGGGTTGTTACACAATCCAGCACTCAACTTGTTTTGCTTTCATCTTTATTTGTACATATTCCTACACGCAAGGAAAACAAACTACCACGTGACGCATGTATGGGATAAAAATAAAATAAAATGAACTACATAAATGAAATTCTAATCTAAAGCAGAACTTAAAATGCTTGAAAGGAAATACTAATCTAACATTTTGCATATTTTGTTATTTTAATTTATTTGTGCAGGAGAAGAATAGGCTTAGGAAGGAGCAAACTCAACTCACTCCGCACAAAAGAACTCAGCACTCAAGAAAAGGAAAGCACTCAGCACTTCAAAGAAACTCAAAAGACTCAGATAATACTCAACACTCAGAAAAAGAAAATGCACTCAAATCCTATTGCTCAAGTGAGCTTATTCGGAGACCTACCTACTCTAAACATGCAAGAGGAGTCCTAACTCAAGTCGAGTCAAGGATATAATCCCTTAACTCTCTCTGGTTGATAGGTAACATGATCTGTTGCCCAGTCCCAGTAGTGAGGAAACACATATCACCAATGCATCGTTCAACTATGAGCGGTCCAACCCAAATATCGCCAGATCCCCTGGATCATATGTAAAACAAATCACTAGGAATAACGACCCCATCACCGCTTGTGAATCTACGACAATTCACAAACTCGGGGATGGATTCAACATTACGCACTGGAATGGGATGGATATCAGAATTGCATTGAGGTTGGGGTGTGACTATCCTCGAGTTCCTATTAGGAGGAACTGCATCAAACCTGAGAGGTCCACCTTCTAAAGGAATGGATACCCTACCAATAAGGACTTCCCGAATCACTCTTCTCCTTGGATGTTCATCTCTCGGTTCTTCACTCTGTGGGTGAATGATATACTTGGGAGTTTCTCCCACTGTCCAAAAGTCCCTTACGACATCCTCTTCTTCCTCATCATCCACTGGAGATGGTAAGTTTTGGTTTTCAATACTTCTACTACTACCTTCTCCAAATGGGATGGGAACAACCATACCTTTTAAAGATGCCAAATGACTAGTGGGAAATGACGAATGACTTGAAACCATGCTAGAAGCACTCTGAGATCCTGTGTCTAAAGATGTTGGTGAAGAAATAGGAGTGTGAAATGTATCAATAGAGTGCGTACTCTCTTCACTAATAGGTAACTGACGAGGAATAAGAAAACTAGGGACGTCCCTAAGTAACGGATAACGTAAAGACAAACTATCTTCATTGGTTGCTATGTTGACATGAGGTTCTTCCTGAAAGATGGCTAGGTTATTCAATGAGAACGCTTCTTCAGGAGCATCATGTATCAAAGCATGTTCTTGCCAACTCATAGAGTTGTCATTCACCTGCCTCAACACACCATCTTCCAGGGACATATGAGATAAATGATCAGGAACATTAGAGAAATGATATTCATTCGGTTCTTCATCACTTCCCAAAGCAGGGGAAGGATGTGTTCCGTCACTGTTGTTTGCCCAAGGAATGATGTGATCAAGCCCTTGCCTTTCTCTTTCCATGTTATGATCAACCAATGCAATCCATTCATTAACCGTCCTAGGTATATCTTCACCCCTTCTTATTCGATCTAAGTCAATCTCAGAGTTTGTTTCAGTGATGGGTTCAAGTTGATCAATCTGTGGCTCCACATCACTAAGTTGGTTTAAAGCTCTAATTTCTTCCGACACTTCTCCACGATGTAATTCAAGGTTAATTTATCTAGCAAAAATAGGTCTTTCCCTTTCTTCCTCAAAAGAACTATCATCTCCAAAAGATCTTCAAATCTCTTCTCTTCCTGTACTATGATCCTCACTATGGCTACCCATGACCATAAAAATGCCCTTAGGCAATAGCTCACCCTCACCATATGTGTTCCTTACACTGTCCTCATAACTTTCAAAATGACCATCATAAAATGGCTCCCGATATATCCTAACTAGAGACCCATCAGAGTTAGGAATAGTAGCGTATGATAAGTCCATTTGAATATCTCCCCCTAGTCCAGTAGACCACTTTCTACACAAAATCATTCTGTAGACCGAGGGTAGATCTATAACTACTATATCCATTAGCATGGATATATTGGGGCATGAAAATAAGTCATCTCTCAAGTTATTTATTAATCCAAAAACTTGCACTGGTCTTGAGTCGATCCCACATACATTCCCATAGGGCCTAGTTATTTTTAATCCCATGGCTTCCATGATGTAATGGCATGACATTCATGGAAGCACCAAAATCCAACATACAATTATGGAGAAGGGTGTCACTAATATAAAGTGTAAGATAGAACTGTTGATGACCACCATTCTTCCTCTCATACAAGGCAGTCTGGATGTTAATGGGAGGATCATCCTCTTCTTCAACCATATCACTAGGTGCCAAGTTGGGATGAGATTGATCCTCACCATTACTTGTGATAGTCTCAGGGATACTCTCGAAAAATTCTACCACTTGTTCCTTAATGGATAGGATTTTCATTAATTCAGTGAGTGGAATGTTGTTCATAACTTTGTCCAGTTGTCCAATGTTGATGTCTAATTCATACTCCGGGAGAGGAATTGGCTCACTCACTGGGCTAGGCAGCTCACTATTCTTCCTTTCAATGAAATGGGTAAGCTTTTGGCCATCTTTTCTTCTTTGTTAAATTCTAGTAGGAGCTTGGCTACTACTCTCAGGCTGTTCAGTGGCATAAACGGGAAAGTTAGGACAAGGACTTTCTTCAGACTCTTCTTCTTGATCAATCAATATTCTTCCAAAGTCCTTGTCAAAATCTAAGTTATCGATAAAGTTAATGTTCTTTGGAGAATCTTGGGTATCTTCATTAAGAGTGGGATACTCAGGATCTTCCTCTTTTTGTTCTTCAGACCAATTAATACCAGGAGGTTTAGGTGACGTTTGGCTCACAAGGTTTCTTCTATCATTATCATTATTAGGCTTCTTTTGTGGGTTCCAATAAGGTTTTGGGCCATAGGGTTGCCTATACCTTTCAGACTCTTTGCTCTTTAGCTAGATACCTAGTCAAGAGAGTCAAATTTTTCATCATTTCATGCATACTCTCAATCATATCGTTGGGATCGTTACTTGGTTCTTTCCCATTTTTGGCTTTGGGTTCGCATCTAGAGGACAAAGCACTGATTGAATCAAAAAAGTTTTGCTTTCCCATAGAGGCAGCATTTGCTTCAGCCCTTCTAGCATTGTCTTGTGCTTCTTTTAGATCTTTAGGGTCTTTGTCTTTAAGGTGGTAGCCAAGGTATCCCTCAAATGAATTGAGGTAATGAATCAACACAGCTTGCTCCGGAGGCCTAATTTGATCAAGAATGTTGGCCACTATCTTATCAAAACAGAGGTTGAATTCATGGACATACTCGTTTTCTTTCTTTTTGATTTCAAAAAGTTGGTTAAGAAGGAAACGTCCATCTAACTTGATTGACCACTCTTGTTTAAGTGTATCAGTGAAAGCATCATAACCTCTGATTGATGATGCAGGCAAACGATCAAACCATTTACGAGCATCACCCTCCAAGGATGCAAAGAGAGCCCTCATATACACATCTTCTTCTTCAACCCCATAAGCTTCCATATGAGCCCAGACATTCTCAATGTGGTATTCAATGGAGGTCGCACAATTCCCATTGAACTTATGATTCTTTTCAAAATACTTGTCTGGCATATCATGGGGGGCACCAAGGATTTGGGAGAAATCTAAAGGTGAAGCTTTGGCCTTGTTACCAAATCTACAAGCAACAAGAGGATTGGTTTGAGGATTGTTTCCTGGAGGAGTTTGAGTTGTTCCAGCCATTTGATTTGCTGGACTTAAATTATGAGTTGGAGATGAAGGAGGAACTGAATTGGTTGAAGGGGATCCCACAAAATGATTCGGAGAATCGAAATTAACGATTTTCCAAAAGAAATTAGATGTTGGACTTTGGGATCTCTTCTATGATAAAAAAACAGGGTTCCTTCTGTTTGATTTGGATTAGCCCTACTTCTAAGGTCGTAAGGATGTTTACGAGGTCGTTCCTCAGCGGAGTCATGATTTGGAATCGCCAGGTAGACTTTAATTATCTTCTACCAAGATGTATGTCATTAATAAGCAGGGAGAGATGAGTGAAAATGAGATGGTTATGTTTGAATTAAGGATAAAAATGATAACCATCTAAATTAGACCGGATGCGATAAGATATGAGTTACGCATGGATACTTGCAGACACCTGAGGTAAGCCTCTACCTCCCCGACAATGGCACCAAAAATGTTATCACACAACTTGTAGTTGTCTCTAAAGGTATACTATCCAGGATGGTGGAGGTGTACAACTAAAGAGGTCACCCAAGAGATACCACGGTTCCCAATGCAATTGGGTGTCCCGTTAACCGAGGCACTCTTCACTTTAGATCAAGCCTAAGCAAGACCAAGGCGGAGACCATAGCTTAGCCAATGAAGGCTAGTGAACCCAACCTAGACCTCCTAGGGAAATGTGATGATGATAAACTAGGAGACCAAGATAGGATTAGATCTAGATCTAGAATGAGAAGTGGACCCAATGAGTTAGGGCTTGGTTGAAGAAGCTTAAGGAAGGACAAATTTTCAACCAAGGATAGATAAAGGTCACTTATAGGGTTAAAATAGTAGATCTAGATAGATCTAGTTCCAAGTAAAAGTGCCCAAGTGGGGCCCACCCTTAAAATGAGGAAAATGGTCCATATGGGGCCCATAAGGTAAAAATTGAAGTGATGTGGCACTAGGGGGTTTGCTATGATGAGGATCTATGGATTTATGAAAGAACAAGCAATACCCACATGTGGGATCTAGCAAATGGCCACTTACCTAAGGAGTGTGACTTCTTCAAGAGAGGACTAGTGCCTTAGATCAAGGGGCAAATGGAGTCAGATGTCCACCAAATTATAGATTAAGAATGTTGAGATGATTATAGAGGTGGGTTTTAATTATTAAGCCCAAGCCATTGCTAGATCTCCATAGATCTAAAAAAAATTAAAAAAATGAGGGTTTTGAGTTTTAAGGTTTTAATGACCAATGGATGAAAATGGATGGAACTAGATACATACCTTGTAGAACATACCTCAAAATTCTTGTGGCCACTTTGCAAATTGATAATTTTCTCCCTGTGTGTATATTCAAGAGTGAGATCCAAAGCTCCAAGTGAAATCACACTTCCTCCAAGATGGCTAGTTCGCCCTCCTCCTACAAGAAAAGATCTATATGAGAATCGATCTAGCAAAAGAATGACAAAAATGGTGAAAAGATAAAAGAGAAAACATCAACTATGTCACTAAGATACAATAATGATACTCCCTGAGACAAAAGGCCAATCCAAAGGCAGGATATGGGGTTTCCCCACAATAGCCTCCCTCAAAATCGCCCTCCTCTTCACCAATTCGGCCTCCCTGTAGAAAAGCGTTTGAAACCCCAAGATCCACAAATGATACATAGAGAAAAGATTGTATATTCAACTTTCAAAAGAATCCATCAAGGCAAGAGAAGTAGATCTGCAAAATAGTATTTTTATTCCAAGTTTGAAGAGCTCCAAAAGTGCCTTTACAATAGGGGGTCTCCTCCTTAAATCGGATGAGGAAGACTCTCTTCCTTAAATAGGATGAGGAAGACCAAAACCCTAAACCACTTTTGAAAACTAGTGGTTGAGATCAAAAGATATAACAATATAATCAATGGCTAAGATGAGCCGATACAAAATATGACATGGATCACTCACATGAGGGAGTGCGACCTCACTAAAGGAGAGACTAAGAGGGGTGCGCACTACATGGGGGTGGCTAAAATACAAGTGTGCCATAATAAATGACTAGGACAAGTGACTAGGAGCACATGGTGGAGCTAGAAGGTATTACTTCCCTTCACTAGCATGACCCCATGGCACAATAATATAACATAAGACTCAATGACATGTCCAAGTATACAAATGATCAAATCTTGGCCCCATCAATAGAGAGAAGAATACATCAAAACACATCCTGATGACTGTGTGGACCCCACTGAATGTTGTAAATTGATCTGGAAGGAGTGGTATACACCATAGATGACCTCAAAGCAGACTTCATGCCAAAACCTTGCCTCAATTGCCCAAATCGAATTCCTAAATGACCTTTTTATTCCATTTTTACTTCTCCTGAAAAACCACCAAACTACCCATAGCGCATTGCCTCGTGCCTGCGCACAAAAACTGACTGTGCCATCATGTCCGAAAAGGGGGTAATATGGTAAACACAAGTGGCTGGACCACCCCATTCCTCTGTAGCGCCCTAGGCAACGACTAGCCTCCAATGCTCTAGCTGGACAGGCCACATCAACATGGCCAAACTGGTCAACAGGTGAAAAACTGCTCAAATCATCTCTGGAAGTGCCTGCAACAAAAAAGTAAGTGTCTCATTGGATTCAGATGACTCAAATCCACTAGAGATGAGTACTCATACAACTCATGATAACCTGTAAGATCATCTATATCATCGATCAAACCCGAAAAAAGTAAAAATATGATGATCTGGAAATAATAATAATTAGTAGAAACTGCATCAATCATCATCTGAAGTATTTTCCCATCATATAGAATCATCAAGAGGTATATAAAGGACCATATATCAACATCCTACAATAAAAGAGGTCCATCTCATCACGGATCCCAAGGTTGACCTTGGTCAAACTGATCATAATATGACCCTGGCCAAAGAAGCCATGCTGCTGCAAGTGCAAATGGTTAAGACATGGTCTCTAAATCATTTTCATAGCAAGACTCTAAAGCATTAAGCATTATTTCACTGGTAGTTAATAAATAATAGCAGCTTAGTTAATATTTTACTTTCAAGAAGAACCTCAAGAATATACTCATTTGTAGACATGATCAATTTGCTAGCAGAGGGTGCAGGCTAAAGATGCAAGGCTAGGCAATAGGGGATGACTTGACTGACTTGACATAGTGATACTTTGGTTAAGGGAGATGGTGTTACACACTTAAGCATGTGTTGGATAAAGATGCACAAGGAATAGCGGTGTCTCACAAATGGATAAGTTGTTTAGAGAAGTCTTTATTCAACCTTGGCAAAAAGTCTACTACTAGAACCTTGAGGTTCTAAGGGACACTTAGAATTAGTGTTAAATTTTCAGAATTTACTTCAATCTGGTCTAGGATCTTAACTGAGAGAACAACATGTACAGCAAATCTACAGCATATCAATCATGGACACAATAATGCAAGCACACAAGAGACACAGAGTTTACTTGGAGAAAACCATAAAAGTGAAAAAACCCAATAACTTCCCTAGAGATAGATAGAGCAATGATACAACCATAATACAAGAGATAGTTTTCTCCTAGCAGCAGAGCCTCCTCCTCCACAAGTGCGCCACTCTCCCAAGTGTGAGTGAGAAAATAGAATGTGTCAAATGAGAGAAACACACTCTCCATTTATACACTGACTTGACTTGACCTTTACTCAACTAGGTCGGCCTCAACTTAACCACTTAACATAATGTTGACTGGGCCGACCCCTACTAGGGTGGTCTAATAACCCTTTGACCCACATGGCCAACCCCCAATAGGGTGGTCTAATAACCCTTTGACCCACATGACTTATACAGGGCCGACCCCAACAAGGTGGTCTAATAACCCATCAAGTATAAGTTACGACACTTACAATATAAATGACGACACTTCCGTATAGAGGAATAATAACATCTCTATAGGAATACAATATGCATATATGTGAAATACATTCCGAAGTTACATATACATCGACACTCCCTCTTAACTAGGAAGGTATTTCTCGACACAGGTCTTCTAGCACAAGTCATCTTCTTTGGATCATCGTCACTGCTGCTGCTATCTCAATCAATCTCTGAATCTACTCTTCATAGGAAGTTCTACAGAGCCAATCCTTTTTCATACTGGATGTAGGCCCACCACCTGCAGGTCTTCGTCATCACTGACCATACTGTGAAAATCTCAGGACTTATTACGTGCGTCACAAAACCTTAAAAGAGTCTCTTGACCAACAAGAACCCTAAAGAGCATCTGAGGCCTTTTCCATCATGTCCAGATCTCCAAGACTTATTACATGTGACCCCACCACAAAACCTCGAAAGAGAATCCCAAGACTGATTACGAGCACAAGGCTCAACCTATTGGATCTCCCAGGGCACAAATAACATGTGGTCACCACAAAACCTCGAAAGAGCATCCCAAGACTAATTACGAGCACAAAGCTCAATCTATCGGATCTCCTAGCGCACAAATTAAATGTGGTCATGGCAAAACCTCGAAAGAGCATCCCAGGACTGATTACGAGCACACGGCTCAACCTATCGGATATCCGAGGGCACAAATTACATGCCATAGGACAAAACCTCGAAAGAGCATCTGCCAGATATCCTAGGGCACAAATTACATGCCATAGACAAAACCTCGAAAGACTATCTGCAGATTTCCCAAGGCACAAATTATATGTCCTCCCAAACAAAACCTCGAAAGAGAATTTGCCAGATATCCCAGGGTACAAATTACATGCCATAGGCAAAACCTCGAAAGACTATCTGCAAATCTCTCAGGGCACAAATTACATGCTTATCTGCACAACCTGTTCCACGGCCATAGAGTATCAACCTGATACTCACCATACATCATCCTGATGTACACATGATCGTCCTGATCATCATCACTGCAACATCCTACTGTATGTCGTCTGAAGCAACATCCTGAAGCTCGTCATCCATGATCATCCTGATCATACAATGCATCTACCTGATGCATACCAAGTATCTACCTGATACATATCATCAGACATGATCCACCTGATCATACAATGCATCCACCTGATACAAATACAAATACATGATCCACCTGATCATACATGATACATATCAACATACATGATCTACCTGATTATACAATGTATCCACCTGATACATATACATATACATGGTCCAAGCATCCAACATGATGCATACACAAAATACATACAAATGATCCAACTGATCATATCCAACATCAAACATGATGCATACATATACATATACATATAAATGATCCAACTGATCATATCCAGCATCCAACATGATGCGTACATATACATATAGAGCAGTAACTGGAGCATCGTCATGATGCTCATCATCCATGATCCTCCTGATCATCATAGCGTCGTCTTCTTCAGATCATCTCATCGTCCACGAAGCACAGACCAGATGCACATCATCCAGTACTTACACCACCGACATGGGAGAACACATCTACCACCATTCGGGGAAGACTCCAGCCCTTACTTTTTCACCATGGGAGAACACATCTACCACCATGTGAGAATGGCTCAGCAATTACATCACGACCATGGGAGAACAATCAACCATGTTAGAAAAGCTCATGTGCATCTGCATCTTCCGGACTCATCACTTCCCTTTGGAATGAACCTCGATCTGAAGTGCACCAAGCCTATCTTTGAAGTACTCAAACTGCACTCTGGCCAACGGCTTGGTCAATACATCTGCAACCTGCTCATCCGTCGCAACATACTCTGCTTTGGCTGTACTCAGTGCTACGCAGGACTGCTTCTTGCTAAACCAAGAGATCACACCTGATCCCATACTGAGACAGCACCCAGAAGTGCTCTTCCTATCTGCAGCACTGCCTGCCCAATCTGAATCAACATAACCCTGCAGGTTAAACTTTTGATTCGCATCATATTTGAGCCCATAATTAACTGTACCCTTCAGGTACCTCAGAATATGCTTTACAGCAACCAGGTGAACACTCCTCGGATCTGTCATGAACTGGCTCAATGTGTTCACCGCAAAGCAAATAGCTGGTCTCATGTTCGTCAGATACATCAAGGACCCAATCATCTGACGATACATAGTGACATCAACCGGTTCATATGAAGCATCACACAGAAGCTTCAGGTTCGATGCCATAGCCTCGCAGTCCATCATCCCAAACCTCTTCAGGATCTCTACTGCATACTTCCCTTGTCCAAGGAAGATTCCATCTGCACTCTACCACACCTCCATACCTAGAAAGTAGTGCATCATACCCAATTTTTGCACATATATGACTCCCTGTCATGTGTCTCAGAACCAAGTGGCTGCTCCACATACACTTCTTCTTCAACTACACCATTCAAGAAAGTTGTCTTGAAATCCATCTGGTGTATCTTCTATTTCATCACTTTTATATTTCTCTATGCTGCCATCTGCAGCATGCTTGATCTTGATAGATCCATATGGAAGTCATAACAAACTTCCCTTCAGGTCTTGGGACTACATCCCAAACATCATTCTTCATGATCGACGGATCATGGCATTCTTCCCATATCCTAGGAACTTCAATATCTTTAATAGATAATTTTGTTGCCGAACAAATGTTGTAGTCCTTCTTTTGTAGGTGATGGCATACGAGCTTTCCTACAAAACAAGTTAAATTGCATGATTAAAAACATCTCATAATTTTCAGACAAATTCTTACACATAAAAAAATATGTCATACAGTCATGCAACTATCTTAGCCAATGCTTCAATACAACATTTATCCATATTCCATAGCTTTCTAGATGCCTTCCAATCTCTACCAGAACATTGTTAAGAGTGTGCACAACTCCCAACATTTCAGCAAAGAGGTTTCATTCTAGATAAGTAGCAATGGAATGTTGTTTAGTGCAATAGGCCACTTACCCATCACATGCATATTAGTAGTATACTGTTCATTAATGCAATTATTCTAATATGCACAATACATATCCTAGGTCTAGGAATATGAGCATACACATCATTGAACAATTTTATTTAAACAAACAAATATGCAAGAAATGATAATTAAAATACTTATTTTTGTTTGTTCGTTGGGTGGACTCCCTCTGAGTCTTCGCTTCCTTGCAGGAGCTGCTAGAGTCCTAATCTGAAGTAG
Organism: Larix kaempferi; assembly: GCA_027924585.1. Taxonomy (NCBI): domain Eukaryota; kingdom Viridiplantae; phylum Streptophyta; class Pinopsida; order Pinales; family Pinaceae; genus Larix; species Larix kaempferi. Next base: position 982,953 of record BSBM01001568.1, on the reverse strand, counting down.
CTTCTTCTACACCTTTCTGCTGTGGAATGTAGAGAGATGGTCAACTCCCTCTGAATATCTGTATCCTTGCATAAACCACTGGAGTGTACTTCCTCTTGATCTTTGCTTCCTGGATTACTTGTCATTGAACTTATATTCATTCTCGATCCCTATGCATGCTTGTTAGTATCATCATTGTGTTATCCTCTAGGTCTCATACATACTCAAACATTCATTAGTATAATCTTAATATTATCAAAACACAATAATCTCAAGCATGTATAGTCAGGATCAATTCAAACACAGATAATAAACATTAGTATTCAAGGTTTTAAGGAAGTCTTCTTTTATTCATATTTATTCTTATTTGATCATAAGACTCTTCTGGTTAGTTAAATCATCAATTATGGTAAGAAACATAATATGCATACAACCATGACTATTCAAACCTATGACTTCATGAATAACCATTATCAACAACACAAAAGTATAAGATCTTAACACAAGGTAGGATTCTAGCTTGATATAGGAAAAACATACTTGGATTAGCATGCTAGCTAGTTATGTCTAACATATCCGCATAATGTCTTCTGGTTCTCTTCAGTGACTTGTGCTAGTAACCTACATATCTCATAGGTTAACCATTATAGAACCAAGTTATACATACCTCGTAAATGGATCTTCTATGTGATCCATGACAATGGATGAATCTTTGTCTTCATGTCATCATGATCTTGAACTAGAACATGATTTGTCTTTCTTGGTGTACCTTTCATGTTAGCGGACAACATAAACCTCATACAACACTACAATGCATTAGTACAATCATAAGTGTCAACACCCTAATGAATGCATTCATAATTTTGTTAAGGTGATACGACAAGTTTAAAATCAAGATTGTTTTAACCGTAATAACATGAAGACAAACATATCATAAACTTAATCATGAACAAATCTCGAGACATACCTGGATGAGTCATACCTGTCGAGTTTGCTTGAAATCTTCTTATGTAAGGCCTTGGCCTCATCTCCCCCTGAAACAAGAACTTCTTCACTTATGCAAGTGACCAATCCATCATCTTCTAGGATTAAACCAATCCACTTGATTTGCAGGAACTGGATCTTGATGAGCTGATCAAGTTGGTATATTCAGAATTTGAAAACTGCAAAGTTTCACCCCTCGAAATTGCCTTTTAGATTTCCGGATTTACTAGGGAGGACCCTGGATTAGGGTTTGAGTTTCCCGGAGCTTCACCCAACCAAAAGATTTGATTCAAAGCTCTAAGCTTCGATTTTTCTGAGGAGCTTCCAGCCGTGGTCACAGATTTCCAAAATTCCAATTTTTGCAGAAGCCCTAATTTTTCATCTTTTCGATCAAAGTCCCGAACTGGGGTTTGATCAAGCCCGGCCTTCTGCCCAACCAAAAAATCCAATCTTGGTCTTTAAATTTCGATTTTGATGAGTAGCATCCAGCCGTGGTCTCCGATTACAAAAATTCCTACTTTTCTCCGAAGCCCTAAATTCCGGAAGCCATGAATGAAGGTACTCAAAAATAATTTTGTTTTGACAGACATATGTACCTGATTATTTTTGGTGTAGATCCGAACTTTTCGATCCACAGGGTTTGAAAATTTTTCCTGAGATAGCCCGACCTGTTATCTTTCCATTCCAACAGGTCTGACCTCAATTGGATTCTCTGAGAGAGAGAGTTATGCCAAGTGTCGCAACGTGACCTGTTTATGGGATAATACAGGAGAAAGAACTTGTACGGTGTGCCACATGTCACTGGTTCAACTTCGGCCTTTGAAAGTTTTTTCTGAGATAGTCCAACCTGTTATCTTTCCATCCCGACAGGTCTGACCTCAAATTGATTCTCTGAGAGAGAGTTATGCCAAGTGTCACAACGTGACCTGTTTATGGCATAATACAGGAGAGCGAACTTGTACGGCATGCCACGTGTTACTGGTTCTACTTCGGCCTCTGAAAAATTTTCCTGAGATAGTACAGTCTGTGTGATACCTTCACTTTTTACGAAATTTCATTTGGAGCTTCCTAACCCAAGTTATGACCTTTTTCCCAAGGTCACCTGATTTTTACTCAGATCTGGAAGAGGCAGAAACCCTATATTGTATAGATCATAAATCACAAAGTACAACGAATTAGAGGTTTTCCTTTGGACACAAGGTACATGGGGATTTGATCTTCGACCTGTAAAAGTTTCAGATCCGAAAACTTCGCCAAAACGGATTTATAGCGAAAGTGCTATGATGACTGGTTTTTGCTATATCAAGCCCTAGCATCGTAAGTGCAACAAGTGTCATACATGCCATATCATGCCTTCTTTCAGGCTAGCTCTGATACCATGTTAAATTTTCATAATTTACTTCAATCTGATCTAGGATCTTAACTGAGAGAACAACATGTACATCATATCAATCATGGACACAATAATGCAAGCACACAAGAGACACAGAGTTTACTTGGGGAAAACCATAAAGGTGAAAAACTCCAATAACTTCCTCAGAGATAGATAGAGCAATGATACAACCAGAATACAAGAGCTAGTCTTCTCCTAGCAGCAGAGCCTCCTCCTCCACAAGTGCGCCACTCTCCCAAGTGTGAGTGAGAGAATAGAATGTGTCAAATGAGAGAGACACACTCTCTATTTATACACTAACTTGACTTGATCTTTACTCAACTAGGTCGGTCTCAACTTAACCACTTAACATAATGCTGACTGGGCCGACCCCTACTAGGGTGGTCTAATAACCCTTTGACCCACATGGCCGACCCCCAATAGGGTGGTCTAATAACCCTTTGACCCACATGACTTATACAAGGTCGACCCCAACAAGGTGGTCTAATAACCCATCAAGTATAAGTTACGACACTTACAATATAAATGACGACACTTCCGTATAGAGGAATAATAATATCTCTATAGGAATACAATATGCATATATGTGAAATACATTCCGAAGTTACATATACATCAACAATTAGTTGTCCCTTACTCCATCTCATATCATAACCCGTAGGCTCAATGAGGAAAATTTCACATAAGGCTAGCAGTCTTTAGATTTGGCATATATTTAACCACTGCTTTAGTTGAGTCTTTCATTTCAATTCATTTGATTTCCTTGGCCAACAATCTTTAGATTTAACATACATTTATCCATTGCTTTTTAGGCCATTTAGGACCCCTTTGGGATTTTGAATGTGCTTAGAAGCACAACTAATTGCAGCTTACATCCAGGGTGCATTTCATTTCATTAGCATTTCATTGCATTACATTTCACAACCCTTTTCATTAGGGTTTACAAAAGATATAATAACAGTTTCCAAGGTCGTACAATTTGCTTTAGGTTTTAGCCAACACAACTCAAGCAACTAGGGGGAATTCCGCACAAAACCACACATCGAGGCAACCGACTAGAATGATAAGGGCATAAAATCCAACTCAACAAGGTAAGTTTTGTTTCCAACTCAGAGCCGAGATACAATACTAAAACGGATGCAGTCCAACACAAAGGCAGAAATGGGGAGGTCCTCCATATCACAAGTCAAAGTGTAAGTCAAGGTAAAAATCAATAATGAGGAAGGATAAATGGATGGATGGAGACAAGTGGAAATGGTGCCTAAGCTAGCAAGTCAAAAAGACAATAGGAATCATGTCCACATTCCTAGGAAGGTAAAGACCAACGAGTATAAAACAAGAATTTCCAGATGTCAGTAATAAAATCATGCATATAATCCATAACAACCAATTTCATTTTAACATTAATATACTGCCAGATCATAATTACTATATGCCAAATCAATGCTATCAAAATGACCTAAACAACAAAATAATAACATCAAATGTACATCATATATATACCGGGTCATACATCAATATCTGTAATCTGGACCAACTAACACCACTGAGAACACTGCATCTGAAACACTGAACACTGCCTTGTATGAAATAAAAGGTCATATTGGTCATCAAATCTAAGGTCTTAAGGCTCAGCCTTGGCATAAGGTCTACTGAATGTCTGATATAAAGATGCTCTGATGTGTGAGTGGTAACAAATAATACTGCCCATCATAGTTGATCTCACTAAATATATGCAAAGGCAAAGCTCAGAAAAGTGCAGATATTTGCTCTGCAAACATGGTAGCCCAGCTACTATGTATGTGATAACAAGCATTTCGTTGGAGTTGGGTTTGGTGGACCCATTAGCTGGTGGTGGGATCCAGGCATTCATCTGCACGATGGATTGTTTCAGATTGTAGAGGTGATTGATAGAGTTGTGAGGGTGATCGATCCGCTATATTTATGGGATGACAATGGAGAAGAGGTTGAGATTTTTTTATGGCAAAGCCGACTTTCTTTCTTGGTATTCAGGATTGAGATTGACAGTGGAGCCACTACGGAGGAGATGGCCAACTTCCGCTTTCAGGTGTTTATTAATGGGTTGCTTAGGTTTGGATGCATGACAGAGCAGTCTTCTGAGGAGTTTGTGCAGCTTATGATTGCTTGGCTCTTCAGGGGTAGTCAGATGGATTCTGGTGTCAGCACTAGGCAGACCAGTGCTTAGGGTAGAGAGCGCTTCACATCACCTAGGCTAGTGGGGGACTCGGATGACTTCACCTTTTACAGACATAGTTGAGGTAGGTTTGCATGGGGAAACTAAGTGGATATTATGTCAGGTCAACAGGGCAAGTCGGGACCTACATTGATGCAGCCTTCGACAAATTTTGAGTAGCCATGGGGGAGCCTATTGTTAGATTGCATCACGGGTATACCGAGGATGCAAGGTGCAGAGTATGTATGTGCAGAGACTCACCGGTTATCAGAGTTCTTGCAAATTCTGGTAATTTCCTCGGAGTATAGGGCAGCGCGAATCATAAAGTTGTCTCTTGAGGAGATGATTAGAGTTCATGAGCAACTTAGAGTCGTTACCAGTGACCGGAGCATATTTCCTTTGTTGGTGTTTGAGGTTGAGTATGACAGCAGAATTGCAAACCACCTGGTTGCCTATACACTACACCATTCATAGTGAGGGGGGCAACTCTTACAAATATTTCTGCTTGGAGTTCCAAGAAAGGTGGATGTTGATAGAGCATGACAGACAGCTGATGATGATCAAAGTGGCTCAACAATTGCATGGTGGTCTCTTTTTTTGGATAGAAGGGGACCCTGAGATTGCAATAGTGGATGGTACAATAGTTAGCATGAGGACGAGAGTCAACTATCACTTTCAGGAGCCTATCCATATGGAGCAGTGGATTAGCTTCCTCGGTGGGAGACCTTATGAGGGACGGATACCCTGTTTACTAGCTTGGATGCTTACGAGTCTACAGGATGCTCCTTGTGTTGATACTGCACCGAGATGTGGTGGATTCAGTAGGTACTTCACAGTTCTTAGACTGATTTGGGACCCCGGAATTTCAGTGACAGATAGTTTAGTGGGTATTAGAGGATGCTTTTAGGAGGTTTCATGTCATGGTACCTCGCAGGATAGTACTTTGAGTAGAAGGTGCTACATATCTCCTAGGATGATTTGGGACCTTGGGATTTTCCCTAGATTCATTTGGTTTAGTTTGATTGGTTATGGAGTTGTGTTGGTATTGCTTGAGGAAAAGCAATCTTGGCGAGGGAGGATTGTAATGTTCCATTTTTAACAAACAGGGGAATTGACTGAGGATTGATACAATTCAGACCAAAAGAAGATCTTAATCATAGTTATTAGATCATCAATAGATAAAAGAGGGCCACAGGAACTAGGGGCCACCTGCATGCATTACATGCGGGCCATATTTCATTATGCATGCATAGAAATACCTTAATTAAGCCTTCATGCACACACAAAGCAATGCATGCAAGTCAATTGGAAAATAGAAGAGAAAATCGACCTAGGCATGCAAAAGTTAGGGCATGCAATGTCAAAGTTATAAAAGAATGATAAAGTGGATGATTAGGCCTACTTATTGATTATTGATTTCAGAAGTCGACTTGGAGAGCTCAGAGAGCTAGTTTAGGGTTGAGGGCACTGTTATCACATTCATAGTAGTCGGGGCTACCGTGTCTTTAGACCAGATTCCAGTACTTTTCAGAGCCAATCCTTTACTATGAGATGCTTGAGATCGGCATTTGATGAGCAACTATTCTATGATCCTCGGATTTTCAGCAGCCCTAGAGCAGACATTACAGCCTTATGCCATCACTGAGCCTCATGACCTCAGATTTGGTGAATGAGTTTGCCATGTCCTTCCATACAGAGCAGTGTGATAGTGCCCAGAGCTATGCAGCAGCAGTGTTCTAGTGACAGTTGATGGTTCAGATGATAGATACAGGTATATGGCCCAACAGGTATATGGTTGTGCATTGGATACCTATATGATGCTCTTTTACTTATCTTAGTAGCTTGAATAGGTATTTAATGGTCATGATCTGGCGATATATATTTTGGTTGACTGTTTAGAATTAAAGTGGTCTAATTACGTGGAATCAGAATTTCTTGTGTATACTCGTTGGTCTTACCCTGTTAAGTAATATGGACTTGCTCATTCCCACCATTTATGGCTTGCTAGTTATGGCATCACCTATCACCTTTCCCCATCCATCCATTCTCTTCCGTATTTGGTTTTATCCTGACTTACACTTCAGCCTGTGATATGGAGCACTTCTCCACTTATCCCTCTATGTTGGATAGACTCCCTGTTGTTTTGTGTCTCGGTTCTGAGTTATGCAACAAAACTTACCGAAGCCTTGATCCTTCTAGGTCAGGAGAACCCGCTGGTGTTGGTTCCTGAGCTTAGGTGAGTTGGATTTGAAGCCTTGACCTCTCTGGTCGGTTGCCCTCGATGTTTGGTCATGATTGTGGACGATCCCCCTAGTTGCTTGAGTTATGTCAGCTAGACTTGAAGCAAATTGTATCATTACATGCATATGTGACTCATTGTTATATCTTTTATGCAAGCCCATGGTTATAAAGTAAAACTGTGCTTTTAAGCACAATGAAAGAGAGCTATGAAATGAAATTCAAAGCACCCTGGATAAAAGCTGCAACTAGTTGGGCTTCTAAGCACATGCAAAATCCTAAGGGTCATAAGGCCTAAGGAGCAGTGGTTAAATATATGTTAAATCTAAAGACTGCTGGCCATGATTGAAATGTAATGATTAATCCCTCACGGAGCCTACGGCTTGGGATGTGAGATGGAGTAAGGGACAACTAATTCTAAATGTCCCTTAGAACCTCAAGTTATAGTTAATTGTGCACCTAGTCACGATGGTTCTAGAAAAGATCATCACGGAGCTTGATTCAAGCTTGGATGTGAGTTGTAGACATTTGTTAAAGTTGATTAGGCACTCCTCAAATCAACTTATTCCATTTGTGAGACACCACCATTCCTTGTGTGTTTTCTGTCCAACATATGCTTAGGTGGTTTTCGCTTTTTTCCCTTTATCCAAAGTATCACAGTATTGAAGTTGTAAAGTCATCCCCTTGTCCTAGCCTTGTCTTTTCCACCTTCACCCATTTTTAGCAAAATGGTCACGTCCATAAAGTGAGTATACACTTGAGGGTCTTTTTCTTAGTAATTGATTGCTTTAATCTAGACTTATATTTAATGCTTTTATTTGCTTAATCGCCAGTAAATGTCATTTTATACTTTAGTCTTGCTATTGAAATAATTAGATGAGCATGTCTTATCCATTTGTACTTGCAAAATCAGTTAGTTTCAGCCTGGGTCATTATTTTGATCAGTTTTGACCTAGTTAACTCAGTTTGACCAAGTCAACTGTAGGATCCGGGATGAGTTGGACCAATGATGTTTGAGATTGATTATTTGTGGTCCTATGGTGCCCATTTGATGGTTCCATGCATCAGACATAGGTTTCATGTGATGGTTTGATGAATTTTTATTATTATTTATATTTACAGACCATTATTTTTATTGTCCGGGCATGGTTGAGCTTACAAATGATTATCCAAGTGGTCACATGACGTATGAGTACTCATCTCTACTACATTTGGGCCTTTTGAGTCCATTGGTACACTCAAATATCTGTTTCAGGCACTTTCAAATGGGATTATGGTCAGTTTATCACTTTATTGCATATTTGCCATATAAAATGGCCTGTTCGCACATTTCGAGATTATTTTGGTTCACCTAGGGCACTACAGAGGGAGTATGGGGTCCAACCACTCGTTATTACCATATTACCATGCTCCCAGACATTTTGGTGCAGTCATATTTGTGCTCGGGGCACCAGGCAGGGAGATACATGCATTTTGTTATTTTAAAGGTGATATTCTGAGAATAAAAAAATGGAAGAAATGGTCACGGAGGAAATCGATTGGGCAAATGAGGCAAGGAATTGGCATGAGGTTTGTTAAAAGAATTTTGGTGATGCATCCCACACCTTCTGGCACAACTTGCAGCATTCAATGGAGAAACCCTAGATCTAAGGAATGGGAAACCCTATGTTTAACATTTGCTTAGCCACTGCTTTTTAGGCCTTTCTCATTTCATTTCATAGCCCTCTTTGTTGTGCTTACAAGCACAGTTTATTTTCAATTTTACCATGGGCTTGCATTTCAGAAGATATAGCAATGAATCATATAAACGCATGTAATGATGGTAGTACAATTTGCTTCAAGTTTTAACTGACACAACTCAGGCAACTAGAGGGGATCATCCACAATCAAGACCAAACATCGGGGGAAACCGACCATAGAGGTCAAGGCTTCAGAATCCCAACTCACCTAGGCTCAGGACCCAACACTAGTGGGTTCTCCTAGCCCAAAAGGGTTAAGGCTTCAACAAGTTTTGTCGCACAACTCAGAGCCGAGACACATAACATGGAGTCTATCCAACACAGAGGCATAGGTGGGGGAAGTCCTTGATATCACTGGCTAAGGTGTAAGTCAGGATACAACCAAAAATGGATGATAACGCATGGATGGGGGAAGTGACAGATGATGCCATGACTAGCAAACCATAATGGGGGAATGACCAAGTCCATACTAAGAGGGCATGACCAATGAGTATACACAAGAATTTCTAATTTAAAGCAACTGAATTACTTCTACTCCAAACAATCAACAAGAACCACATAAAGATATCGCCAAATCATGACCACTCTATACCCAGACAAGCTACCAAGATAAGTAAAAGAGCATAATATAGATATCCAATGCACAAACCATATACCTGTATCCACCATCTGAACCACTGAATAACAACTGGAACATTGTTGTTGTATAACCATAGGCACTGTCATCATATCTACTTTTTCTAGACCCTCTCGATCGAGGCCCAGTCCAACTCTAGCAAACTAGGCCCCCGCATTTTTGAACCATAGAGCACAATAGGCCTTATGAGAGTCCATGAGAGTCATCTTGGACAAGATGTCCTAAAAATGGTGTTTGAATCACTGTCTCTCGAGGAGAGCTAGGGATCCATGATTATGTAGCCCTTGCTAACACGAGGCAGGAGGGCCTGTCGTATGGGGTCCTAAGAACTAAACTCCCAAGTATGTCTAGGTGCTAGTGATCTCAAATTTCAATCTTTGCCCCTGTGAAGAAGAAACGCAAGTCTGAGATGGTCTTATCCATCCCATTGAAGATCATAACCTTGGTTTTACCCAGGTTGACCGTCAACTGGTGAAGATCATGGAATATTGCAAGGGCATCTAACTGTCTTTGCAACCCAGCAGGAGATGAGGCTAAGAGAACTACATCATCCGCAAAGAGTAGGATAGATATCAACACCCGGTGAAGGAGATATCCACCACCGTCTTGAAATATGGTCATGGAGGAAATCCTCCAACTCGTCAATATAGATCTCAAATAATGTGGTAGACAGAGGGCAACCCTGTTTAACCCTAATGGTGCTCTAAATACAATATGATACCTCTTGGGTTGTGCGTAGATGACAGAGGACCGATTCGTAAAGATGCATAATGGTAGCTAGAAGGGTCTTGGATATGCCAATATCTCTGAGCCGATTAAATAGGAGTTCCCTCGAGATAGAATCAAAATCTTTTTGAAAGTCTACAAAGCAACAATAGACTTTCAAAGAGTGGTGTCTTACCTCCTCAACGATAGCTCTGAGGGTCAAGATATGATCAATGGTTTGGTGAGCGAGCCTGAATCCTACCTTCCCTCTAGCTCTAAGGCATCTCGTCTCAAGCTCTCCAGAAAGATTGATATGGAGGACTATCCAATAAAGCTTCGAGAACGTGTGCCCTACCATGATCGTTCGGTAGTTGTTGTGATCTATGTTGGGACCTAATTTGTGTATCGGGTGAATGGTGTGATGTGATCATGTTGGTGGGAAACCTGTGCAGACCACATCGTTGAAGAGATCGGACAAGTAGTTATCCAGAGCATAGAGGCCATGCTTGAAGAACTATGCCTAGAAGCTTGCCTCATCTGGTGCTCTACTAGTGTTCATTGCCTAAACAACCTCTCATATATCCTGGTATGAAATTAAGTAGCATGGAGAGGTGGGAGGTAACTTTAATCAGTGGTTTCCTAGGACGTCATAAAGGACAGAGGTATGAGAAAACATGGATGCAGGATTAAGATGGGAAGGGGGGGGGGGTGGTGAGGGAAGATGATGTGCTAGGAATGTTTTGGAGAAAGGCGGAGGGAAGCACACACATTTCACACCTCCTCTGTGATATGAAAAGGCGTTTCTTGTTGCTGAGGAGGTGATGGTAGGAGGCTTTAAGGCTAGGGTACGAGGGAAGACCATGAGAGAAGGCATGTCAGAGCTGGTGATGGAGTGCTTTACACTCTGAGTTGTACTAATGATCATGGGGTAGGAACCGAGTTTTGGGGAAGAGGAGATGGACTAGGTAATGGGAGGCCTTCTAAATGGTGGATGAAAGACAACCGTACTTGGTGGAAGTAGAGGCAAGGGATGAGAACTGCGTTACGGAAGGGAGCAATTGGCAGAGGTATGATGAAAAGGTATTAGGGTCCCCTTCGTTGAAAACGATTATGGCCCAAGGTGAGCCCGAGGGGGGTGGGGTCAATGGAGGGGGGAGATCAACTTGAAGGGAGAAAGAGAGAAGGGCATGATTGACTAAGGGGTGGTGTAAGATCCACCCCACAAACATTTTCATTTATTATTCTTTTATTCTTTTAATTGTTATTGAATAAAGAAACAAGACCAGAAACTTGGTCAAGTAACCAAATGGTGTCCAGTTGTAATGAGACAAACTATTATTTTTATTTTTAATAAAAGAATGAGGAAAGGTGGGACAATGAATGCTAATAGAGGAAATCAGGCTTCAAGAGTGGGAGACAGGACTGAGTGTTAACCAAAAGTGGATCAAACAAGTGTCAGAGTGCATTAAAGGCACTTGACACACTCCCTAGAGATCAGGGATTGACAGCCACAGGATTCTTAGGGAATCGGCTGGGTGTAAGACCTTGGCAAAATTATAAAAGATGCATATGCGGGAGGCAGGACGCTGCCTAGTATGCATGGGAGGAAGTATTGACGTGGGAGCACGAAAGTGTTAGGCAAGAAACTCTAAGCAAGCGAAAGCAAATTGTTTGATCTGGTTAACAGTCTACACTCTTGGAGCGCTGGATTTAGCTCGGGGGTTATCAGAGTGGGTTAGCCTACTCCGGATCTACGGTTGGGAGGAGCATAGTTGTCCCTACCTCATTCGTTGCCCGGGTTGTTACAAGTTCCAAAGCTCTGCACTGTTGTGATTGCATTCCAAATGATTCGACTAATTTATATCAGTATGCCTGTAGATATGAGCTTACAATTAGATAGTATATGCTGCTAGTGGAACTAATTATATGTTGTAAATAATTGCATTGTGGATTACTGGAAACTACGGAAATTAGATTGACAGATTTTCTTCCCTATTTCCGTGTAATTATATTCACAAGTATAAAGTTTAAAGTAAATGATTTTACTATGCATAGACTTGAGAGTTGCAGTTTAAACCTTTAATTCCTTCCGGTAAATAACCAGCAGATCCAGGTTTTAACCATGGTCTAGGGCGAGTAAGTTCGCGACCTAACCAAATGAAAATCAATAGTGAAATCACCGACGATTTAGCAGGTTACGACCACTTTTATCAAAAACGCGAAGTGGTTCCACAGTATCACAGGTTATAGATCCAGATCATTGTTGACAGTCAAAATAAAAAAAATGCATACTTCTTTTTTCACATAGATTGCGATGGTGGAGGAACCTTAGAGTAGAGGTAGTTTTGACTGACATGCCCAGCTAAATAGAAGAACAAGTATAAAATTAAATCTTTGTTTATGATCAAATTTCAACCCCATTGTCGGTTCAAGCAAATCTGAAGAGGCGTTTTGCCCAGCTAATTAAAAGTATAGATATAATGTTAAAAATTTCTTAACGATTAACCCTATCGGGTCAAGCTCATGCTAAAGAGGCGTTTTCTCCCAGTCGAATAAGAGAGCTAGTACAGGAATTAGGACATTTTTAAATATCAGTTTAGTAAACTCCAAGTCGCAGCAAGTATAGGATTGTGCATCTTTAGAATAAAATACAACGACGCCTGTGTAAATAAGAATGAATACATTTCTTTCAAAACAGTCATTACAGAGATCTAAAATACACAGGGATGAACGCGAATAAGAAATGTGTATAGGTTACGAAATTTACATGTTCCGATTTTAAGGGTTAGTCTTTCACATTAAGTAATTTCACAAGTTTTGGATAATGGCCAACCAGAAAAACCCTAGGTCTCATTCCCTACTTCAGTGCGTGGTTCCTAAAAAGAATATATATATATATATATATATAGCACACTGAACCAAGAAAGGTCGACTTTTCATTAATAAAATACAAGCATATCAATATCAACTTCTGGGCTATAATCGAGATTAGGGTTAAGGAATTTTTGCAGTAAGTTACTTGATTATTATTTTGGAAATCAGACTTTTTGCTTAAACTTAAAACAGTAAAGAATTCACATAGCCGAAAGAAACTGCTCAGAATAATATATGTAGAAATCCAGTTTGACAGACGGTTTAACTCCAAATTCTAGAAGAAGGTTCGCAATACAATTTTACAACTGCCACGGGGGGCCAATAAAGGTTTTCAGTAAGTATCAAAAGTTATCCTATGGTATTACGAACTACCAAACCTTTAAACCAGCGTCTGGGCATTTTAAGAAACAAAACCCTTTTACATCCTGCGTAATTTTTCCTCATGTTTTCAGAGGCAAGAGTTGAGAGAGCAGACGTAGCGGTAATACTGCTTACCATTGCCTTAGCTTTCAAACCGTCAGGAGTCATCTTCTGTACCTGCCAAGTTTTGAAGGGTTTAGTTCTTCAGCGAAATTAATATCCAAATAAGAAAAAGAACGGTTACAGAGGAATTACGATAAATCTATCTTTACCTGTATAATATCACCATCTAGTAGGGATTTTGTGCTTAGTGGGTTTCCTCATCGGGTCTTCGAATACAGGCCAACTCCAACAGTATCCAGAGTCGCAGAGCCTTTAGCACTTGGTGCAAAACCAATGAACCCCAAACAGGGTTGCCACAACCACTTTAGGATAGACTTCGTTCGAGGTAGTCTTGTCGAGTTTCAAGAGTTTCCTTAAGCACCTGACAATGTAACAACCGTCACATTTATTAAACCCTGTCCTAAACCTTTCTTCATGTGGCAGGGTGCTTTCGATAGGCCAGGATTCCAGCCTCATTACCACTAACTTAATTATGAAAGCAGGAAAAATGTTACGAGATGGTACTTAGGTTCGATGTGCCACCTGTTAAGAGCTTGTAACTTTCCCCTTATATATATATATATAATAGGGGTTCAATGTTCAACTTGGAACCGAATTAATAGGGGTACCTGCATTTCATGTTAAAATAAAACTATACTTAGCATACTTTGGGTTTGAGTACTTCAAATTTCACTTTTAAGAGATAACAAAACTTATGGGAGGAACCATCCCCCTTCTAAGTGGGTTGGGTTTGTTGGGATACTTGGTTGATTAAGTTGTCCTTGTATAAAGACCATCACATATGTCGATCTAACCATCGACAGAATTCCTAGCTTGTAGAGTTTTAAAATCCATGTTATTCGTGCAACCTGAAATTCAAGAAAATGTATGCGTTAGCTAGAAAGCTAAGTAAGCAGTAACAGCTACTATCTGGAATCTACTCAACTCTTATCATCTTTGGAGTCTGCTTATCATGTTTATATTCTAAGTATGCCTAGTAACTAAGAATGAAATCATTAACTTTAGGATACTCTAAAAGAGTTAAACATTTAAGTCATCCCTAAAGTTTTTTATTTATTTACTGTGTATGGGGATGTTACAGGTGGGGGTTACCAAGAGATGGCGAATGTGGCGAAGTAGATCTTGGTTGGACATGACATAATCCACTGCGCTAGCCCCCTTGTCATGAGGAAGACATGTGAAGTGGCGAAAATCTAGGAAGCAAGGGAGGCCATTAAGGATCAAAAGCTCATGAGTTTCCCCAAGTCTCAGGAGGTGTCTTCCATAAGCTATAATAGACCCTAACATATCATCTAAAATGCGGCGCAACCCCACTGAATCCGAATCAATCTCCTAGGTACATAACGCATCCTCAGCATGGTCATGAAGGGGGATTTGGAGATCTCTGCTATGGGCATTGAAGTCCCCCTAGAGGATGACCTAAACAGCCAGTGAATACCGGATGATGTCAACATACAAATCCAAGTAGGGGTCCCCCGCTGGGTCAATGTGAATAACGAATTGAGATGAAGCTGGAGGAAAGTAGCACAATGTTGTATAGATGTCTCTGGGTAGCGAAGAAAGCCCGTGAATCTGAATCCACATGAATCGAGCAAACGCATCCGAAGAAACCATAAAAACCCTCCCCTGAAGCAAGTCTCTGGTTAAACAAGCGACCCCACCTGAACCTCTGACACCTCCTGAAAATTTGGTCTCCTGCCTGCAAACTGAAAGCCAATGATATCTTGCTATGTCAAGGAGAGGACGAATCAGACTAGCATTGGTCTCAATAATAAATAGGATGTTTGATGAGCCAAGTGCATCATAAATCATGCATGGAGGTGACCAAATCTTTGCACATTCATATGGTGATCTAGCCCTTGTTTTGGTATTATATGATGAAACATGGCTCTTGTGGGGACATTCCCTAGTGATCTTTTATGGACTGGTAGTAATATGACATATTTTTAGTGGATGATAATTTATTGGAGTATAGTGCCCCTCATGTATATCCTTTTGTATAATGACTAAGCCTTCTCAATGGCTAACTTTTGGCATGAGTTAGCATGGTTTGGGCCTAGTGGATGCGCACACTATCACTTTGGGGTTTATTTCACATGTGGATTACATCTTGGCATGGTTGGCATCACACTCTTGGAGAGTGCTCTGCATATGCATCACTTTTCACATGGTTTGGGCCCTCACATGGGTTTTGTTTGACATGTTCTAGCTTGGTTTGGGCTTCATGGTGTGAACACCCTTGCTAGATTGGAGGTTTTTAACTTTTTAACACGTGGAGTACTTCTTGATGATGTGTACTATTGTTATTAGTAGAGCACTTCACCTTGTTGGCACATATGTTGAGGCACTTTACATTTATGCATATTTTATTGCTTGAGTGATGGGGTCGTCCCCTCTTCTTGGAGTTTGTTGAGTATTGTGATGACTAGGCATGAGGATGACATCATATGATTTGTTGACTCCTTCCTTGCACACTTTTGGAAGGTTTTTACACATTGGAGATCGCGCTATGGTGGTTATTGAGGAGGTGTCCTAGTTTTGGGGACCACTTTTGGGCATTTATTAACCTTCACGTCATCTTTTATGAGGGTTATCCTGTGATGGATATTTGAATCTTTGCTTCATGGATCTAGTTGTTTGCACCTTGGAGACCAAGTCTTACGAGTTAGTTGAGAAGGCGTCCTAGCTATTTTCACACTATTTGATGGGATGTCCACCTTGGAGGAGTCCACACATATGAGGTTTTACTTGGTCCATACACTTGATGAAGAGGATGTCCACTCCTTGAGCTTCAATTTTACACCTTTTCACACATGATGAGGGGACGTCTCACCTATGGAGGCCAACATACTATTTTTAGGAGGTTTTACTTGGTCCATGCACCTTCTGACACATGATTGATGAGATGTCCACCTTATTGAGCCTTGAGGCTGCACGTGCTATCTTGGAGCATATCTTGGGGTTTCAAACCCTAGATGGTGAAAGCATCCACTTTGAAAAGTTGTTACTTGGTCAACCACTTGATGAAGGGGACTTCCATCTTGAGAGAAGACACATGGTATAACCACTTCATTATTTTATTATTGTCTGACTTATCACATGAGTTAGTTATGAGAGAGCATTATTGTATTGTTTTCCTTAAAGAAATTAGAATACTCCATGATTATTTTATCATTGTTCTTGGAGAAATTAGGATCTAAGAAAAGTAAAATAATTATTATTTTATTGTCAAAGGAAATGGATCTCAACTCAGCTCTCTGCATCATTTGTTATGGTTGGATTTGTGAGGAGTTCCCCTCTTGGAGCTTTGTTGTATATCTTTCTGAAGACACAATGAGAAGCATAAGGGTTCATTCTTATTAGATGTGAAGCTAATGTTGGTCATTTCTAATTGATGTTGTTGATGCTAGAAATTACATGCAAAAAACATGCTTGAGAGGCCAAGAGGGAGGAGAGGGTATATTTACCACATTTGAAGGGTTCTGTTTTATTTCTGAATGTATCAGCTTGCATCTATCAAAGAGTTGCTGCTGAGTTAATACTTCATTGTAGTACACACCCTCGTAGCATTGTTTGGGAGTGGCACCCTTAGGAACCTCCAAAAATATTTCTGCATTATTTGACATCAAGTTAATGCTTATTGCAGCATACATAGCAGCTCTATCTGTCGTAACCATTCATAAAACAGTTCTCTTGATTTGACCTCTTGATTCCATTTGCCCTATAGTGGATACTCACTGGTCCTGGTCCTCCATCACCTCATTTAACTGTCTTACAACTCTTGTCATATCTTTAGTAATCCTAATTTAGGGAAGCCCCCCTTGTGCTGGAGGAAAACCAGCATAAAGTGAGAAGAAGAGCTGCTGTGGTAACCGTGGGCAGCCTTCCTGAGTTCCCCTGGGGTTGTACTTGTATTATAGGTATTTACCACCTGGGAGTACAGGTTTGGGAGGTAACAAGCCCTTTAATTATTCTAATCTGCTTTCAAGTGCAGCTGTCATCTCTACTATGATGTAATATTTTAATGCAATCTATTAGAAAACTTTATTTCCTTTCTATTTTAAAATTAAATTTGTAATTTCGCTTATCTTGTGCATTCAGTAGATGCTTTCAAAACTTTAAGTTCTTTATGTGATAATGAGACAAATTAATTGCACTTGGTCCATATCAATAAAGGCAGGCTGTTAAAGACCCACCGATATATTTTTTTCCTTCTGGAAATTCATTTATATACATTTATTAATAGGACTATGATGAAAAGCATCATGTGTAGCTAGCACAACGCTTGTGACAAAAAACTTTATGCAATCTTATGTACATCAGGTAGTGTCAAAAGATGAAAGTATCTCTTCACAATGTATCTGGTAACTAAGCAGTGATCATGATTCATAATATGCTATGGTCGCGTAGATATAAATGGTTGTTCATAGGCCTATATCAATTTCAATATACACTAAAATACTATAGATATTAAAATGGAGAATGTTGAAATAGCGGTTTACAAAGTAAAATTTGAACATGCATTAGAATATCCATAACTTTGAATGAGTGATTTTGTCAATAGTATCATTAACAACCTGAACTACCATGTTGATAATTTTTAATCTGAATAAAACCATGCCTTATGGTGTTTGACTTGTATACATTTCTGTACAATTTTAGAAATATAATTCTCCACAGACGGCAGATAAGCCAAAGCTAGGGTTAGATGAATAAGGAGCAAAATAGCAGTTAAAAAGTTTGAAAAGTTCACGGTAAATACTTGGGCACTCTTGGGATTTGCTCTATTCTCGCAAACGATAAATAGCAGAAAGGGTAGTTCTTGGAAGCTGTCTATTGATCAATCAGCTAAATCTTAAAAGCACAAACTTTTTAGTCTTGTTTCTGGGTGTAATGACTACTATAAATCCACGTTTTAAGTCTTCCTTATAGTTTGTTTAATTAATTTATTTATTTCTACGTTAATGTAATTAATAAATTGTTGTAATTTATTTATTTTTCTTTTTATGTTTGACATTAGACTTCTGATATCCAATTAAAAATTAGGTAACCTTGATCCAGATAGGATCTCTTTTTAAGAATAGTCTTCCAGTTCAAAATTTATGTTCATCTAGGAGGAAAATTATTATGATATTGTGAACAGGTACATGTCTTTTTATATCATGCCAATGCATAAGGCTCATGTAGGTTTATAATTTATAAATCTACGAGTGGTTAAATGCATTTTATTGCTTTACCTGATTAGTTGTGTGCATTTTATTGCTCTACCTGATTAGTTGTGCAGTCTTTTGCAGCTGCATGCTCAAGCTTAGTAAAATCCAGAGAAAATCCAATCCTAAAATAACATAAGACTACTAACTTACAGACTAGAAATATATGCTTCCTCTTCAACTGAAATATTTCCACAAAAATGTTGGTTTAAATGACGTGATGACCATCAGAAAGCTTAACTTCCTTTGTGGATAATATGCTTAACTTCCTTTGTGGATAATATCGTGTTCTTTTTTCACGTGTACATTGTCAATGCATGTTTTTCTTTTATTTGTACAATTTCTTTCCTTCAGTGTTGGGATTTATTTTGTTCATTTGGAGCTGAGTGACACAACCAATTGTATGGTTATTTGCAGGGAAGACTCCCTACTTCAATGGATGAGCCAATGAACATGCTTGGAATGATTCAGGTGGATTCATATATTTTTTGGCTAGATTATTTTCGACTACTGTACCCAACCATGTTATTAACTGGAGGCTTCTTTGTCATTATATGTAGTCTCAGAAAACTGCAGAGATGCTATTAGACTTGAGGGTGAGCTTGATACTATGCAGTCCCCAACTTGCTGCTATTAGCACAGCTGCAGCCATAGGACAGGTTTGATATCTTTGCAGAGGTTCCTGGATATTTTTTCCAGCTTAATTGAAAAAAATATGAGTCTTTTTCATCTTTGGAATTTGGCAGGTACAAGAAGCTGCCGATTGTTTGGGAGCAGATCGTGCACCTCGATACGTGGAAATAAAACAAATGGAGGAACTTGGAGATGTGTCTTGGGGAGCATTGCTGGTAATTGCCATAGAATAGATTGGTTGTATTGGATATTTGAACTTGACCTAGTGGTTAGCAGGAAGGAAGTGTTTATTATTATTATTATATGATTATCTTACTAAATTAGAGTTTATTATTTCGAATTTGATACGGCTATGCATACAAAATAGACAGTAATGCTGTAGGTTGAGATGTCCAATAACACAGATTTCACGTCTCATCACCTCCAGGAGCTTGAGTTTACTGAATTTCTCTTTTCAAATTACTATATTGTACGTAAGTAAATTAATCTGAAGCCAGTGAGATGTGAATAGTTTGTGTTTAATTTTTTGTTTGTTTACCTTTTAACTTTATCATTGCAGGGTCAGCCGCAGAAACAAGCTATTCAGCAAGGCAGATGGCAGAACTACTTGCATCAAGATTTCATAAACCTTGGAGAAACTTTTTCAACATTTTGGACTAGGACCGAGGAAGCTTGGAATGGTGTGACTGAGCACTTGGGAAATCTGCAGAAGGATGGGACTAACCCTGAGAGTAATGTTGTAGTTGTAGGACCTGAAATGGTACTTAATGCAATAATATGCCATTGTCTTGGGCTAGAAAGGGCTCACATTAGCTCCATTCATCTTGATACAGGTAGCATCAGTGTGATCGACTTTCCTGATGGTCCTAATGGCAGAGAGGTTATTCGATGCCTTAATTATACAGCCCATTTGAGTAGGTGGTCAGTACCTGTAACAAGGCCAAGCATGGATGATGAATAATTTTAGAAGAGGCGGAATATCATTATTTTTCCACGTCAGAAATCTGTAGTAAACATATTTCTTCTGTGATATCCCCCAATGCAATTATAGGCAAATTTGATGTTTTGGTTGCGTGATTTCGTCAAACAGTTTGCATGGCAAGTGTTTAAGAATTTCTACAACAGTTTGCATTCATTTTAATGAAGACACATTGCAAGCATTTCAACTAAGCATGAAGTAGAAGAGACAATATGGGCATTTTTATTATGAGTGGAAATTATGATCACGACACTACAAATTCCTATTGGCTGCTATGGCAGCTACAAGACATCAATAAAACACACAATATGGAAACCCGATATCTGGTATAATGCCAGAGTCTCCTTTGATAGAAGATGTGTCCTCCTCCAATGGCTTGGAAGCCTCAATACCCTGCCAGTGATACCGTCCAGCTCCGAAATGGCCTCATGGTCCTGCACCTCGATCTTCTCTCAAGCTGGCGGCTCTCCCCTTTGTTACTGTGTCTTCCCCACAAGGGCTGCGGCTCTTACTCTATACGAACCCTTCTCGACCTCCCGTGTGTCTGCGTTTTCTCTACAAGAGCTACGACTCTATCCCTGCCACACGGATCCCTGTCATGGCCTCAACGGATTTGCTTGGTTACACGCCAAGCTCCCTAATCCTCCATGATCTAACTTGGTTGTCTATCCAACTGCCAGTTACTCCTCTATTCGGCCCAATCAATCAAGGGTTCGATCTACCCAAGATGGTTGCGTCCTCTCTTTAACAATAATTAACCCACGAATCTCAATGCAGACTGATGCTACCAGCTAGTGATGAACAGTAAATATGCGCAGCTCTTTGGAAACCCCTTTTCTTCCATAGTAAATTACAATAGCGAATAGCAAGGGAGAAGAATGTGTTGAAATATTGTAGCTTCGAAGAATATTCTAATTGTACTTTATTATTATTATTATTCGGAGATGTTTTATTTCTCCGTAGGATGTATTTATTATATTGAATAATGTAAAGTCATTGAGGTAAAACTTCCCATGTAAGTCGAGGCATTAGTTCCCCTAGAGTCAGTTGTAATGGGGTGTTTAAGTCCCCTAGAGAAGTCGGCCTGGTTAGTAATTGGTGATTTAGTTATGAGGCCGACCTAGCTAGGTAAAATGTCAAGTGAGAGATAAAGTATAAATAGAGGAAGTGTGCTCCTCATTTGACACACTCACTTGTGGATTACGCATTAGGAGAGAGAGAGAGATATGTGAAGGAGAAGGAGCTCTTGCTTGGGGATTTCATCTTTGTACTTTTTGGTCATTTATATTGAGGAAGTTTTGTTGGGTTTTCTACCCCATGAAGGTTTCCCAGGATAAATTTGTGTCTCTTGTGTTTATGTTGTGATTGTTATTCTTTCAGTGATCCTGTATATGTTATTGTTGTGAAATTGAATTGAATACTGATATTATCTATCTTAGCATATTGAATTTTAACATGGTTTAAGAGCTAGCCTGAAGGAAGGCAATGTATGGCACTTACGACACTTGTTTTACTTGCGACAATTTGAAAGTTAGGGCTTTGTATAGCAAAACCTAGTCATCGTGGAACTTTCGCTCTAAATCACTTTTGGCGAAGGTTCGAGATCTGAAACTTAGACAGGCCAAAGATGACATGTCCCTATACCTTTTGTCCGAGTTTCAACCTCAGATTCGTTGTACTTTCTGAGATATGATCCGTACAGGTTAGGGTTTCTGCAAGTGACAGTTAGGGCACGGACTGTAGTTTCACAAGTGCGAGTATCATAGGCAGAAGTTGAAACAGTGACACTTGGCACTCCGTACAAGTTCGCTATGTTGTTTCATCCCATAAACAGGTCATGTTGGGAAAATTATCATATGTCTCTCATGAGGAATCTAATGAAGCTCAAACCTGTGGGGTTGGAAAGATGACAGGTCAAGCTACCACCGACCGAAGTTTCAGATCCCGAGGATCCAAAATTTCAGAGATACACCAGAAACAATACGACACATCTGAAATGGCTCAACGAAGGAAATCAAAGAAGAGGAGGAAGAAGCTCTCACTTAGGGTTTTCAGTTTTTAGGTATGGAAGGACCTGATACAATGTTGGAGACACCTAATGCAACATTGGAAACTTTGAAAATGGATTTGGAATCCATTCATCATAGATATTAATCTTTCATCAAAATGTTGTGGGAGGAAGGAGATTGAAAATTAGGGTTTCCAAGTAAGAAGAAACCCTAGCAAGGTTGGGAGACTCATAGGGCAGCAATGAAGGAGGTTTAAATGGAATTGGTATTCTATCATCCTAGCACCATGAACCTATATAATATGTTTACAAGTGATCTACCCTGGATAATCAGGGTTTTACCCTTCTAGAAAAGACTACAAGCAAACTCGACAGGTATGACTTGAGGAGATGCAAGTATGTTTTGAAATTTGTTTCATTTATCTAATGATTAAGTTCATGATATGTTTGTCTTTATATTATTGAGATTAGTACAATCATGATTAATTTTAGACTTGTTTGATCACCTTAGTAAAAGTATGAATGCCTGTTAATGATAGAAGACATTCGTTGATTAGGGTTATGACACTTATGATTGTACTAATGCACTGTGGTGTTGTATGAGAATGATGTTGTCCGCTAACATGAAAGGTACATCAAGAAAGACGAATCAAGTTCTAGGTCAAGAATATATGACCATGGTGACATGAAGACAAAGACTCATTTATAGTCATTGATCACATAGAAGCTCTACTTACGAGGTATGTATAATTTGGTTCTACAATGCTTAACTTATGAGATATGCAGGTTATTAGCACAAGGTCTCTAAATAATTGAAGAGAAGAAAGAAGACATTGTTTGGGTATGTTAGACATAACTAGCAAGCATGATAATCCAGGTATGTTTTCCTATATCAAGTTAGAATCCTACTTTGTGTTAGGATCTTATATAAGTATACTTTTGTATGATTAATAATGATTATTCATGAAGTTATAAGTTTGAGTAATCATGGATTTATCCATATTATGCTTCTTAGTTTGATTAATGATATGACAAACTAGAATAATCCTATGGTCAAATAAGAATATGCATGAGTAAAAGAAATACTCCCTGAAACCTTGAATACTAACGCTTGTGATAAATTACCTGTGTATGAAATGATCATGACCATACATGTTAAGATTATATGATTATAATGTTTTGATAGTATTGAGATTATACTAATGAATGTATGATTATGTATGAGATCTTGAGGATGACACAATGATGAAACTAGTGCACAGTTAAGCATGCATAATGATCCAGGATGGATAGAAGTTCAAAGACATATAATCATGATGCTATCATAAAGGGAAAATAGAGATCAAGAGGGAGGCAACCACACAAACATAAAAGATAAGTATTTGAGTTGTTATTTGAATTACTTCTTGAATCTCTGAATAGTTAATGATATTGCTTGTAATAGTTGTATGCATATTTGTATTCCTAGAATCAGGAAATATATCATGCATAGTGTAAGCATTCATATAGCATTGAGCATTCATATAGCATTGAACAGTATACTACTAATATGCATATGATGGGTAAGTTGGACAAACATTCCACTGTTGCTTGTCTAGATTGAAACCTCTTCGCTAACATGCTGGGAGCTGCACACGCTCTTGATAGTATGTTCTGGTAGAGATGGAAGGCGTCTAGATAGCCACTGCATGCATACAGGATATGGAAAAGTGTTGTGCCAAAGTATTGGTCAAGATAGTTGCACAACTATGTGAATCATATGAATATGCATAATAGGTTATCATTGAAATGTCAACATGATTTGATGATTATGAAGTGTTACTAATCATGTAATTAAATTTAATTTGTAGGAAAGATCGTGTGCTATGATCTACAAAAGAAGGATGATGAACACTTGTTCCAAAGAACAAGTGATGATTGTTCAACAAGAAGACTTACAAATCAAACATACTATAGAAGTACAAAGGAAGGCTCGTGGCTAGAGGATTCTCTTAGCAAGAGGGAGAGGAATCAAGATCATGACGAGATGTTTGCTCCAGTGGCTAAACAAACTTCCAGAGATAGATTACACCCATGGATGACAAGACCGTTCTCTTGAATGGTGTAATTGAAGAAGAAGTGCATATCTAGCAAACTCCCAAGATTCGATAGAGAATCACATGATTGAAGAAGGCTTTGTACGGGTTCAACAGGTACCCAGGATCAATAGTCATTTGATGAGCTTGATGATCACCACGTGTGATGTGGATTTCAACATTTGCTACAAGGTTGAAGATGGTTTCTATATACAGATGGATGTAAGAAGGAACTCACCATAGAGTTCGAGTGATCTTGAGGCTCATATCAGTAGACCCATCTGATGGGAGATGGCACGAATAGATATGCAGAAGATTGCCCAATGCAGAATGTGAATGATGTTCAGTCACAGAGGGAGGACAATACTCAGATGTAGAAAACTCCACTTTAGAGGGAGTAGATCTCAGAGTTAAAGAATCTTGGCATGATTCTTGTGATTAGATATGTGGCTGAGATGAGATGAGATTTTTCCTTAGCCAAGGAAAATGTGAAGTAGAGATTTGGGATGATGGACAGTGGTTTCTATAGTTTACAAACAGATGGTTGGTTTGTTGATGTATTTGACGAATACCAGGCCAGATATATGCTTTGCTGTGAACACCCTGAGTCAATATCTAGTTGAGCCTAGACGTGTTCACCTAGTAGCTGCAAACCATGTGATGAGGTACCTGAAAGGTACAATAGAATTTGGTCTATACTATGTTGGAGATCATGACTACAGATTGTATGGTTATACAGATGCAGATTGGGCCGGAAGTGTCTCAGACAGAAAGAGCACATTGGGTGGATGTTATTGTCTGGGATCTACTGTGATCTCATGGCTTAGCAGGAAGCAGTCCAGTGTGGCTCTCAGCATAGCTGAAGCGGAATATATAGCAGCTTGATCTGCTAGTTGTGAAGCCATATGGCTTTGGAAGCTATTGTCAGGACTATTTGACTTAGAAATGAACCCCACTGTGATCCTGTGTGACAACCAGAGTTGTATCAAGATGACAAAGAATCCAGTGTTCCATGATAAGTCAAAGCACATAGAGATCCGATATTTCTATATACGGGATATGGTGTAAAGGGAGCTATAAAGCTCGAGTATGTGAGCACTGATCAGCAAGTTGTTGATGTATTGACAAAACCTCTATCTCGAGTAAAGTTTGAGTATTTCCGAGACAAGCTTGGGGTAGCTCAAAAGGACCCTCCTCGAAAGGGGGAGTGATGAGGTCGATGATGAGGATGCATGTACCGATGATGAGGTCGATGATGAGGATGCTTGTACTAACGTTGAGGTGGATGATGAGGATACCTGTACCGATGATGAGGTCGATGATGAGGAAAGTGAAGCATCACTCATTTCAGACTCACGAGTACTTGCGAGTCTCAATGAGTGACTCCTGCCCCTGCGTAACCACAGCAGACTCGGCAAGGAACTCGTCGGAATCGCCCACGAACTCGCTGAAATACTCGTCGGACGCCAGGGACGTGAAGGGTTCAGTTCGTCTCAGTTCATGCATGTCGGGTCCAGTTCCGGTATTCAACGTGCGATGTAGAGTTCCATGCAGTCCGGGCTGCTGTTCGACGGCATGACTGGTTCCGTTCATGTTGGACAGTCGGGCTGTTGTTCAACGACATGTTTATGTTATATGGTTTCTAATATATGGTTTTTTTATTTATATACTATATTATGAACCATATAAACCATACTTTATATTATACTATCGTTTTTTTATATGGTTTTTTTATACTATATGGTTTTAACTTTTTATATTATATTGTTTTTTATTTATATACTATATAGTATATTAGAAACCATATAAAATCAGAATATAGTATAGTTTTTATTTATTTATATTTTTTGTTTGTTATATAATTTTTAATTAAATATTTTTTGTTATATATTTTATATATAATATATATTATATATGTAGTTTTTTTAATTTATGTTTTTATTATCTAGTTTGTGTTACATAGTTTTGTTTATTAAGATTTTTGTTATAATTTTTTTATTATATATATATATTTTTTTTTATTTGTATTATTTTTTTATTTTAAATTTGTATTTATATTATATGTTTTAAAATTTAAATTTAAATTTATTAATTTTATGTTTTATATATATATATATATATATTGTTATATATTTTGTATATATATATATTTTAATTTTATTATTTTAAAATCGATTGTATTATGTTGTATAGTCATTGTTTATGAGTTTATGAGACAATGTTATGAATTATTGCATAAATTGTAGTTTTATAGCTTATATGGATTGGAAATGTTTTTAATCTCTTTTTTTGGCCCAAAATGTACAATATTTTTATTTTTTTCCTATTTGCCGAGTCTGTCCCGAGTCTTTCCCGAGTTTTTCCTGAGTACATGAGTCATATGCCAGCCAAGTCTTTGCCGAGTCCGAGTCGTGCAACATTGGATGAGGATACATGTACCGACGATGAGGTCGACGAGTGGTCCTTA
The DNA here is from genome assembly GCA_027924585.1 of Larix kaempferi. Classification (NCBI taxonomy): domain Eukaryota; kingdom Viridiplantae; phylum Streptophyta; class Pinopsida; order Pinales; family Pinaceae; genus Larix; species Larix kaempferi. Next base: position 956,355 of record BSBM01001568.1, on the reverse strand, counting down.
GACTTGGTCTAAGTTGACGAGTAGATTGCATCATCCCTGGACTTTAGTCCTAAATGAATCTGGAGACTTGTGTCTTCATGAGTGGTCCTTATACTTTGTCTAAGTTGACGAGTGGATTGCATCATCCCTGGACTTTAGTCCTAAATGAATCCGGAGACTTGTGTCTTCGTAAGTGGTCCTTAGAATTTGTCTAAGTTGATGAGGGGATTGCATCATCCCTAGACATGGTGTGATGTCTTAAAGTGATAAGGATTGATCATCCCGTAAATAGATCAGGATTGCATCGTCCTTAGACATGGTGTGGTGTCTTAAAGTGATAAGGATTAATTGTCCCGTAAATAGATCAAGATTGCATCGTCCTTAGACATGGTGTGGTGTCTTAAATTGATAGGGATTGATCATCCCATAAATAGATCAGGATTGTATCGTCCTTAGACATGGTGTGGTGTCTTAAAGTGATAGGGATTTATCATCCCGTAAATAGACCAGGATTGCATCGTCCTCAGACATGGTGTGGTATCTTAAAGTGATAGGGATTGATCATCCCGTAAGTGGATCAGGATTGTATCATCCTTGGACTTATGTCCTAAAGTGAGAGGGATTGATCATCCCGTAATTGGATCATGTGTGTTGCAAATGTTGATGATGTTGTTGATCGAGAGATCCAGATATTGATGATGTTGTTGATCGAGAGATCCAGATGTTGATGATGTTGTTGATCGAGAGATCCAGATGATGTTGTTAATCGAGAGATCCAGATATTGATGATGTTGTTGATCTAGAGATCCAGATGATGATGTTGTTGTAGACGATTGAGTGATCGAGTGCTGCAAAAGATGAAGACTCAGTACTGTAAATGTTGATGTTCCAGTACTGAAGATGTTCCAGCAGTCGTTCCAGTTGCTGATGATGATTGAAGAAAACTTCCAATGATTTATAGATGTATCACTATGATGTTGTCGATGACCTCTCCTTGCTCCTGCAGATGTTGTTAGAATACCCTTCTCATTAAGGGGGAGTGTTGAAATACTGTAACTTCGAAGAATATTTTATTTGTACTTTATTATTATTATTTGGAGATGTTTTATTCCTCTGTCGGGATGTATTTATTATATTGAATAATGTAAAGTCATCGAGGTAAAACCTCCCATGTAAGTCGGGGCATTAGTTCCCCTAGAGTCAGTTGTAATGGGGTGTTTAAGTCCCCTAGAGAAGTCGTCCTGGTTAGTAATTAGTCATTTAGTTATGAGGCTGACCTAGCTAGGTAAAATGTCAAGTGAGAGATAAAGTATAAATAGAGGAGGTGTGCTCCTCATTTGATACACTAACTTGTGGATTACGCATTAGGAGAGAGAGAGAGAGAGAGAGAGAGATCTGTGATGGAGAAGGAGCTCTTGCTTGAGGATTTCATCTTTATACTTTTTGGTCATCTATATTGAGGAAGTTTTGTTGGGTTTTCTACCCCATGAGGGTTTCCCAAGATAAATTTGTGTCTCTTGTGTTTATGCTATGCTTATTATTCTTTCAGTGATCCTGTATATGCTATTGTTGTGAAATTGAATTGAATACTGATGTTATCTATCTTAGCATATTGAATTTTAACATAATGTGCCCTCTACACTGGTCTAACAGTACACACAGTAGAACTCAGCTAGTATTGTAATGTCCAGTCTTTACAAGAGAACATGGCCCCCACAGAAATACAACAACGCCCCTCGCTCAACATAAATGACCCCTCCTGTCTCTGAAAATATGAAGATCGAGCCCTCAATAAACCTAGGAAGGCTGCCAATGTGCCTTATGGCCCTCCTCCACAAATGATATCAGCCTCTACTAGCAACTTGGTTTCTTCAAGGAATTTGACTTTCCTTAGGGATATCTCCAACCAAACCACTACACACTGAAAACTAAAGATAAAATACCAATCAACGCACAATTGGGAACCCCAAGTGGATTCCCCTCATCTAGCTAGGGTGGATATCTCACCACTGAAACTAAACCACAATGGAATGGTTTTGCCAAACCCTAACAAAAACCCTGGTCCACCAAGCTACTCCACAAGAGATCAAATCCAAAATAAATGATGATCAGATGAGGCGTTGCTCCTCCTCTTATCTTCCTCTGAAGCTCCATACCATGGGCAATACCATGGAATGCCCAATACCATCTAAAATGTCACTTTTAAAAATAAAATAGTGTATGCTTGAGTGGCATCAAATAACCACCAGGACTGATCACCTGGAAAGGGACATCACAGTCATACCTTCATGAGATTGCTTGTCCTCAAACAATTCCACTTCAACTCAACACTCCATTGACTGAACCGGATTAAACTGGAAATGATACCACGGTCCCAAACCAACCGGGAAGAGGTGAAGCATTCTCCACTCGATGCGTGATCTGGCAAAGTACTGTCATAAGATTCCTCCAAATAATGTTGATAAGTAGAGAATCCTAATGCTGCAACAACTCGATCGATCCCTAAAAGAATTCCTTGTTGAAGTTTCTCCATGGTTGCAGCATCAGGCAACATTCTGCAGACATTCTCCTAGAGAGGTCATGAGAAGTGAACAATGGTTGGTAGAGGATGGCCCTAGCATAGCCTTGATTAGTCATGACTAGTGACTAAGGGTAAATAAGGCTCGGAGATGCTTACTCTAAGAAAGAGTGCTTCGAGAAAGAAGCTAGAGGTCACATCCCATTCTCCGAGGAGTACTCCGAGAAGGAGTGATCTATTCTATATTAGAGTGAGTTTACTTGTTTATTTGATCAGGGATTTTATCCCCTTGTGAAATATACAAAGTCTAATCTAATGTTGAATTTGACATAGGCTCTAAGAAGTGTCCGAGACTTGTTAGAGTGGGGTCAAATCAACATTAGAGCTCCATGGGTGAATTTGATCTACATGTGAGGAGATGAACATCAACAAGGACAACTTTTCTATGATGAAGAAATAACCAAGAAGTCAAGTCAACCATTGAAGAAGTCCCAGACAACATTGAAAAAAGTATCAAAAGAAAAATGAAGGAAAAAAGACAAGTCGACATGAAGATAAAATGAAATTTGAAGACCAAAAGAACAAGTCGGCCCCAGTGGAAGAAGACAAGTCAACCCCATTGAAGGAAAAGTCAAGTGAACTGAGGAATATAAATAAAGTGCACCAACACTTCATTTTCACACTTCAACACAACTTTTCTCTCTCCACTTGTGCACACCTCCAAGGAAGTCCTATCAAAGGCAGGAAGAAACATTTTTTGGTTCTCTTACTCTCTGGAAGTTCGCTACCCTTATTAGGGTTTCTTATGAAGGAGGGAGAACCTCTCATGTGCTAGGGTTCATCTTCATGAATGGTATTGTACTTGAATTGGATTGATTTCTTTTAAGTAAAGTTGGTTGGGTTTTCTCCCTATTAGGTTTCCCAGAGTAAAATTCTTGTGTCTCTTGTGCATGGTCATCTTTCAATGCTCCTTATTTTTATTTCCGCTGCATGTGAATGGTGATATTTTCAGTGTGCAATTATTCAATGAAACTGTGGGATGAAATGAATTGTGAAATGAATGCTTGAAATCATTGTGAAATAATTGTTAGGATCTGGAAATAGGTAAAAATTCAACAGTCCTCGACTAGGGAACTAATCACATGGAAGCAAAAACTGGCTCTCGCCTCTGTGTCAACTACAGAATTGTCTAATATGGAAATTCCAAGGTCCCAAGCTAGTCTCAAAAAGGGACCACCATGATGACATTGCGCCATATTGATCATAACCATCCAACTGCCATGCCATATGCATCCTCCTCTCCCGAAACTGTAATTTGAAATACCTGTAAAGGTTGAACCTACCACCATGAACAGTGGCATGCATAGGCATCCAATGAGGTCACACCTTGCAAATTCACTACCATACTCGATCTCAACTATAGGAAAAAGAAGTTTGTCACGGTCATTGTTAATGATTGAATGTTGCTCATGAACTCTAAACATATCCTTGATAGATAGTTCTATCATATCTCGAAACTACCTGTAAATGGTAAAGTCACCAGAGTCCCACACTAGCCTGTAAGATGTGAAACACCCTCTGTCCATAGCACTAGTCTGCCAAGTGCTAATGCACGAATCCATCTGACTGCTCCTGATAAGCCAAGCAATCGCAATCTCAACAAACTCCTCAAAAGAGCACTCCTCCATGCATCCAAGCCTAAGCACCCCAAGAATAAACTCCAGAGAGCAAAGACTGGTCGTCTCATCTATATTGGGTCCACTGTCAAACTTGATCGTGAATACTAGAAAAGAAGGCTTTCCCTGCCATAAAGAAGAAGTCTTAAGTTTTAACCTCTCCTCTACTAACATCACAAAAATATAACAGATCGATCACCATCACAACTCTGTCGATCATCTCTATAGTCTTAAGCAATCCATCACTCGGATGAATGCCTAGCTCCCACCACCAAATAGGAATTCAACCAAACCCAACTCCTACTGACTTATGTCGTGCCATGCTAATAATCATCGAAGTCCGAATGAGCCAAGCCCTCAAAATGCAATCCTCTGGTGGAAACCAAGTACCAGGAATATACTCTAAGCCTGCTAACCTATTCGGCTCCAGCCAAACTGCATTAAGAAATATGCTATCCCAATCACTATCTATGTAGAGTAGCCCAAGGGGTCTAAGCACCTCCCTGGAGAATAGCTCTTCCACCTGCAATGCCCCATACTCGTGCAAGTATCGAGAATGCCCCGCTAAATGTGAATCACGCCTAACCCTCATGATCCTCTCCCTAGGTGAGGACTCAGGGACTAAACATGTACGATCTCTGTAGTAGATAATATCATCCCCTACTCTATCAGTTGCAATCTCTGTGAACCGATCCAATACAATCCAAATCTCCTCCTGTGCACGATGCACACTGATCACAAGGTCAAAATGAAAGGCATCGGTCATGGGCAACATGCCCCCTGTCTCATCCGATTGGCTCCATAGGTCCTCTCCTATAATGTTGTATGCCATGAGGACATCAAGTACTATCTGCAAGCCTGGTAAGTGACTAGTGCATTGGTCAATCCCAAAGGCATGACCAAGAAGTCATAATGAAATCTGGAAGCAGACCTATGAGTACCCTGCTCCCTATCCTTCCTCTGGTGATATCTTAGATGAAGATCGATCATCGAGGGATATGTTGCATCTTGAGGCTCACCCATCCACTCACTGATCCTAGGTAATCTCAAATCAATGGTATGCTCAAGGACTCTGTCAAGAGGTCTCCCTGGAGGAAACACTTTGAAACTCCAATGTACACCATCGCGTTCCTGTGTGTGTACTCCTATATACAACATACTACTGTCATCTCCAATACCATTTGATATCCACCTGATATCCTATATGTGCTATTGTACCCTATTTATGCTCCAACGATGTCAATTGAACCTGTATCCCAGTGCATGCCTATGTCTTTCTTATACCTGTCTACCCAATCCATGGATGCATATGTTTCCTTGCGGCTTGGCCCACAAGGAATGTGCTCAACTATCCCCTCCATAGCCAGGCCTTGAGCCTTCAATGGCCTCTCCAACAAAGGCGACTCATGATCCCCATAATGCAAAACGAGTTCATGGTCAAAACTTAGAGTGTCCAAACTCTTCTCAAGCACCTGAAAATCAGAATGCTCCTCATGCTCAATCATCATACGAGGCTCCTCATACGTGTCAATAACATCCTCCTACAATTTAGCTGTCGTGTATGACTGACTATCTCATGTGGAGGATGAAGGATGTTCCTAACAAAGTTTCCCAACCTACATCTATAATTATTGAAGGGCCTTTTGCGTGCTCTTCAAAGAATCCTAGGTGATCTCCAGCTCCTAAGTAAGCCTGTCAACTTCCTCTTCTTTCCCTTGTAGCACACCATGGTACATCTCATGAAGCATGAGAAGATGATCTCTGTCAGAAAGTAGGTATAGGTAGTATGCTTTCATTACCTCCACTACTTCTCTAAGTGCTTGCAAATCTGCAAGGGAAGGTTCTCCCCTCAAACTATCATATGTCCCTGAAGCTCTCCAACAACAATCTGTCACCAATGCATGAGTATAATCAAAATGTTTTATGGCTATCCTAATATTTTCTTTGTTTACCTTCAATTGCCCTGTCAAATGATGTGGCTCATGGAAACAGTCCTCTACCAAGTTGTCTGATTTGTTTCCATCCTCGCATTTTCCCAATTCTGCTTCTTCCCTGTCTTTCTCCTAAGAAATTCTACAACAGTTTGCATGGCATGTGTTTAAGAAATTCTACAATGGTTTGCATTCATTTTAATGAAGACACATTGCAAGCATTTCAACTAAGCATGAAGTAGAAGAGACAATATGGGCATTTTTATTATGAGTGGAAATTATGTTCATGACACTACAAATTCCTATTAGTTGCTATGGCAGCTACAGGACATCAATAAAGCACACAATATGCAAACCCAAAATTTGGTGTAATGCCACGGTATCCTTTGATAGAAGATTTGTCCTTCCCCAATGGCTCGGAAGCCTCAATACCCTACTAGTGATATTGTCCAGCTTCGAAATGGCCTCATGGTCTCGCACCTCGATCTTCTCTAAAGCTTGCGGCTCTCCCCTTTGTTACTGCATCTTCACCATAAGGGATTCGGCTCTTACTTTTCCATACACACCCTTCTTGACCTCCCTCATGGTTGTGTTTTCTCTACAAGAGCTACGGCTCTCTTTCCCTACCACACGGATCCCTATCACAGCCTCCACGAATTTGCTTGGTTATACACCAAGCTCCTGATTCCTCCACGATCTAGCTTGGTCGTCTATCTAACTGCTAGTTCCTCCTCTATTCGGCCTAATCAATCAAGGGTTCAATCTCCCCCAAGATGGTTGTGTCCTCTCTTTAACAATATTTGACCTACGAATCTCAATGCAGATTAATGCTACTAGCTGGTGATGAATAGTAAATATGCCCAGCTCTTTGGAAGCCCCTTTTCTTCCACATTAAACTACAATAGCGAATAGCTAGGGAGAAGAGTGTGCCCTCTACATTGGTCTAACAATCCACACACGGTAGAACTCGGCATAGAAAGGGACATAGAAAGGGACATCACATCTTCAATGTTCTGAAGCATGTTGTCTATTTCTTTTCTATGTCTATAATCGATTGAAATTTCAACTTGTCGTACAAAGCTTCTTATCAAGTTAAATCACATAATTAATGGCATTGGTTTTGATTGTCTTATTGCTCCATTCTGAAGGGAAGGTAGACATATTTTCCCATTATAAAAAGATTAATGCTAATGTGTAAATGAGTAAATGAGTGTGAAAATCGAGAGATTAAATAATAACAAGAAGGCAATACACCACACAAATAAGCACCAAGTCACCACATGGTTTACTATTTCATGTTAAGTTTTTACTTTGTTTAGCATAATAAAATTAAACAATAGGACCACCAAAAGAAAGATAAGCACAAAGAACACAAAATTTCTCTCGAGGAAACCACAAGGGAGAAAACCCTGACAAAACTTCCTCAATATAGAATTCACCAATACAAGATAAAATCCCAAGACAAAAACAACTACTTCTTCTCTCCATCGAGCTTCTCTCTCTCTTATGCGAACTTGCTCAAGTGAGTGAGTGATCCAAATGACAAGCTCAACGTCTCTATTTATATTCTTCAGTTTGGGGTGACTTTTTCCCCAACAGGGCCAACTTCACCTAACTGACTGGGCCGACCTCTCAATTACATGATAAAATATCTTTTTGTTGATCTTTCTAGATCGACACAACTTCTAGGGTTTACATTAATTCTTTCAATGACTCTTACTTGACTAATTACATCAATGACATCTCCCGAAAGAGGAATAATAGTAATATAATAAACAAATAGAATTAGAATATCTTCCGCAGTTACATTTCTTTAACACCCCTCTTAACTAGGAAGGTATTGTAACAACATCAACAACTGACTGGTGAAACTCTGTATGTCATAGGAAGTTTTGGAACGTCATCATATTTCTGGGGCAACATCAGCATCATCATCATAGTCATCATCAACATGCAACTGCTGGATCATCAGCAGCAGCAAGGAATTGCTGGAACATCATCATCGGCAGCAACAACAAGGAATTGTTGGAACATCATCAATAACATCATCAACAAAGAATTGTTGGAACATCATCAACGTCATCGTCAGTATAGAGATACTGGAATAACAACATCATCAATATGTGAGTACTGGAGCAATAACATCAATTGTCAATAAGTAAATATTGGAACAACAACATCAATCATCAGTAAGTAAATACTGGAACAACAACATCAATCATCGGTAAGTAAATACTGGAACAACAACATCAATCATCGGTAAGTAAATACTGGAACAACAACATCAATCATCAGTATGTAAATACTGGAACAACAACATCAATCATCAGTAAGTAAATAATGGAACAACAACACCAATCATCAGTATGTAAATACTAGAACAACATCATCAGCATGTAAATGATGTAACAACGTCATCAACCACAAATATATAAATACTAGAACAACATCATCAACATGTAAATGTCGTAACAACATCATCAACCATCAGTATATAAATACTGGAACAACATCAGCAGCATGTAAATGTCGTAATAACATCATCAACCATCAGTATATAAGTACTGGAACAACATCAGCAACATGTAAATGTTGGAACAACATATTAGCCAATCAAAATGCTTTAAAATTCAAACAAGGTGCATGTAAAAGAATTGGAGGGAAAAAATAAAAACTATTTTTTTGGATCGTATTTTCAACTTATCTCCTTGTAGGTTTACTCAAATTTCAAGCAGGGGAACTCGTTGGATGCATAATTAAATTATGCATCCAACGAGTACCCATGTTACATACTTTTAACAACATCCACACTATGAAAAATTGAAAATACATTAAAAAATGTGTTTTCTCTCACTAGAAACACGTTTTTTAATGTATTTTCAATTTTTGAGAAAACACATTTTTTAATGTATTTTCGATTTTTCATAGTGTGGATGTTGTTAAAAGTATGCAACATGGGTACTCGTTGGATGAATAATTTAATTATTCATCCAACGAGTCCTCCTGCTTGAAATTTGAGTAAACCTACAAGGAGATAAGTTGAAAATACAATCCAAAAACGTAGTTTTTTTACTCTCTCTCTACTATTATTTTATTATTTTCCTTAGGAGGCCCATTTTAACCCAAATTTCCTCTAATGATAGAGGCTTAGTCAATACATCAACAACTTGTTCCTCTGTAGGAACATACTTGAGCTTTACAGCTCTTTTTTGCACCATATCACGGATGTAGTGATACTTGATTTCAATATGCTTCGACTTATCGTGGAACACCGGGTTTTTTGACATCTTGATACAACTCTGATTATTGCAAAGGACATCAGTCACATCTATCTCTGCATCAAATAATCATGCCAACATCTTGCAAATCCAAACTGCTTCACTACAAGATGAACATGTTGCAATGTATTCAGCTTCCGTCGTACTGAGAGCCACATTGCTCTACTTTCTGTTGAGCCATGAGATCATTCATGATCCCAAACTGAAACACCATCTTGAAGTGATCTTTATGTCTTCGGCACTTCCCGCCCAATCTGAGTATGTATAACCGTGCAATCTGAACTCATTGTCTGATACATATCTGAGTCTGTAATCTAACGTACCCTTTAGGTACCTCTTCACATGTTTTGTTGGAACCGGGTGAACATGTCTAGGCTCCACCATATACTGACTCAAGGTGTTCACAACAAAACATATATCTGGTCTTGCATTTGTTAAATACATCAACAAGCCAATAATCTATCTATACAATGTAACATCTATTGTCTTTGATGAAGCATCATTCAAGAGCTTCAAGTTTGTCACCATCGAAGTAGGCATGGCCTTATAATCCAACATCCCAAATCTCTTTAGGATTTCAACAGCATATTTTCCTTGATTTAGGAAAATCTCATCTGGAAACTGCCACATCTTGAGACCTAGAAAGTAATGCATCATTCCAAGGTCTTTCATCTCAAATTCAACAACAAGCTTCTTCTTACATTCAATGATGGGCTTGTCTTCTCTTGTCAAAAAATAGATCATCCATATACAATAGTAGAAACACGGGTTTTTCTTCAACCTTGTAGTTAAGGTTGGAGTTTGCACCACACATAATTCCTCTTCGTGAGGGGAGACATCTGGTATCACTCTGAGCATATCCCTGAGATACTTGGGCAAACAACCTTTTCCATGGATAGAGGCTAAGTGATAATATATCTCCATCTATGTTGTAGTCACTCCCTCTAAAGTGGAGCTTTCCTGCTCCCTCTGTAATTGAGCAATATCCTCCCTCTGCATCTTGTACTCTCTGCATTGGGACATTATGTATTGGAGTGACTGGTAGCCTTATATTCTAATGATCATCTATGTCATCTCTCTAGGTCACTGGATACCAAGATCTCAAACTCTATTGCAATTTCTCTCTCTTGCACCTGTCTATGAATTCCTCATCTTCAACCGTGTAGTAAAGGTTGATATTATATCACTTTAGGTGATATTCAAGCTCATTATGCTATCCCATGGGTCCCTTCTGAGATCGTACAGAGCCTTTTTCATTTTGCACACATGTGGTTCTCTGTAGAGAGTCCTGAATTCTGGAAGTTGCTCTATACACACTTCTACTTTGATTGCAACGTCTTGTCATAGTCGACTCCCTCTTTCTGAGAGAACCCTCACTTTGTACTTCTTCTATAGTATGCTTATAAATATTTTTAAATGTCATAGTTGAATCGTCGTTACTTGTTCTAAGGAACAAGTCTCATCATTCTTCATTTGTAGGTGATTGTACACAATCTTTCCTACAAATCAAATTTGGTTGCATGGTTAGAAACATTTCATAATTTTCAGAACAAATTCTTATACATAAAGACATAGGTCACACAATCATGCAACTATCTTAGCAAGTGCTTCAACACAACATTCATCCATATCTCGCATTCATACAATGACTTTCTAGATGCCTTACATATCTACTAGAGCATAATTAAGAGTGTGCACTACTCCCAACATGTCAGCAAAGAGGTTTCATTCTAGATATGTAGCAATGGAATGTTGTATAACACCATAGGCCACATACCCATTATATGCATATTAGTAGTATATTGTTCATCAATGCAATCTCTCCAACGTGCATAACACTCTTCCTAAATCTAGGAATATAAATATGTACACAATTGAACAATATCATTTAAGCAATTAGAAAATGACAATTCAGATACTTATCTTTGTTTGTTTGGTAGGATCTCTCTTGATCTTGATCTTCTTATTGGAGTCTCTGACAGTGTGCTCTACTCTATCATCTGATTTGAGGACCTGTGCCTTTCTTGCTTATGATCGAACAAGTCTTCTATACCATAAATCACATGGAACTATGTTTTCCTTCTTCATTGCCAACTGCAACTGCATCCCTTCTTATCCAATGTTGAAATGGATAAGAAGTTCTTCCATCTTTCTTGTTTGGATTAGAGTACATATTCCTCATCATTGGAGGAATATTCTTTAGCCTTCTTTTCATCATCATGTTCATCGCCTTCAACTGCATTGGCATGGAATATTTTGTTTCTCTTCTTGAATTGTTCAACTCTAAGAGGACAGTTTCTTGAATTGTGTCCCATCTTGTGACAAGTAAAACATTCAAAGGATGAGAAGTCTTTCTTAGATCTTTTGTGTTGATGTATATGTAACTGCAGAATGTGTTTCACATATGTATATTGTACTCCTATAGAGATGGTATTATTCCTCTATACGGAAGTGTCGCCATTTGTATTGAAAAGTGTCGCAAGTTTCGTAACTTGCTGTGATGGGTTATTAGACCACCAGGTGTGGGGTCGGCCCGGATTAATGTAACCATGGGTTATTAGACTGAGTTAGACAAGTCGGCCCTGTTATTTTATTGGGCAAGACAGGACAAGTATAAATAGAGATCCGGATATCTCTATTTGATCATCTCATTACTCACTCTTACATCACTTGGAAAGTGGCGCTCTAGTTGAGGAGGAGGAGTAGCTGCTAGTAGAAGACTATCTCTTGTATTTGGTTGTATCATTGCTCTTTCTATCTCTGAGGAAATTGTGGGGTTTTTCACCTTATGGTTTTCCCCAGTGAAACTCTATGTGTCCATTGTCTTATGTGATTGCTTGATATGCTTGATACATGCTTGATATGATTGATATGTTGTACATGTTATTCTCTCAGTAAAGATCCTAGAGTATGTTGAATTAATGCTCAAAATATAACATGGTATCAAAGCTTCCTTGAGAAGAAGACATTGTGCAGTGGCGGAAATAGGGTTTCTTGTTATTGGGTTTGTCTCCACAGATTTTGGAAAAGCAGTAAGGTAGATGGACTCTACTCATCAAGGAGAATCTTTCTATCCAATCAGAATTCAATTCTGAGCACTTTCAGTTTTGGCCCTAAAAATTAGGGTTTCCACAAAAATAGGAATTTCTGAAATTTGAAGACATATCTGGAAGTTCCTTGGAAAAATCGAAGTTTAGAGCTTTGGATCGAGATTTTTGGTTGGGTGAAGCTCCGGGAAACTCAAACCCTAATCCAGGGTCCTCCCTAGTGAATCCGGGAAGACTAAAACGCATTTCTGAAGGGTGAAACTTTGCAGATCTCAAATTATGAATATACCAGGTTGATCAGCTCATCAAGGCGCATCTTTCTATCCTTTCAGAAGTTTGAAATTCAAAGCTTGAATTTTTAGGGTTTCTCTAACAAACCCTAATCCAGGACCAGATCTAGTTTTCAGCAAATCAAGTGGTAAGACCTAAATCTTTTCTATTTCCATTTGAAGTACTCTTTAAAGATGTCTCACCACACCAAGCTTGAGGATAAACTTGAAGGGGTTGATAACTTCCGAGCATGGAAGTATAGGATTGGGTTAATCCTGGAAGAAAATGAGTTAGACACTTACATAAGTGAAGAGGTCCCTATCCCAGAGGAAGAAGAGGATAAGGCCTTGCACATAAGGAATTTGGTCAAGGCTAAGAGGATCATTGTTGATTCTATCAAAGACCATCTCATACCACATGTGTCATCTCTAAAGACACCAAAGGAGATGTTTGATTCCCTGACCAAGTTATTTGAAGGGAAGAACATAAATCGGAAGATGACCTTGAGGAATCAATTGAAGAATGTTAAGATCCAAAATGCGGAGACTATGCAGTCTTATTTCTCAAGGGTCTCCCAAATAAAAGAACAACTTGAAGCTATGGGAGAAGATATAGAAAATGGAGAAGTGGTAATGACCACTCTTAATGGCCTTCCTAGGTCATGGGATTCCTTCATCCAAGGAATTTGTTCTAGGAAGAAACTTATCACATTTAGTAGACTGTGGGAAGAATGCTCACAGGAAGAAGCTCGGATTATAACTCAAGAAGAGAAAATGGGGAATGAAGATCAAGCTCTCACAACAAATACCAGGAAAGATAATATCAAAAGGGAGCACTCTCATCACAAGAAAGGTAAACACTATCACCAAAGACAAAAGGAAAGCTCTGGAAGATCTATGAAAGATCTCTCTCATATTAGGTGCTATACTTGTGATGAAAGGGGACACATTTCCATAAATTGTCCCAGGAACAAAAGAAAGAACAACAAGAAAAGACATCATGCTCATGCTGTCGAGGATGATGAACCTCCCAGGAAAAGGGCTAGAGAAGATAGTGAATATTATTCAAGTGATGAAGAATATGTTTTGATTTCTGCTCTCACTAGAACCATTACTCATGGAAGTAATGATTGGCTTATAGATAGTGGGGCTTCTAAACACATGACAGGATTCAGGGAATCCTTTATGAACCTATCTGAACATGAATCACCCCACAAGGTGAAACTTGGGGATGACTACCAGTATCCAATAAAAGGGAGTGGTGAAGCCTCCTATAAACTAGACTCTGGAAAGTCTATGAAGATGAAAGATGTACTATATGTTCCAGGTCTCAAGAAGAATCTACTCTCCATATCTGCATTGGATGCAAAAGGCATAAGGGTTGCATTTGTAGATGGCCAAGTCTTAATGTGGCCAAAAGGTAAAACTATAGATGATGCAATGGTGATTGGAAAGCAAGAGGGAGGATTATACAAACTGAAGGGCCAACCAGAACAAGCCATGGTCCACGATTTAGTAGAACCAAGTGAACTTTGGCATAGAAGGCTTGAACACATGCACTATAGGGCATTACCAATTACAAGCAAAGCAGTGGAAGGTCTTCCTGAAATCCAGTCAAAGCATGAAGGCATTTGCAAAGGTTGTGCAAAGGGAAAGAACACAAAGAAGACATTTCCAAGCAGTGAAATCAAGGCAAAAGGAATCTTGGAAGTCATCCACTCTGATGTATGCGGTCCGATGTCATCCAGTTCTCTGAGTGGGTATGTATACTATGTTTCCTTCATTGATGATTTCTCTAGGAAGACTTGGGTTTACTTCTTGAAGAACAAAGATGAAGTATTTGACAAGTTCAAGGAATTCAAAGCCTTGATAGAAAACCAAATTGACATGAAGATCAAGATCTTCAGATCTGACAATGGTGGAGAATTCACTTCAGGTGACTTCAAGAAGCTATGCAGTGATTCAGGGATTAAGAGGGAGTTGACTACTCCTTACAATTCACAACAGAATGGGGTTGCCGAAAGGAAGAATAGAACAATCATGGAAGCAACTAGGGCAATGCTTCATGACCAAGATCTACCTATGCACTTATGGGCTGAAGCAGCAAGGACAGTTGTATATGTGCAGAACAAAACACCTCATAAGACACTTGACAAAAAAACACCAGAAGAAGTGTTCACTGGTAAGAAACCAGAAGTTAGCCATCTCAGAATATTTGGTTGTCCAGTATACACTCACATCCCAAAAGAAAAGAGGACAAAGTTAGATCCTTCAGGAAAGAAGGGCATATTCGTGGGTTACAGTGAAAGCTCAAAGGCTTACAGAATCTACTTCCTAGGATTCAAGAAGATTGATATCAGTAGGGATGTAACATTTGATGAAAGCTCAGCATACATCAAATCAAGGAAAACACCAATTGAAGATAATGAAGAACCCAAAATATCCAGAACACAAGACACCACTATGAATGAAGCAGTTCCTGAAGAAGACCATGAAATGGAAGATCCACAACAACCTGTAGATTCACCCCATGAGAAGAACTCTCACAAAAGGAAACCAACATGGGCTAGAGAGCTCATTCAAGATGCAGAAAGGTTTGGCATTCCAGAAGAGGAACACAGAGAAAGGAAAAGGACAAGATCACATACTAGCTATGTTGCTTTACTCTGTGACATAATGAACAAAGAAACTTCCAGTTATGAAGAAGCAACAAAAAACAAAGAATGGAAGGATGGCATGGTCGAGGAATACCAGTCGATCATGAAGAATGATGTTTGGGATGTGGTCCCAAGACCAGATGGGAAGTCTGTAGTGACTTCCAAATGGATCTATAAGATCAAGCATGCTGCAGGTGGTAGCATAGAGAAATACAAAGCTAGGTTTGTAGCTCGTGGCTTCTCCTAGAAAGAAGGGATTGATTATGAAGAGACTTTTGCACCTGTAGCCAGATACACTTCCATTAGATCAGTACTTGCTCTGGCTGTAGTGATGAAACGGAAGGTACACCAGATGGATGTCAAGACAGCTTTCTTGAATGGTGTAGTTGAAGAGGAAGTGTATGTGGAGCAGCCACTCGGATTTGAGACACATGACTAAGAGTCACATGTGTGCAAACTGAAGAAAGCCCTGTATGGTTTGAAACAGTTACCTAGGACCTGGTATGGCAGGATAGATGGCTTCCTATCTAGTTTGGGCTTTACCAAGAGTAAAGCGGATTTCAACCTTTACTACAAGGTTGAGGAAGGCAATCCAGCGATACTACTATTGTATGTGGATGACCTGTTTGTAACAGGTGAGGATAGATTGATTGCCGACACAAAGAGGAAGCTTGCTGCCGAGTTTGAGATGAAGGACTTGGGTATGATGCACTACTTTCTTGGTATGTAGGTGTGGCAGAGTGCAGATGGAATCTTCCTTGGACAAGGGAAGTATGCAGTAGAGATCCTGAAGAAGTTCGGGATGATGGACTGCAAGGCCATGGCCACACCTATGGCATCGAACCTGAAGCTTCTGTGTGATGCTTCATCTGAGCCGGTTGATGCTACGATGTATCGTCAAATGATTGGGTCCTTGATGTACCTGACGAATACGAGACTAGACAGCTGCTTTGCGGTGAACACCTTGAGCCAGTACTTGACAGATCCGATACATGTTCACCTGATAGCTACAAAGCATATTCTGAGGTACCTGAAGGGTACAGTTGACTATGGGCTCAAGTATGAGGCGAATCAAAAGTTTAACCTAGAGGGTTATGCTGATTTGGATTGGGTAGGCGGTGCCATTGATCAAAAGAGCACTTCGGGGTGTTTCTTCAGTATGGGATCCGGTATGATCTCTTGGTTTAGCAGGAAGCAGTCCTGTGTGGCACTGAGTACAACCGAAGCAGAGTATGTCGCAGCTTGTTCGGCTAGTTGTGAGGCAGTATGGCTCAGGAAGCTACTATTTGATCTATTTGATCTCCAGTTATGTGCTACTTGTATATATTGCGACAACCAGAGTTGTGTGAAGTTGTCGGAGAACCCAGTGTTCCATGACAAGTCGAAGCACTTGGGATCAAGTATCACTATATCAGGGATATGGTGCAAAGAGGAGCAGTGAAGCTCCTGTATGTTGCGACGGACGAGCAGATAGCCGATGTGTTGACCAAGCCACTGGCCAGAGCGAAGTTTGAATACTTCAGAGGGAGACTTGGTGTACTTCAGATCGAGATGTCATCCAAAGGGAAGTGATGAGTCCGGAGACACAGATGCACATGAGCCATTCCAACATGGTTGAAGTTTATCTTACCATGGTCGTTGATGTAAGGGCTAGGCCATTCGAGCATGGTTGAGGTGTGTCTTCCCATGGCTGCGATATAAGTGTTGGGCCATTCGAGCATGGTTGAGGTGTGTCTTCCCATGGTTGCGATATAAGTGTTGTGCCATTCCTAGCATGGTTGAGGTGTGTCTTCCCATGGCTATGGATATAAGTGCGGTGCCATTCCTAGCATGGTTGAGGTGTGTCTTCCCATGGCTATGGATATAAGTGCAGTGCCATTCTCGCATGGTTGAGGTGTGTCTTCCCATGGCGTATATATAAGGGTTGAGCCTTTCACGGATGGTTGAGGTGTGTCTTCCCATGCCGGTGAGTGTAAGTGTTGTGTGATGTGCATCTGGGTTGTGCTCCGTGGACGATGAGTGATCTGAAGACGATGATGTGGCAGTATGGTACACAGGTTTTGCAGAGGCATATAATCAGTCCTG
Source organism: Larix kaempferi (assembly GCA_027924585.1). Taxonomy (NCBI): domain Eukaryota; kingdom Viridiplantae; phylum Streptophyta; class Pinopsida; order Pinales; family Pinaceae; genus Larix; species Larix kaempferi. The sequence goes on along the minus strand of BSBM01001568.1, from coordinate 938,915 downwards.
AGATGCTCTTACAGGTTTTGCAGAGGCAGTGTAATCAGTCCTGGGAGATCTTGCAAGTTTTGCAGAGGCAGTGTAATTAGTCCTGGGAGATCTTGCAGGTTTTGCAGAGGCAGTGTAATCAGTCCCGAGGTGTACCTACTTGATGGCTTGCTCGCAGAGATGTTGAAAGACCTACATGGAGGCTAGACCTACATCCAACATGAAAAAGGGTTGGCTCTGTAGATGATGAAGACCTACAAGTGGCCCTATGACAAGTAGATTGGAGATTGATTGAGATAGCAGCAGCAGTGACGATGACGATGATGATGATTCGATGACGATGATCCAGTGACGATGATCCAGAGAAGAAGACTTGTGCTAGCAGATCTGTTTCGAGAAATACCTTCCTAGTTAAGAGGTAGTGTTGATGTATATGTAACTTCGGAATGTATTTCACCTATGTATACTGTACTCCTATAGAGATGGTATTATTCCTCTATACGGAAGTGTCGTCATTTGTATTGACAAGTGTCGCAAGTGTCGTAACTTGCTGTGATGGGTTATTAGACCACCAAGTGTGGGGTCGGCCTGGATTAATGTAACCATGGGTTATTACACTGAGTTAGACAAGTTGGCCCTGTTAGTTTATTGGGCAGGACAGGACAAGTATAAATAGAGATCGGGAGATCTCTATTTGATCATCTCATTACTCACTCTTACATCACTTGGAAAGTGGCGCACTAGTTGAGGAGGAGTAGCTGCTAGTAGAAGACTATCTCTTGTATTTGGTTGTATCATTGCTCTTTCTATCTCTGAGGAAGTTGTGGGGTTTTTCACCTTTATGGTTTTCCCCTGTGAAACTCTGTGTGTCCATTGTCTTATGTGATTGCTTGATATGCTTGATACATGCTTGATATGATTGATATGCTGTACATGTTATTCTCTCATTAAAGATCCTAGAGTATGTTGAATTAATGCTCAAAATCTAACATTTTGTTCTTTTGAAATATTTGAGTTCTCCGAGGAGAATGTCACATGATCCTTCCTTTTGTTCTTTCCTTTGGTATGAGTTGCCAAAGCTTGGTCTTCATCATCATTTAATTTATCTTCTCTGAATGTTATTCTTTCTTCGTCTTGTACACACTCTTCCCATAATTGTCTAAACTTGATCAATTTCTCTCTAGAGCATATGCCACGAACGAAAGGTTCCCAATCCCTTGGGAGACCATTCCAGGCCGCCATCACAACTTCCACTTCTTCTATCATATCACCAATAGATTCTAATTGTTCTTTAATCTAGGATACCCTAGTGAAGTATGATTGCATGGTCTCTAATTTCTGAATCTTCACACCCTTGAGTTGATTTCTCAAGGTCATCTTTTCGTTGATGTTCTTTCCTTCAAATAGATTGGACAAGGCATCAAACATTTCCTTTGGGGTCTTCTTTGAAGACACTTGAGGAATCAAGTGATCTTTAATAGAGTCAGCTATGATCCTCTTAGCCTTGATCATACTCTTCTTGTGTTTTGCTTTGGCCTCATCTCCTTCTGGTTCTGCAACTTCCTTCTTTATGAAGCCTTCTAGGTCATGTTCTTCAAGAATAAGCATGACTCTCTATTTCCATGCCCTAAAGTTCTCAACTCCCTCAAGCTTCTCATCAAGCTTGGTAGTATTTGTCATTTTGATAATATGAAAACCTCAAATGGAAATATAAAGAAGATAGTACTTACTTGTAAAATTGTTTCTCCAAGAACTACTTCTGGCTTGACCTAGGGTTTGATAGAGAAACCCTAATTTTTCAACTTTCAGATCTTGGAAAACTGATTGGAGGAAAATATGCGCCTACCCAAAGTGAGTTAGGCAAAGTACTCATTTTTGCAAATTTGTGAACAGATCCTCCAAAAACTTGATGCCCTAGTTCTTTGGGTTGTAGAGGTGGGCCCATAAATGAAAGTTCTCGGAATTGAATTATGCTTCGACAAAAAGATGCGCCCTGGTGAGGCGAGTTAGATGCACCTTCTTTTTCAGCTAAACTGTGGAGAGATCTCCCAGAATAAGAAACCCTAGTTTCTGCAGTTGCAGTAGCTGCACCGTGTTTTCTTTTAGGCCTGCTCTGATACCATGTTAAGTTTTTACTCTGTTTAGCATAATAACATTAAACAATGGGACCACTGAAAGAAAGACAAGCACAGCAACACAAGAACACAATTTCTGTCGGGGAAACCACGAGGGAGAAAACCCCGACAAAACATCCACAATATAGAATTCACCAATACAAGATAAAACCCCAAGACAAAAATAGCTACTTCTTCTCTCCAGGGAGCTTCTCTCTCTCTCTCTCTCTCTTTCTCTCTTATGCGGACTTGCTCAAGTGAGTGAGTGATCCAAATGACAAGCTCGACCTCTCCATTTATATTCTTCAGTTTGGGTGACTTTTTCCCCAACATGACCGACTTCACCTAACTGACTGGGCCGACCTCTCAATTACATGATAAAATATCTTTTTCTAGATCGACACAAATTCTAGGGTTTACATTGATTCTTTCAATGACACTTACTTGACCAAGTACATCAATGACATCTCCTGAAAGAGGAATAATAGTAATATAATAAACATATACAATTAGAATACCTTCCGCAGTTACATTTCTTTAACATTTCAAGTTAAAATGTTTGAAACGTATCTGGCCATGGATTCCAAGGGTGCGTATGATATTGATAATTACATAAAAACATGAGATTATTCAGAGTATATAGACAATGAACAAGAGTCTTATTGGTCAGAACATTGTATGTTGTTGCCATTCGTTGTCTGAAATAAACAAGAGATTATTTAGAGAGCATATACACTGAATAGGAGTCTTATGGTCCAATGTATATATATTTGTAAGAACATTGTATTTGTATGATGTTGCCATTCTTAGTCTAAAATAAACATTGAGATTTTTCAGAGTATATACACATTGAACAAGAGTCTTATGGTCTGACGTATATATATCGGTCAAAACATTGTATGTTGTCATTCTTAGTCTACAATAAGCAAGATCCTTTTAGTAACACATTACGGCCGATATGGTCGCACGAATTATAGTGACATGAGCATTTACTCTAAAATAATTTGCACTGAGAGTAAGAGTAATCATGTTCAATGAGAGTAATAGTCCAACTCTTAATATGTGGATTTTGTCTATGATTGAGGACTGAGAATAAACATGTTCAATGAGAGTAATAGTCCAACTTTCAATATGTGGATTTTATCTATGATCGAGGGCTTAGATATATGGGCAATTTATGAAACGATTCTAGCCCAACATAAACTAGTTGGTGTTTTCTTGTTGGGATATCCTTTTTTTATAAAGATTAACTTAACTATGTACTTTTGATCCTTTGTGTCACTGAAAACCCAAATGAGTTCTTCACAAGCAGATTTCCACTAAGGGGGGAAATCACGTTTAAGGGGATTTTTTCCACCCAACTAATACAGTCACATGAACCCAAGTGTTGCTCCTTGAACATGAGCTCAAGGTCAATGAGGGTGTAGGATAAAACACAAAGTACTCAACCATACCACTCACTCTTCCCAAGAAATCAAATCAAGGATTAAACATCCAACTGATCAACCATAGTGTATTGAAGACACTCTTGGAATTACAACACCCCCATACCCCTTGAGGTTATGGTGTGCAAGAACATCCACTCAAAATCCTAATTCATACCCTCGGTTGGTCATGTACCATACTCAACAATGGAATTCATTTTTAAGAACTTTACTCTCCACTCTAGCTCCATATGAACACCCTTGATTGGTCTTATACCATTTTTAGTGGTGGAATCCCCCAAGGTTCCAAAAGAAATTAATTGCTAGACTCAATGAACATTAGTACCTCCAGTTGATCAAGTACACTCCCATCCTCATCTATCCATAGAAATTAGGGTTGAGAAACTATCAAACTACTCTCATTAATCCAAAATAAAAACCATTCTTTTTCTCAACAGATGAATTTTCAATCACCAACATCCAATGCCCTCACACAAGGAAAGGATTCTTTTTCTCATTTCTCAATGGATAACAAATCCCTCCCAAGAATATCTCTTGGCTTTCCCATTCTCCCTACTAGAACACGATAGGGGTGAAATTAGGCTAAGAAGAAGAAAGGGTAAAAAGTGAAATACAACACATTCCTCGTAGGTTTTTTAAGCCATATTAGCTTAGGTAATTTCAAGTCACTTTTTCCCTTCCTGAGCTTACTAGAAATTAGGACTACACATGCCATCCTCATTGAATAAGAATCTTGTCCCTTGGGCATGATTTTTACTATCCCTTCATGCTGCTCCCATCCTTTGACCTAGGTCACTGTGGGTCCCATGACATAATTTATCACGATGGGAACCATGATACATCGTTTAAAGGAAATAACTCAATGCATCATTAAGTAAATAATCATCATAGTCATCGAGGAAACATTCATCCAAGACTAAGGAGTCCAAAACATCATCTTTTCAACCAAGCATCATGATCATCAAGAAAGGTCGTCAAGTGCCAATACCAGAAAAACACAACAAACACTAAAATGGGTATTACAATATCCCCCCTCTAAAAAGCGATGCATCCTTGGTGCATGATCATTTAATCAAATTCAAATATGTTTCTTGGAATCATAACCACTAAGTGAATGCCACTATTCAACAATGCACACACTATCATCTCAGCAAAAATAGAGCACCAATTCATTCATTGTCATTATCCAAATTGCTACATTTCTTCAATCATAATATTTGATACCAAGATTTGAGCATCAAAAAACAAGTGCCAATTGAATTGTAACACATACAACAACAATATTTTTGGCTACAAGAGTTGAGTTCTCCTATAGAATAATCACAATTATCATTTTTGTCATTCAAGTTGCATCACAAAGGATTGAACTATTCAACCAATATTTATCACCCTAATCCTAAACACTTCCCATATGCAATACATGCAAAATATTGGCATTCACCAATTTGAAATCAAGACATCAATTATTATACCAAATTTGAATCTTTATATAAATCATCATCATCAAATATGATATTGGTACTCAATTAATATGCACATCAACTAGTTCAATAATCAATATCATCAACATCTTCAACAAATCACCATTATTATCAATGAATCAATATAGTAAAATCACATTGAATCAATATAGTAAAACTATCAAATATTATCAAAATCATCATCATCGTCAGATCAATATAATCTTCAGACATCATCAAACCTAAACATCAAATATCATTAATATCATGAATATCATTAAATCATCATCAATTAGCCACATCATTGTCAAAACAAATCAATATAATCACCATCATTTTTCAAGTTATTATTATTAAATCAATAACGTTATCAATATCATTAATACCATTAAAAACATCAATATCATAAGATCATTCATCAACATCAAGAGCACCAATAATATTCAATTTAATGGAATACCATATTTTTGTCTTTGACTTTACCAAAAAAATATGAAACTAATCCTTCTTAACCTTTCAAGCACCCTTTCGGGATAAAATTTAAAAACATTTAGTAAACTTGAATGGCTTCAAAGACACATTGGACTAAGATAAGTCTGTTGAAAAGTTAACTAGGAATGATGTCCTCCATGATCACATGCCTAGCATGGAGGTACATTTGCAGTATAGGCATCAGGACGGGGTAGAGGGTGACATGCACTCTACCAAATGGCATGAATCCAATGGTGGATGCATGCAAACCTTTCAGGGTGATTTGCCTCATGCATGCACAAGTTTTAATTAAAAAGCATGCAAAAGCGGTATTTTTGCATGCGCTCATATTAAGGTTTTGGAAACCCTAATTGATCAGTGAGTTATTATAAGGATGCAAGAGGTCACCGACAGAGGTTACTCAGTAGTTTTCTTAGAGGGAGAGGAGATTGAGAGGAGGGTGACTTGTGCATGCAGAGTGGGCGACTTCCAGAGAGAGGGGGGCGCATCTGCAAAGAGGGATGGTGAGGGGATATGAGATAGATCAATCCTTACTAGATATGAGGCACAGATCAGTCTTTACTGTGGTTGATGAGAGCATTTGAGCAGAGATAGATCAGAGGTTGAGGGTGGGCGACTTCATAGAGGAGGGGCACATTTCCCATGCAGAGGGGGCGCATTCTACAGAGAGAGGTTTCATCCATTCTTCGTTGATAGAGCAGATCAGGGCAGAGGTGATAGAGAGGTGAGACTACATCCTGAGATTGGCTGAGACAGTCCTTTAGAGAGATCCAGATCTGAACAAACAACAAGGGTGCATTTCCCAAGAGCAGCAGTAGCTACTGCTGCAGATCTAGGGTTTTATACCCGTCAGGTTCGACTATATTTTCTGAGGTTTTGTATGTAACTATCCTCTTCTTATTTGCTCTGGGATTGAGAAAGAAGAAAGCCCCATCGAAGTTGGATTCCCCATTGGGGTTTCCAGGATAAATTTGTGAGTCAAATTTGTGTGATTTCATATTATTTGGTCAAAGTTGTTAAGAGATCTAGTAGTGCTTTAAGTTATAAACTTGTTTTACTTATGATCTTCTTTGGCATAGAGAAGCAGGGTTTGTTTGGCTTATAGAGACTCAAGGCCATTGAGATCTCAGGGTTCCCAGATCGATTAGTGACATTTGGGGCATAAATTAACATGGTATCGGAGCCCTGGTAAGGGTCAGGAGGGGAAATCACACTCATATCTGTGAGATGTATACCAAATCTATGTGAAGACTCAGTTGTGATATCATATCTGCAAAGCAAAAGATCAAATCTACCAAATCTGAAGAGTGGAGTTCAGATCTGTGCAAGCAAGTACAGTTGTGTGATCTAGATATTATGGCTACAAGGATGGGGGTTGATAAGTCTTATGATCATGACTTGTTACTAGTTACTTGTACCTCATTCACTTCGGCAGATGTGGATGAGCATTCCGCATAAGAGATTGACAGAAAGTTGGCTCTTAACACATGGCAGTCACTGAGTGCTTCTACTACCAATATATGGTATATAGATAGCAGGGCCTCCAGCCACATGACTGGTGTTCGAGGGTACTTTATAGATATCACTAAGGATGGTTTGGATCTTGAGATTATACTTGGAGACAACTCTATTGTCAAGGAAGTTAGACGAGGAACCATCTCTTTTCAGAAGGAGTTTGGAGAGTATATGAAAGTATGAGATGTTTTGTATGTTCTACGGTTGAAGAAGAACTTGATATCAGTTTCCACTATAGAGGATTGAGGATTTTGGGTGATGTTTAGATATGGAAATGTCCTAGTTCATCCCAAGGGATCCAAAGACACTTCAACAATAAGGATTGGAGTTCACAACAGAAAAATATACAAGCTTAATTTTCAGCTTCATCATGCATTGACTCATAGCTGCCAGAGTGATGGTTGTGATCTATGTGGGCTATGGCATAGGAAGATGGCCCACCTACATCATCCAACTCTGAATATTTTGAGATAGATTGTGACAGGTGTGCATATTTTAGCACAGAGCACAGTGATGTGTGCAAAGGATGTGCTCTTGGTAAGTATGTTAAGACAATTTTTCCCAAAAGTGACAACAGATCTACAAGGGCACTTGATTTGGTGCATCCTGACCTTTGTGGTCAAATGTCCACTACATCATTGAAGGGTTACAAGTATTATGTATCCTTCATTATTGACTTCTCCAGGAAGACTTGGATCTATTTTTTTAAAGGTAAGGAATGAAAAGAAGTCTTGCAGAAGTCTAAAGAATTCAAAGCTCTCGTGGAAACCAGACAAGAAGGAGGATCAAAACCTTGCAATCAGATAATGGAGGTGAGTTTACCTCCAAGGATTTCAATGAGTTTTTCATTTATAAGGGCATTAAGAGACAGTTAATTGTTCCCTATACACCTCAGCAGAATGGGGTTGTAGAGAGGAAGAACGGGGCAATTGTTGGTGCAGCAAGATCTATGTTGCACGATCAAGGTCTGCCATTTTTCCTTTGAGCAGAGGAGTGTAAAATTGTTGCGTATTTTCAGAACAAGAGTCCTCATAAATTTTTGGGGAGCAAAAATACAGAAGAATCCTTCTTAGGAAAGAAACCTGAGGTTGGGCATTTCAGGATTTTTAGATGTCTCATGTACTCACATGTCCCTTCAGAGAAGAGGACAAAGTTGGATCCCACGGTATAGAGGGGAATCCTTATTGGATATGGTGAGACTGCGAAGGCCTGTCGTATATACATTCCTACAGTGAGGAAAACAGTTGTGAGACAAGATGTGAAATTTGAGGAGAAACGGGCCTTTAGGAATTCATCTAAGTCAAAGAAGGGAAAGGAACAGGTTGCTACATCCCAGGATGATACAGTTCAGAGTATTGTTTCACAAATATCAAGGTCTCAAGTATCTGGGGTGACAGGTTCTCAGATGACAGTTTCAACAGGTACAGATGTAGGTACAGGTACAGGATCTTAGGATGGTGGTCAACCAAGTTCAGGGTCTCAGGTTACAGGCTCTTAGGAAACATGGTCTATGACTACTGGTACTTAGACTTCAAGTATTATGTCTCATGTAGTTGATTGGGATGAGGATGAGCAGTTTCCCTCATAGGAGGTTACCTCAAGGAAGAGGAAGCCTTAGTGGCTTCAAGATACCTTAAAGGAAACTTAGATAATGAGGACTCTCAAGAAGAATGTAATAGAAAGAAAGGTGCCACAAAGGTTTTGTGTCTATTTGGCTATGGTGAGGAGCATCAGCGAGTCAGAGCCATCTTCTTATGAGCAAGCAGCAGGCGATAAATCCTGGAGAGATGTCATGTTGGAAGAATATGCTTCCATCATGAAGATTGATGTTTGGGAAGTTGTACCGAGACCAGAGGGGAAGTCAGTAGTGACTCCAGGTGGCTCTACAAGATTAAGCATTTTGCAGATGGTATCATTGAAAAATACAAAGTTAGGTTTGTGGCTAGAGGTTTCTCACAGGTAGAGGGAGTTGACTATGATGAGACGTTTGCTCCAGTGGCTCGATATGCCTCAATCAGGACTGTGATTTCCATTGCGGCAGAGATGGGTTGAAAGATTCACCAGATGGATGTGAAGACAACATTTCTCAATGGACTCATTGAGGAGGAGGTGTACATTAAGCAACTAGAGGGTTTTTAGGTACGTGAGAGAGAGTATCGTGTGTGCAGGTTGAAGAAGGCATTGTACGGTCTAAAGCAAGCTCCGAGAACTTGCTATTCTAGGATAGATACTTACTTGCAGCAGTTCGGTTTCCAGAAGAGCAAGGTTGATCCCAATCTCTACTTTATTGTGGTAGATGGGGATCTGCTCATTCTGGTACTTTATGTGGGTGACTTGTTTATTATAGGAGCAAAGAAACTCATCAGTGGTTGCAAGAAAGATCTTGCTTTAGAGTTCGAAATGAAAGACACGGGTCTAATGCATTACTTCTTGGGTATGGGGGTTTGGCAGGAGGATGGGCATATCTTTCTGGTTCATGGAAAGTATGTTGTTGACATTCTAAAGAGATTTTAGATGCAGGATTGTAGACCTATGACTACACCTATGAAAACCAACCGGAAGAAGCCGGTAGCTTCTGAGGCTGAGTTGGTTGACCCCACCAGGTACAGTTAGCTTATTGGATCCTTGATGTATCTGGTCAACACTAGGACAGATATGAGTTTTGTTGTCAATACCTTGAGTCAATATATGGTGGATCCCAGAGATGTGCATTGGGTCGCAGCAAAACATGTGCTTAGATATATCAAAGGAACAGTTGAATATGGATTGAACTATGTGAGGAAGGGTGGAGTGCAGTTGGTTGGTTTTTCATATTATGACTGGGTAGGTAGTGCAGTTGACAGGAAAAGCACCTTCGAGTGTTGTTTCAGCTTGGGTTCGGCGATTTTCTCGTGGTTCAGCAGGAAATAGAAGGTAGTAGCACTAAGTTCCGTAGAGGCATAATATATGGTAACTAGTCTAGCTAGTTGTGAGGCTACTTGTATTCGTAATATGTTAGTGAGTTTATTTGATCAACAGTTGGAGCCTATTATGATTCATTGTGACAATTAGAGTTGCATAAAACTCATGGATAATCCAGTTTTTCACGATGGGTCCAAACATATAGAGATCAGATATCACTTCATTCGAGATCGTGTTCAGAGAGGAGCAATTGAGCTTCATTATGTACCTACTGATGAGCAGGTGGCATACATTCTCACAAAGTCTCTGATGAAGAGCAAGTTTGTGTACTTCAAGGAAAAGAAGGGAGTGGTTCAGAACACTTTCCTAGTCAAGAGGGAGTGTTGAAAAGTTAACTAGGAATGATGTCCTCCATGATCATATGCCTAGCATGGAGGTACATTCGCAATATAGGCATCAAGACGAGGTAGAGGGTGATATGCACTCTACCAAATGGCATGAATCCAACGGGGGATGCATGCGGACCTTGCAGGGTGATTTTCCAAATGCATGCAACTTTTTGCATGCACAACTTTTAATTAAAAAACATGCAAAAGCGAGATTTTTGCACACTCGTATTAGGGTTTCAAAAACCCTAATTGATCAGTGAGTTATTATAAGGAGGAAGGAGGTCATCGACAGAGGTTACTCAACAATTTTCGTAGAGGGAGAGGATATTGAGAGGAGGGCGACTTGTGCATGTAGAGTGGGTGACTTCCAGAGAGAGGGGGGCGCAACTACAGAGAGGGACAGTGAGGGGATCTGAGATAGATCAGTCCTTGCTAGATATGAGGCACAAATCAGTCTTTGCTATGGTTGATGAGATCATCTTAGCAGGGATAAATCATAGGTTGAGGGTGGGAGACTTCACAGAGGAGAGGCAAATCTCCCATGCAGAGGGAGCGCATTCTATAGAGAGAGGTTTTATTTGTTCTCCATTGACAAAGCAGATCAAGGCGGAGGTGATAGAGAGGTTAGACTACACACTGAGACATGATAATACAATCCTTTAGAGAGATCCAGATCTGAGCATACAATAAGGGTGCATTTCCCAACAGTAGCAGTAGTTGTTGATGTAGATCTAGGGTTTTATACTTGTTAGGTTCGACTGTATTTTCTGAGGTTCTGTATGTAACTATCCTCTTCTTATTTTCTCTGGGCTCTAGAAAGAAGAAAGCCCCATCGGAGCTGGTTTTCCCCATTGGGGTTTCCAGGATAAATTTGTGTGATTGCATATTATTCTGTCAAAGTTGTTAAGAGATTTGTTAGTGCTTTAAGTTATAAATTTTTTTTACTTATGATCTTCTCTGGCATACAAAAGTAGGGTTTGTTTGGCTTATAGAGACTCAAGGCCATTGAGATCTCAAGGTTCCCATATCAAGTAGTGGCATATGGGACATAAATTAGCAAAGTCTCCTACACATGGATAACCACCTATTACACCACAATGCAAGCATTGTTTCCACCTTTATAATAATCTAGTTCCAATCATTTATATTGTAATTATTTGGCTTGAGCATAAAACTGAAATACTTCAATATCTATGAACTCTATTTGCTAAATTGCTAGAAGGGGGGCAACTAGACAAAGAACCTTGAGTCAACCTCATCTACTTCAAATAATGAAATAGATTATTTGTTTGAATTGATCATCATGCTTATAGCACCACAAGACAAGTCTAATACACCTTTCATCTTTTAAGCATCCCTTATGGACTCATCACAAAATAACAAGATGTCATCCACAAATAGAATATCAGCCACATATAAGGTTCTGCCTAAAACATAGGTATTGACTTGAAGATAGTTGTGACCTAAAAACAAGATATATAGACCAAAAACCCATGTTTTTTCGTCAAAAATACCAAAATCAACCCCCAAATTGAAAAGTAGTTGCATTACTATTAACACTTTTTTTATGTTAAAATTACAACATTTTGCAACTATGGCTTTAACAACCTCATAATTTTGCTAACCAAAACCTTAAAATCAACCCTTAAATAAAAAAGTGGCACTATTAGTATCACCATTTTGTTGAGGTTAAAATTACAACTTGTTTGACACCATGATTCTAACATGTACCATTGCAACTAAAATCTTAAAATTAACCCCCGAATCGAAAAGTGGTGGTATAAATGGCACCCCCTCTTTTTTTAAAGGTTAAAATTGCAACATTTTTCAAACCATGGCCTTAACAACTAATATTGTTGCGAAAAAAATCAAAAAAAAAATCAAAACTCGCATTGAAAAAGTCTCATCAATAGCACCCTCCCTTTTTTGGGTTTAAAATTGCAACATTTTTTAAACCATGACTTGAAACATCGATATTGTTACAAACAAAATCGCAAATAAAGAAAAAGAATAATGTAAAGAGAAAGAATAAAAATATAAAGGAAAACAAGTTATTTTTTATAATAAAAAACACATTTTAAAGTAAAAATTAAATAATAATAATAATAATAACAACAACAACAACTCTCATTTGTTCTCTGCTTTAGGTTGTAGCTCGATGACATTTGTAGGTTGGTCTGAAGAATATGTCTTTTGATAGACCTGGAAGCATTTTGATGTTTTTTTGCAGTTTTGATTGAATTGGTTAGTCTCAAACTTGTACAAGTATAAGGTCATTTTTTGGAGATTTGTAACTTTGATTTAATTTAAATAGCAAGTTACATGTTTTGTTTTTTTTGTTGTTGAAAAAACAACTCTCATTCTAAAAAAAAAATGTTTGGATAAACAATTTAAAAACAAAAACAAAAAAACAAAGTTTAAAAGAAGTTAGAACAAAGTTTAAAATGCATAAAAGAAATTTAAATTTAAATTTAAAAGAAACACATTGAAATAGCACACACACACACACATATATAATTTGAAATAAGTTAAAAAAAACAAAGTATTTAAAAAAAAAATACATGGGTATGGATGGTGAGGAGGCAATTCTCGAAATCTCCCCACTCCGAACACCTAATTCTCATCCCCCTTTGATCATGTGTTCCACATGTACCCTAGCCCACCCTACCCCTGTTCTTGAATCACCACTTAGGGGAAAGGGTGATAGTGGAAGGAATGGGGTGTCTGGAATGGTTAGGTAATTATGAGAATCATTGCCTCTTTATTCATGTAGTGAGTAGGGGAAAAGAACAGGGTAAGAGAGGAAGATGGGGGGGGGGGGCTAGACAATTGGGGGAAATGGGGGGCGGATTCCAAGCTCCTTGAAGCATCCAATGAGGGGCGAAGGTGAGGCAAGAGGGGATAGATGGGAGGCGTTTGGAGGTAAGGAAATGAGGGGTAAGGGGATGTCTGATCAATTTCAGGAACCTATCCTCACCATTTCACATGTTTTCTTTTTTACATTTTTTAATTTGTTTTCAAATCGTTTTTTTAATATTGATTTAAATTTATTCCTTAATTTTTTTTCTCAACCTTTTTTTTAAAATTTGGTTTAACTTTCTATTTCATTCTTATATTCTTAAGGAGGTGGTTTTCCCTTCTTAATTGTACTTTTTTTCATTTTATTTTGTTTTTTGTTTCTATTTTTTCAACTTTAAAACACATGTTTTTTATTTTTTATTTTAAAATAATTATTTTTTCATAGATTTTTATTTTGTCCCTCTTGTTTACATTAATATTGATTTTTCATGTTGCAAGTTTAAGGCCTCCAAAGGGGGTTCTATTGGTAGGACCTATTTTTTATTCGAGGTTGATTTTAGGATGTTGGTACAATGACATTAGATGTGAAGGTCGTGGTTGCATAAAGGTTGCAATTTTAACTTTGAAAAACAGAGGGTACCACTAATACTACCACTTTTCGATTCAAGGATTGATTTTAAGATTTTGGTTGCAATGGTACTAGTTATTAAGGCCATGGTGTTAAACAAGTTGTAATTTTAACCACCCAAAAAATAGACCGCAATGAAATTTTTGGCTAAATAGACAAGAACGTTGGAGATTTCATGAAAGGCAAGATTTACCCATCATCTGCACCATATTCAATTCCCACTATGTATCTCGTGTCACCAATTCAAAACATCTATATTAGCGCTAATTATTCACACGTTAGACCACAGTGAGCGTTTTGGCCATATAGACAAGAACGTTGGAGATTGCATGAAAGGAAAGATTTACCCATCATCTGCACCATATTCAATTCCCACTACGTCTTGTGTCACCAATTCAAAACATATATAGTAACACTAATTCTTCACACGTTGGGGATGAAAGCAATGATATAGAGGTTGGTATGGATTATATCTTACGGGATACCCATTCCATGGAGGGAATTTTGTTAAATGCATTCCAACAATATGAGCTCGGGAATGATGCTAATATTGTCATTGCATTCTTTGAAATCTTGAAATCTACTCCCACCACCCCTCTCTTTGGGCATGGATCAAGGTCTACCCAACTAGGGACAACAATGTTGTTGTACAACTTAAAATCAATGTATGGTATGTTGGACATGTGCTTCTCGGCACTACTAAGGTAACTAACCATCAAGTCCCCATTAAATCAGCAATGAAAAGAGATATGTTGCATGCTTAATGAAAGTGTACATTTATGTTTCCCACTAATTGTAGGTTACTCAAAGAAAAGGTACTTCCAAGTGATAATGTCCTTCCGCACAACTACGAAGAGGCAAAGAAACTATTGAAAAAGTTGGGTGTCGAGTACATATCATATCATGCTTGTTTTAATGATTGTATTTTATATAGAGGTGAATACACGAGCAAAGAGGTATGTCCTAAATGTGGGATGACAGGTACCAAATATTAAAAACAAAGGGTAAGGACATGGCCCTCCTCAAATATATTGAGGCACATGTCTATAATCCCAAAGATTCAAAGGCTTTTTCATTGCGAAGAATTAGCCATGTTACAGGGGTGGCATACTTCACACAGAAGTGAGGTGGAAGTTATGCAGATTCAATAGCCATGAAGCATATAAAGGATACATGGCCTAATAAGTTCAAGGGAGACATACGAAACCTTCGAATGAGGATAGCCATGGATGGAGTTAACCCATATTTCCTCCAAACACCAATTATTATGTTTGGTCAGTGGTAGTGATCAATAACAATATCCCTCCATGGTTGTCCGTGAAGAACAAGCATCTTAAGTTGGCTCTTATAGTTCTTGGTAGAAGACAAGTGAAGAATATGAATGTCTACCTCCAACCATTGATCGATGAATTCAAGGAATTATGGGAAGGGATACATGTATGCGATGTATCAAGACTCATCTCGGTGGAGAAGTCTTTTATGTTGTATGCCAATATGTGCATATACCACACATGATTATCTAGGACTAAGAGTTTGCTCTAGTAAGCATGTTGATTGATTTGCTTATATCCGTAATGTTATTTCACAAACATAATTTGGAGCAACAACTTGCTTTGGTGCTAATGCATTCCATATACAATAACATCGTAATTCTTGTAACAGAAGGGTATCATGGATGTAAATGTTGTGGACCTTCAATAAAGGCTAGGTGGTCCAACCACCTGCGAAATTTGGTGTTCGATTGCAAAAGGGTGTTCCTCCTAGAAGACCACCCTTATAGAAGAACAACATCTTTCAATGGTAAACCAAAGAGAACCCTATGACCTAAAATAATGCCACCAACACACTAGATTAGGGCATATGGCATAGAGAAGGAGAAGGAAATTGCATAGTTGTTCGATTCAAATGGAAAACCGATGTTCGATGATCTTGAATTTTTCTACACTTATATTGAGAAAATACTTGTTGGGATGAAAAGGAAATCTGTGTTTTATGAGCTTCCATATTGGGAGCATATTCATATTGTGCACTTATTGGATCCCATGCATATATTGAAAAATGTTTCATCTTCTTTATGGAGGCACATATCATCGAAAAAAACTGTCACATTGGTTTTTAGAAGAGATGTTATTTCTTCGAATACTAAAAAGAAACATTGGCCAATAAATGAAAGTAGATGAGAGGTTGGAACCTCTTGTTAATATTTGAGCAAATATGATGAGATTTGAACTTTGAAACTTTAAGTGCGGAAACACTGAATACTTGAATCATTGAACCATTCAATCACATGAAAACATTCAACCATAACACACAAGATGTACCATGGGGAAAACCCTCAAAACAATGAGGATGAAAAACCCGAACAAATCTTGAGAGTATAATTATGATAGATAGCAAAGAATTTCCCTTACATCAAACACCCCCAGTGCAATTACAAAACAAGAGAAAGATAAAGAAGGGAGACTTGGAATAATATCCTACACAACTGGAAGTTCCTTGCCTTCAAGGGAGAAGAGAATTCGCTTCACCTTGAATTCATCAATCCTGTATAACATATTTATACACCCTTCACATGCATCAGCTTCTATTTTTAACGTATGACTTCATGATGAACTCGCCCTTCATCTGGATGCATAAAACTTGCATGGAGAAGTGTTCCCCACTTCTCATGCAGTGCATTAAATCATTGAACTTATTCTTAGGATGAACTTGCCCATTAACTGAAATCTTTCCCACTAATTAGTTAGGTGGATAACTTAAGTGTCGTTACTCAAGTGTCATCTTTTAGTTTAACATAAGTGTCATCATGCAATAATACTTAGTTAACTAGATCTTTGTTATCTCTTAGTTAACTATCTTTAATTGATTCTTTCTTGTTAACATAAGTGTCATCTATTAGTTTAACATAAATACCATCATGCAATTACACTTAGTTAACTAGATCTTCTTTGTTTTTTCCAAGGGACTAGATCTTCTTTGTTATCACTTAGTTAACTCTCTTTAACTAATTCTTTCTTGTTAACATCACTGTAGTGATCAAATCGAGTTCCCCTTTGATTTACTGAAGTCTTCACTAAATTTTAACAATCGAATGCTCTTAATTAACTATTTTATGTGTAATTCGAATTCTCTCATAATTGATCACATCTTATCTTTATCTCTTGTCTTATCTGCATGATCCAAATGTGTTAACTTTAATTATCTATCATATAAGATTATACTTAGAATATTTGTAAGATGTTGTGATCATATTATATTACTCTCGGACCAAATGATCATATGCTAACGTAATTCACTATAGAGGTGCTCGGTCTCTAAAGGATACCTAATAACAATTGGTGACCATGGTTAGTAATACATCACACAACATTAATGCTTCAAAACGCAAAGCATCTACCTCTATAACTTGAGGTCCACCCCATGGGTACCTACTATAACTGGAGGTCTACATGATAATCTGACTTGACACACAAGTCCTGAGCCTTTTCCAACAAGCCTTTACAACAACATCACTTTGATACATCAAAGCATTCAACTCAACACATGAGGAATAACCTTTTACAATTGAAGGCTTAGTCATTCTTGAGTCCAACTCAAAAATCTACACCAATTTCCTGAGTCTAACTCAGGCTTCCTACCTCAACACATGAGTCCCAATCCTAGCTACACAAAATTGGCTTGGAGAATGACTCGTGACGTTGTACATTTAACACTCCCTCTCGGCTAGGGAGGCATTCTCTTCCATACCAACCTTGTCTCGGACGTACCTGAATTTCGTCACTGATAGAGCCTTTATTAACACATCTCCAATCTGCTCATCAGTAGCAATGTACTGAAGTTTCACTATTCATTTTTGGACCATGTCTCTGATGAAGTGATACTTCATTTCAATGTGCTTCGACTTAAGTCTTGCATCTCAAACTCAGAAATGAGCTCCCTCTTGCACCAAGCAATCAGTTGTTCTTCTCCAGTAAGGAACAAGTCATCAACATATAGAACCAATATCAATGGTTGGTTCTTCACTACTTTGAAGTACAATTTTGGATCACCTTCACTCTTAGAGAAGCCCAGTGTCTGAAGATAGTTGTAAATTATCGAATACCAAGCTCTGAGAGCTTGCTTAAGCCCATACAAGGCTTTCTTCAATTTGCGCAAATGGGACTCCTTCCCATGAACCACAAATCCCTCGGGTTGTTGAATATAAACCTCTTCCTCAACCTCACCATTGAGGAAGGTTGTCTTTACATCCATCTAGTGAAGCCTCCATCCTAGAATAGATGCAAGTGAGATCACATATCGAATAGTGGTGTACCTGGACACAGGAGAGAATGTTTCCTCAGAGTCTATGCCTTCTTTGTGAGAGAAACCTCGGGCAACAAATCTGGCTTTATACTTTTCAATACTACCATCAGCAACATGCTTGATCTTGTAAATCCATTTGGAAGTAACTATGGACTTCCCTTCAAGTTTAGGAACAACTTCCCAAACATCATTCTTCATAATAGACTTGTATTCCTCTACAATTGCATCTTTCCATACTTGTTGCTTTGAAGATTCTTCATAGATGGAAGGCTCTGAATCATTGATGTGACTTATCTATGCAACGCACACTGAATATCTATCAGGTTGATTTCACTCTCTAGAAGAGCCTAATGGTGCTCCATGCCTCTCTGCATTTTGTAGTATATCTCGACACCATGCATACCTCCTCTTGGAAAGAGGTTCATCAACCAGTTATATTGGTTCATTAGGAGCTAGTGAATCTGAGAACTCCATTGGATTCTCCCTTTGAACATCTGAATGGGGAGAATCAATATATGGGTCCTCCATCATAGGAGTCTCATGCTCCTCTGTGTTTGTATCATACTGAAGCTCTTTCGATCGCTTGAATGTTGCCTCTTCATCGAAGGTCACATCTCGGTTGACCTCAATGTGTCTTTCACCTAGCACATATATTTTGTAGGCTTTGGATGATTCGCTATAACCAACAAAGGTTCCCTTGTTTCCTGATGGCTCCATATATGTCCTCTTTTCTTTTGTAACATGAATGTATACATGACTCCCAAAGATCCTCTGGTGTGAAATATCGGTTTTTTCACTAGTGAACACTTCTTCAGGTGTCTTCTCATCTAGAATGGCATGAGGACTTCTATTACGGATATATATTGTTGTACTGGTGGCCTCTGCCCATAATGAGGTAGGCAGGTATTGATCATGCATCATGGCTTTTGCAGCCTCACATATGGTTTTATTCTTCCTTTCGACAATCCCATTTTGTTGAGGGATGTAGGGTACAGTTAACTGTCTACAAATTCCTGCATCACTACAGAACTCATTAAATGCATGTGAATTAAATTCACCTCCATTGTCAAATTTGAAAGCACAGATGTGCTTTCTTGCCTGATTCTCAACTAGGGCTTTGAATTCTTGATACTTGCTAAAGGTTTCACTCTTAGCCTTTAGGAAATAAATCCATGACTTTCTAGAGAAGTCATCTATAAACAATACATAATATAAATAGCCACTCAGAGAAGGGGATGACATGGGACCACATACATCAGATTGTGTTAAATCTAAAATCCCTTTAGATCTAGTAGTACTGCTTGAGAAATTCTTTTTAACATTCCTCCCAAGTGCACAACCCCTACATACACTATCATGCTCAAAATCAAATACGGGCATACCTTTCACCATTTCTTGCAATCCTGGTAGTGCTTTGTACTAGAGGTGACCAAGCCTCCTATGCCATAGATCGCATGGATTGATAGTGTAGTGAACCATAGCTTGAATGTACTTCATGGGTACCTTGTAGAGGCCTCCCTCTCTAACTCCAATCACAGCTGCATATTTTAAGTCTTTTTTCTTCGCCCATAATAGTGCTTCCTTATCCATGAAGATAACTCAGTAGCCCTTATCTTCAAGAACTGAAACTGATAGGAGGTTCATCTTCAATCCTAGACATAAAGAATTTCCTCCACATGCAAAATATCTCTTGAACTCAGCTAGAAGGAGGTGGATCCAACTCCTTGGATCGAATAGGTTGTGTTGTCTCCCAACTCTACCTTGCATGTAAACTTTTTCTCCTTGAGATTAGTGATGGCGCTCTTATAACCAGTCATATGTTTGGATGCGCCATTTTCAACCAACCATGTGTCCTCACTTGTGATGATGGATCCAAAACGTTCTTAGACTAGGTAATACTCCCTCCTTGTCTCCTTTTCTTCGAGTGCATTCTTCTTAGTAGTTTCATCTTCTATAGCAGTAGAAGGATGAAACCTTTGCTTTCCCTTTTTCTTTGCTTTGCACTCCCTTGCATAATGTCCCTTATTGAAATAGTTGTAGCATCTAATCTTTGACTTGTCAAAGTCCTTGTTGTATACCTTCTTCTTCGAATGGGAAAACATCTTTTGAGAGAAGTTCTTCTTGCCTTTCTTCATCCTTGCCATGAGGGCAAGGTTTTCTTCTTTGATGCACACTGACTTGCTCTGTGTTCGCCCCTCCTCTTGGAGGAAGTCACGCCATAACCTTTCGACGTTAGGTTGTACCTCTCGGCCATTTACCACATCCAAGAATGTCTCCCACGAGGACTGAAGACCATCAATAGCAGTTTGGAGAATATCATCTTCATCCACCACTACTCCAATACTAGCAAGCTCATCTCTTACTTAAGAGATCTTGGTGAAGAAGGAGGCCACTGTCTCATCCTTCTCCATATTTAGGTTTTGAAGCTTATTATTCAATGCCCTCTTTTGACTCGAGGCCTTCTTCTCATATAGGTTTGTCAATGTATCAAAACACTCCTTTGCGGTCTTCGACAGAGTGATCACGAAAATCAAATTGTCCTTTACCGAATCATACATGATATGTTTGGCTTTAGCTTGGTTCTTCTTGAAGTTGATGCTCCCTGCATTAATGTAGGCTCCTCCACCACTGTGGATACATAGCCATCCAAGTCATGTTCCTCCAGGATGTTCAACACCCTCACCTTCCAAGTGTTGAAATTTGAAGTTCCCTCAAGATGGTCTTCCGGTTGAACAGAGATCGATGCCATGGCTCTGAATTATTGTGCTCAACTCCTCAAGATCTACATAGGATCAAGTTTGCTCGACAAATCTTAGCTCCTTCACGCCCTGAGCTCTAATACCATGTTAATATTTGAGCAAATATGATGAGCTTTGAAATTTAAAACTTTAAGTGCGAAAATAATGAAACTTGAATCAATGAACCATTCAATCACATGAAAACATTCAACCATAACACAAGATGTACCCTGGGGAAAACCCTCAAAACAATGAGGATGAAAATCCCTAGCAAATCTTGAGAGTATAATAATGAGGATCTTCATTTATTATTTGTTATGCAAAACTCATGTATAAATAAAAGCTCCTTCTCCATTCCAAGGGGAGGATTCTTAGAGCAACAAGTCCAATTTGTGATGGAATAAGAATTATATTTCTTTCAATCTCTTTTTTAATTTAAATTGTAGTATTTAATTTCTCTCTTTTGTTAATTTAGATTGTAATTCTTAGTTTCTCTAATTTGTGATTAGACTAACTTCTTCTCATTGTTTAGCATGGGATGTATTTTACTTTTATTTATTTATTTATGTAGATGTAATTTTAATTCAAGTTTCTTTATTCATGCAAGCATGTTAGATTCGTAGATTAGCATGGTTGCAACCATAGTGTGACTTAGTTTTCTGCAAGTGTGATTTACTTTTCCGCAAGTGTGTTTTAATTTATGCAAAAGTGGATTGATTTACTTTGCTGCAATGCATATTAGATGGCCAATGTTAGTGAGGAAATTGTAGCCCGCATATATTTTGCACGATAACCTTGAAACAACAAGACGTTACCCTGGATTGATAATTTATGTTGTGAATTGATCGTTTTTATAAGTAATTAATTCGCCCAACAGTCTTGTGTATTTTAAAGAAAGATGATCTTTCTTTGGCAAAGGATGTTATTATATTGAGTGTGAATATTACTTCATTGTATGGGTCGACTCTATGGCGTTGCTTCACAGTAGAAGAAGAATTGTCGGGGTTGAAATTGCATGACCATTTGAACCTTCGAATGGTATGTATGTCAATTACATGCTTTGTTTTTTGCAGTTTATGTTATAATATGCAATGCATTCACAGTTTTATGCCAATTAATTTCTTACATTTTTATTTTGTAGTGTCATTATCCTTTGTTTGTGCATGGTTGTGTGACCCATGAATTCCTCCAGGATATATGATGAGCCATATCTAAATTATCTTCATTTGTATGTTGGATTACATCAAAGGATATTCACATGGATAGAATTCAATGATGGCGTCTAGAGATCTTTGAGATTGTTTGTATGTTTTAGAAGGAATTTCCCACAAGTTTCATGGAATTACAGGTCCATCTTCTAATTCACCTAGCTGATGAAGTTGAATTAGCTAGGGTGGTCTCATGTCATTGGATGTTCTTCTTAGAGAGGTACATGAAAAATTTGAAGGGGTTTGTTAGACAGAGGGAAAAAATCAAGGGGTCTATGGTGGAGGGGTACATAGTATATGAGTCGTTCTATTATGCTAGTGAATACATAAATCAAATCGATGACACACCCAATGGAGTGGTTTGGGATGACCAACAAGATGAGGACAAAAGGGAATGGAAGCTACTCCAAACAAACAAACAAAAGGCACATGATAAAGAGTACAGAGAAATTGATAATATATATTTGAACGTATACTAATGGTTTTCATTTCATGAATACATCAACAAATGCAAAAATTGATGCCATCAATAAATTTGTTTTTACATGGAGGCAATGTAACCATGGGTCATGTTGTATGAAGTGAAGAGAAGGAAATGGGATAGTGACAGGAAAGAATTTAGATGGTTGAATGGTAGAATCATCCCTTATCATGATCATTTAAAAGAAAATATGGCAACGATTTGTCTGAATAGCTGGGTGGATCACCGGATCAAAGAGAAATATGGCATGTTTGGTTGTTACCCACGTGGTGAAGATGATGCACTAAGCATAGGGATTGGGTGAAACAACTTTGTAAGAATATCTTTGTGTACATTGTTCATTTTATAATGCACATTTGAATTATAAAAAGTATTTTTTTTAATTAATGCTTGACTTACTAAACATATGACAATGTCCGATTTTTGCATTTTTTTAGGTGCATTTGTTCTCATCTATGTGTGCATATGGACATCATTTTCGCACTGAGGATACCGATGATGGACATGTCACATTTGACTGAGGAGAGGAGGTCAATTTCAACCAATATAGTCATGCTAACCATCATGATTAGAACGTAATAGAGGGGAATCTAGGTCACATCGGAAAGATACAAGAAATCATGCAAGTGGACTTCTCATCTTTCCAATGTATTTTTTTTTTAGGTGGAAGTGGTGAGATACTTTCAACCAGAATAATGTAAAGGAAGATCATGATAGTGGGCTAGTATGAATCAACTCGAAAAATATGCTGGATGAAAATAAGGAGCCTTATATTTACCCCAAATGCTACAACTAAGTGTTCTTTTACTCGGATGTGTTGAATAGGGGTTGGTGATTCATACTAAGACATGATCTGAGATCAAAACATCTTTTTGAGAACAACAACGTTATCATGCCAAGAAAGGAAGATAATTTGGGTGATGGCAACGAAAGTTGATATGTACATTTATTGTTTCGATATATATGTTATGTCCGTAGAATTTTATTATGGACATCTATAATTGATGAATTTTATTTTTTGTTCATTATATGATATTGGATATGAAAAATTTGCTACCGCTTACAACCTTCTAATCCAAACATATATACATCACATGCATATTACCCCTAGGCATCAAATTCTTCATGGAGAGACCTATATTGTGTATAATAATATATTTTCTGGAGAACTTTGTAATTGTGAGTAATAATTTTATTTGTGGTTGGATCCAATATTAAGTGTTCAAACATTTTTTTTATGTATTGGATGTAAAATTATGATTAATGTTTTTTAATTGTGTAATGGAAGTATATTGTTTATTAAATGTTTTTAATGTGTATTGAATACAAAGCAACATATTTTGAATGTGAATACTAATGAATATGAGTTACCTATCATCTTGTATAACATTATTATATTTACATATTATATGTTACTGTGGCCATGTGGAGGTATATGTGGCCAATTTGAATTTTAAAAAAACTTATGACTAATAACACTTATCCCATCCACAACTCATGTGTTATATGTTATCTCCCATTTTATGTTGCTATGCTTTTAATAATATTTATCTAATTCATGTATCATGTATTATTTGCCATCTATATTTTACGTGGTTACTTTGAATTTGAGTTTGGAGCAACCAAACATGTCTTTATGCAATGCATAAACTATACCAAATCAACTGTCTCTTTTTAATGAAAGGATGCAATATATCATACATATTCATAAGTGATGAAATTGTAAACATATATAGACCTATATATTTTACCACAAATATATCATTTTAAAAAGAATATTGATGTTCTGTGAAGAACCTGCAATAATTAATTAATGCAAATACACGAGATATCAAAAATAACAGAACTCAGAATCACTTTTATATTGATCACAAGCCACTTCGAGGGGGCAACCTCCTTTTAGCAAGCTCAATACAATTAACTTCACGGTGCCTTCAATGACCTCAACACACACTTATATACTAAGTCTATGCCCAATACTATGAGTCAAAACCATGGGACATATAATACTACGGGATGACTTACAAAGCATATGCGTCCAATACTATGGGCTAATATAAACTATGGGTCAACAAATACTACGGGACGACTTACAAAGCATATGCGTCCAACAACAATATACTAACATAGTAAAGAGAAGGGTTGACATAGGTTCCTAACATCCCCTCTCCCTTAGAAAAAGCTTTGTCCTCAAAGCTTTGGTTGGGAAAATTGTGGCAGAATATGAAGGAGTGGTTCCCCGGTAGCATCCTGGGGTCGCATTTCGGGCCACTGACTCCTTTGGAGTGTCAGGGAGGATTGCTTGGAAGGCTGTAGACGAAGAAGAAACCTATCAGCTGCATGGAAAGTGCGCTCAGAACGGTGCTGATCGACTTGTTGTTTCAGTCGAATTCTGGCCATGTGAAGATTGTCCTGCAGAATGAGAAGAATATGAGCGCGGTTTCGAAGAACCGAGTCAATTTCCTGAACTGGAGAGATGCTAAGGGTGTATGGAAGAAGAAATGGCGGTGTCTGTCCATAGACTACTTCATATGGTGTCCTTTGAGATGTGGTATTGTACCACCATAGCGCTTCTAGGAAATCCATAGAAATAGTTGGCCAAAGCTATGTAGGGAGGGGCAAGGGTTTGAGCAATCCCGAAAGGAGTGTTGTTTCACCCTTTTTGACCTGGAAAGTATCACAGTCAGCCACCATCTGTTGAATTGTCATTTTCAGTCCCTGCCAAAAGAAGTTACATTGTTCTCGGTCATACATTTTGAAGAACCCAGAGTGCCCTGCTAATGAAGAAGCATGGAGTTCATAGAAGACATAGCCCTGTTGAACATATTGCAACCAAATTGGAACAAGCAGAGAAAGAGCTGTAAGAGAAACTGAGTCATCAATTGGGCGAGAAGGAGCATCTGCCACCATATTGTCCTTACCCTTCTTGTAAGTGATCGCATAGGGATAACCCATTTCAAGTGTGTTGGAGAGGAGACCCATTGGTCCAGAAAATTTTCCAGACTCTGGAGATCAATCTTGATGCAGAAATACTTCCCTAATAGGTATGGCTGCCACTTCTGTACTGCATGCAAAATAGCCATCATTTCCTGCTGAGAGGTAGATGCGACTAAATTCTTACCGGAAAGGTCTCTTGAAGGCGACAAGCTCATTGGTTCAACAAAGACACCTACATATCTATCCAAGGAGGTAGTGGAGACCGTTGATGGGTGCATTTGAATGGAATGGAGCTGAGCGATGACACCATGTGAATTCTTCTTAAGGATTTTTTTTCGGGCGATGTGAACTGATGATGTGGAGAGACCTTGGTTGTAAGCCCATTAATTTGTGTTGTGCCCCATTGACTGAAAACTGCATCCAAAGTTCAGCAAAATGCCATAAGATGGGGCCAAGTGTGCGTAACCATTGAACGCCCAAAACCACATCACATCCGGCTAAGGACAAGGAAAACATGTCAGAGCGCAGGTTATACTCTTCCATAGAGATACGCACATTGTGACACTTCCCCTTGCAAGGTAAGGTGCCCCCATTGGAAACCATGACTTCAAAGTTGGAGCAAGGATGGACAAAACAATCAGCTTGTTTGGAAATCCGAGGGTCAATGAAGTTATGAGTGCTACCAAAATCAATGAGTATGGTAAGAGGGAACTTCTTGAAGTATCCCCTGACCTGCATTGTTTGTGGGGTTGTGACGCCGGTTACAGCATGGATAGAGATCGTGGGTGGGTTGTCCTGAGATGGGGTGTCAACAGGCGGGTGCTGAATGTCGACCTTATCATCTACTGTATCTGGAGCTTCTTCACCAAGTTCAGAGGTAGGCATAGAATCCACATCCAAGAGATAGAGCTTTTGTTGAACACATCTATGTCCCCGAGTGAATTTCTTATCACAATTATAACAAATCCATTTTTCTCGATGTGCGTGCATCTCGGTTTCAGACAAATGCTTGATAGGAGTTGGTCGAGGAGCTGGCGGGATGGGAGGTAGTTGAGAACCCATATTTCGGAAGGGAACAAAAGTGGGTTTGGAGCGTTGTTGGGCTGCAATCTTGTCTTCTGCCAACTTAGCCAAACCTAGCACTTCCATCATTGTGTTGGGACAGAACATTTTAACCTCTGACCGGATTTCATCCTTAAGACCACTAATAAAACAACTCTTGTAAAATTCATCAGACAATCCTTCTGTGTGATTGGCGAGTTTCTCAAATTCTGTCTGATACTTTCTCACTGTGCCAGTTTGGTGAAGTTTAGTGAGTGCTCCTATGAAGTCGTCAAAATCACTAGGACCAAATCGTGGCAAAAGGAGTTGGAAAAAATCTGTCCAGTTTGGCGCGGGATGAGCTTTGATGTACCAACGGTACCATTGAAGGGCTTCCTGTTCCAAATGAAAGGATGCAAGTGGAACTTTCTGGACATCAAAAGTATTATGCAGGCTGAAATATTGTTTTGCACGGTATATCCATCCAGTCGGATCAATACCATTGAAGCGAGGAAAATCAAGCTTTGGCCCACGAAAATTGCTGGAAGAAGAGAACCCGGTGGCTGTAAAAGATTCTAGCTGTCGGTTATTGTTCATCACTGAATGCTGAAGATGGAGGCTGAGAAATTTTTCATCCAGATCTTGGAGTTTGGTTTGAATGGCTGCAAGTGCTTCCTCCATGGTTTTTGCTCCTGCGCAGGTGACAACCATAACCAGGAGTTTTTTTTTTGTTTTTTTGTTTTTTTTTTCGGAATGGATAGAAAAACAAAAACAAAAGCTTATTTAGTAAAGGGAAATTTAGATTTGGAAAAAACTCGGAGGGGTAATTGGGGTGTGACTAGGTTTTGGACACTTTCTCGTGGACAGGGAAGCAAAAAATGGGGATTTCAGAAGCGGGGTGAAGGAATGGGAAAATTTTGCAGAGAGGGACACAGAAGTATAATTAGGAAAGGAACTCTGTGGTAAAATTTGAAGGTGATTGGGTGAAAATTGAAGGAGTTATGGAAAACCCTAAAAATAGACAAATGTGGGATTTCTGGTCTTGGGAAGTGGAATTTGGGATAGTGTCTTCAGGAATGAAATATGCAGAATGGAATTGCAGGGATGTCAGTGAAGTTTCAGGGAAAACAAAGTTGAAACAAGGGAGATATGGCCGAAAAACAGAAATGGATCGACAACAGCGGCGCGGAAGGGATCCACAACAGATGGATCTGCATCAGCGCGAAAGGGATAAAAAACGGCTGGATCTGAAACAACAACTGGATCTGGAACGACTTTCAGAATAGATCTGAAACGGCTGGATCTGGAGCGGAAGTGATCGGCAACAGTTTAGCTGAAAATAGATATGGACCCAAGGTATGTGTGGCTTCCTATCGGTTCAGGGGATTCACTCGGCCACCAATGTTGTCTAACGACTTGCGTATTGGGACAGTACCCCTCACTCCACGGCTCAGGTAAAACTGATAACCGCTTTGCCACAAACGACAGCTCTTGGTTTACCTCACGGGTGGGAACTAGTCAATCAGGTAGGGGTCGTTGCCCTTTTCACTGGCAGGTCCTCTCAATGGGCCAGCTACTTTGGGGTTCCTGTGGTAATCCTCACAATGAGTTTTAGGGCTTATGCCCATGTACTTCCCACAGTTAAGCGGATAGGGGTTATTCCCAGATCGGAACTTGCAACAGATGCGAAAAAAAATTTGATAGAAATTCCACCTAATGAGCCCAAGAAAGTGCTCTGATACCAGATGTGAAGAACCTGCAATAATTAATTAATGCAAATACACGAGATATCAGAAATAACAGAACTCAAAATCACTTTTATATTGATCACATGCCACTTCGAGGTGGCAACCTCCTTTGAGCAAGCTCAATACAATTAACTTCACGGTGCCTTCAATGACCTCAACACACACTTATATACTAAGTCTATGCCCAATACTATGAGTCAAAACCATGGGACATATAATACTACGGGACGACTTACAAAGCATATGCGTCCAATACTATGGGTCAATACTATGGGCTAATATAAACTATGGGTCAACAAATACTACGGGACGACTTACAAAGCATATGCGTCCAACAACAATATACTAACATAGTAAAGAGAAGGGTTGACATGGGTTCCTAACATGTTCTTCTTTTTTAATTATTTATTTACTTTCTTTTGGCACTACTCATTAACATTGTTACTGTTTTTACTATTACTATTGCATTCCTCGTCCATCTAAAAAAAATTATTTGTTCCACTAATAGTAACAAGATCTTGCACACTAATATTTGACATAATACTAATAGAGTAAAAGTAAGTTAAATGCTTAATTATATTTATAGTTTAAATTTTTTAAAGATTGACGAAATCTCACTATGTTTATTGAAATATGTTTAAATATTTTAATTGTGTGTTATAGTTTTAATGTTTTTTAAACAAAAACTATAAAAGATTTGTATTAAAATGTTGTGCACAACAATGCTTTACAACTATAAGCCTTCAAAAAATAAAAGAAGTAAAGATCTGCAGAAATTTTCCAAGAGTTCTCCTACATAACTACCAGTTGTTTGCAAAAGTTCAATTAGTTTTCCTGCTGAGTTCCTACTAAAAAACTTACTATGAGTGTTATAGACTCTTATATATTGCTTACATATCAGAGTACAAAAAAAAATTTAGGTAAACCTCGTAAGCAAAAAGAACAACTTCTAGCCTAACCAAATGATCCAAAGAAGGGTTGATTGACTGAGTTGACGTCGAAGGGACACGCTCCATTAGAGAGCAAATTTTGGCCATATCCACCCTGCAATAGCTACATTATGCATTGAAGATATTTCCTTAGCTCCTTTGTCGTTTCCATATGCTCCCTCATATTGTCGTCCACGTCGTCAGTTCTCGATTCTATGCAAGTCAATTTACAACTGTAATGGTTTACTTCACACATTAGCTCCAATTCCCTCTTGAACCACCCTAAGCATGTTTTTAAATTCCTTGAGATTCCCTCTAAAATTGGGGAAGATTTCCCTCTAGGAAGTCATTGCAACAATACTGTCAAACAAAACGCACTCCTACGTCGTCTCTCCCACGGCACTCAAGGACAGGAAATGGCTTGCTTCCTGTCTCGACAAGTAGACAATCAATCTCTAATCCAGTTCATAGAAGAAATCCTTCACGAATAGGCCTCCTTCTAAGTTTCTATCACTTATGAAATTCATCTGACGTAGGTTAGCAATAATCCATGATGTGCTTGTGTGAAGGGGACAAAGGTTAATGGTGAAGGGACTAGATCCTACGATCTGCGAGGCACATTCAACGAGCCCACAATCAAAACCAATGTCCATCTTAATTTAGCGCCACGCTATCACCTTTAGGTTTGAGAAAATAGTTGGCTCGTACATCCCACTTGCCCCCTTATTCATGTGAGTTGGGCGAGGGTCTATGTGGGGAGTTCACCTACCCCTAACCTCAAATGCCATGTTTGAAGCCTTATAACTTCCACGATAGACTTTTATATTGGAGGAGTATTTCATGGATTCCAACATCGTGGGGAGGGACGATCATCTAACACTATCATTCTTTGGCTGAGACGAGATCCCAAGTTGGCCATTCGATTAGCGTTCTCATTGTTATCCCTTCTTATGTGCAAGAAGTCAACCTTGTTGCGGTGCAGGAGGTTTACAATGTGTTTTTTAATTCTAGAACATCTTGAAGGGTCGTATTTGAAAGGCTTCCTCATTTTTTGAATCACTATTCTAGAGTCTCCAAGGACTAAGAAGTCGTTGATCTTGGTGCTAATTGTGACCTCTATTCCTTTCAGAAGGGCCATACATTCTGCTTGGTCATTTGATTTCTTGCCTAGACCCCAAGCGTAGGATTTTAAGATTTTCCCTTTAAGGTCCAATAGGACCCCTCCCACCCTTGCCACCCTTGTGTTATAGTTTTAATTTTATGCTAACAGTTCAAGGGTGTTCCTTGAAATTTAATTGTTAACATAATAACAGAATGCTAATGTTGTAGCGTAACCCTTAATGGTTCAACTCTTGAGTGATTTTTAATATAAGAGTGGAATTAGAATAATAGCATCCATTGATAACTCATACTATGTGTAACTTTACCATGACAAGACAATGTCACATTATGTTGGAATCGATTTAATACTGAGAGGGGGGGTGAATCGGTATTAGCGCGCTTATCAACAGTTTTTATCTTCTTTAACAGATTGGCCTTTACTTAATCTTTATCTTCAATTATCCATCAATAAACAAAACATTCATCCATATATGCACCAAGACAATAAACACATAACACACAATATTTTTATGTGGAAACCCAAACGGGAGAAAACCACAGAATGCTTCTTTATAATGAGAAAGAATACATTCAATGAAGCACCAACTTCCTTTGTTTACGAGCACCAACTAGAAGGAGGCACCAACCCCCTGGTTTTACAGGCACCGACCTAAAGGAAGCTCCATGTCCCTGTCTCCTTGCCCCGTTCTGTTGCCCTTATGTCCAATATATTAATATGTCTTACTGAACTTCATCTCCGTGCACTCTTTTTATTTTCTGATGATAGTTCTATTGTGGGCTACCTTCATATGCAGTTGATTCTTTGTCACTCAGCTGCATACATCACTTGACTTCTCATTCCTCTCAATTCACACTTTTGTTGATGACTTACTTCATGTACTATGTGCTCGCTAATACTGTAGTCTGCACTGAGTTATGCTCTGTTGATTTGATGCCTCACAACTACATTACCAATGGATATTGCGTTTCCAATTGATAGTTTGTTGCTCTGAAACAATGCACCAGTAACAGATGGAACTGCACACTTACTGATGTGTTCGTTCTGTTTAAGTGCTATAGTCTCTTAGTCAATCTGTGACGCCCTATGCATCAAATGATTCATTTGTTCGGTTTAACGCACTTGTCTCATATCATCCTCATCATGACGTGCTTATTGGATCATGTTGTTGTTCTATCGTCGCGCATCAAATGGTCTTCTCAACTTCGCACACTTTCACTTTTGCTTATATGCATCAGCTAGACATTTTCGCATTATCTGATATACTTCGGTTTTGTCTATGCACTTCTATCTCTCCAAAATTTGTGACTATCAGCGTGTTGACTGTAATAGTTGTCATTCAAAACATCAAGCACTTGCGCATACTTCAGTGTTTCTTCCTTTCAGTACGTGTGCAACCATCAAAAATCTACAACATCATTATGTGCATCATTAGTTCTGCATTATGTTGAATGTGCGCATTCAGCTCCTCACTAGATCATGATGTTATGTCCTTGAGACCTTTGATGCCCCAAATATAAAACTAAAACTTTTACTTGAAGCTGATCTTATGCTCTTCCCATTAAGCTTACTTCAAATCTTCAACTTGCATCTTTATTTATACATGTCCTGCATGGATTTTATGTCCACAAGTTGGTTGTGGCATCCCTTCTTCCATAATTCACGGGTTGTGCATATGCCACATGTCATCTTTTGCGCTATTGATGTGTTATCCTTAGTGTGCCTTGCGCATTCATGGTCCACAGCTTAATGGGACTTTACACCTTGGTGGTGTACCCTTGCGCTTTTGATGTATCATAGCTTTGAGATATGTGCATCCTTGCTCTTCAACTTGATGAGTCTACGACTCTTTTTGTACCATCCCTTGTGGGTATTGCGCCCTTGATGTATTAATGCTTTGTGGAATCTATGCATACTCCAACTTCTACTTGGTGGGACTTTGACCCTTGATTTTTTATCACTTGTGGGACTTGCACAATTGTTGTACCATCGGATGTGGAATTTTCTCATAGAATTACTTCAACCATTGTACCCTTCTAGGAACTTGCGCATGTTTCACTAACTAAAATAATCTTCTGATTGGCTAGGCTTGCACGCTTTCAGGACTATCCAACCATTTGTTGTTTCTTACTGCTTGTGCACTTCTGATTGTTTACCAAGCAATGCTTGTGCATTCCAGAGTCTTCTTTCAGCATCCTTGCACACTTGTGCCATCAACTCCTTGGCTGCTTGTGCCCATGTACCATTGTCCAACCAGTCCTTTGACTATTATCACGAGAGAGTATGACTTGGTGGACTTGATTTCTGCACAGGTACCACATGCAGTGGGATATATTGCTTATGTGCTTTCTTGAACTAGATCTGCATTATGTTCCTTCCTTATGTACTCCTGGATCTGCATGATGTATCCTTGGACACACATATTTAGACTAGATGCAACATATATATACGTTTTCATCCTAGCATTCATATATGTCACCTTCACCATCTTGCGCAGATACTTCTCCAAAGTGGTTTCCATATACTTCTTCACACTGCTATAGGAATGTTGTATCCACTTTGACATCAGTTGACATCAATGACTCAAACTGAATCCGTTGACATCATCTTTGAAATTAGTTGAAATAAATGACAACCAAATTTCAACAATCTCCCCCTTTGGCATCGATGTAAACACCTTATGAAGTTGTGTATGATCTTCTTTCAACTATAATATTCATTTGTACTGTTGTGTATGATATTCATTTGGCTCCCCCTGAGTTCTTTGGGATTTTGGCTACTACGCTTTCTACTGTTAGTACTGGTTTTGATTTCTATTACTACTGCGCAGACCACATAGATGATCTACTTCACGCTCTTTCGCGTCTACTGTATACTTTACGCTCTTTCACGTCTATTGTATACTTCACGCTCTTTCACGTCTACTATATTCTTTTTGTTTCTTCAATGATCATCATGTTGGTTCTTCTGTTGCATTCATTACTTGTTCAGCCAATTGTTAGCTTCATTCATCTCTGCTTCATGTCTGTCAGCTTCATTTATTTCTCCCCTTTGACATCAATGGCAAAGAGGTTCCATCACTTGCGCAATCTATGCGTACTTGTTTGTTTTGCGTTGGCTTCAACCTCAACAACCTTTAGGGATGACTCCCCCTAACTTCATGCTTCATTCCATTGTTGTAATTTTGTATTGATATCCTTTCATAATTATCTTTGATTGCTTTCTTGAAACACACATTGCATTATTCCTTCATCTTGATTTCATGTTCCTGTCACAACACTTCATTATGCTTTGCGCAGTGATCCATAAAATCATCCTTCCGTGCCAATTGTGCAGTGCCAAAGTCAATCCTCTAGTAGTTTTGCATTACACTTCATGTGTCTAACTACTTCATCTATCACATTTACTGCGCTGTCACGGGGCCTTGTCGCATCCTTTTCCATGACAAGCAAATATTTGGCACGTTTTTCATTCATCAACCAAATCGACATAAAAGTGAACATCACACTCAGTTCGTGTGCCAACAATGACGTGTCACTTCGGTACTCGAACCTTTTGGGGCACACTATTACATATGGGCGGATTGTTCCACGCAATATTTCCACGTTTTCAACATTCGTGGGTCCATGAAATGAATTTTTATTATTTTTTTTTTAAATTACATGGCGGAAAAACTGTGGCAATAGCGACGAATCACGATGTTTAATTTCGTCCCTATATCCACGAAATTTCAATGTTTCAATTTTCGTCCCTATATCCACGAAGGTCGAGCTATATATACTACATACTCCAACCATTATTTACACATTTGCTATAGTTGAGACACATTGAGCGCGGATTTTGAACTTGCGAGGTCATTGTTTGAGCTTGGATATTCTACATAGTTCTGATTTTGAACTTGCAAGGTTAGTATTTTATATTTTTTTGTCTATATTTTTATAAGGGTTAGAATTTTATATTGTTTAGTAATGAGGCTTAGGCTAATTTTTTTTTCCCATGATACATTTAAATGGGTTAGGCTAATTTTTTTCCATGATACATCTAAATGGGTGAGGCTAATATTGTTAAATGATACATCTATTAGGGTTAGGCTAATTTTTTTTCTTCCATTTATTAAATGTATTTATAATAATTGTAGAGAAATATGATATAATAGATCAGAATTAGGTCACTCATATTACATATAACAATATTATTCTCTTGTTTTGAATTATAAGGTTATGAAAATACTTTTAATCCTGGATTAGTTTAACCTTGACCCACTTTCAACATTAACCATTATGAATATAGAAATAGGATGACCCTTGACATAATTAATGTCTCTTAACAAACTTTAACTTGAAACACATTAACACCTTAATACACTATAAACCCTAATATTCATTTTTATTGTGAACACATTATGATTCCTAACAACCTAACCCACTGGCACACCTTAGTCCCTATCTAGTATTATATATGACCCATAACCATTACCACCCCTATCAAAATCATTAACCAAGTAAGATTTGACTTCGATAACACTGAGAACCTAACCACTATGATCCCAAGTCCCTATGAGCCACAACACAATATTCCCTTAACACATTTTTTACCACAAACAAACTAATGGTTAGTACATTGTAACCCTTATCCACTATGCCCTTGAACACATAATGACACATGTAAGGCTACAAGGTTGTTTTCTTTGATATAGGTATTTATTGCCATGGTAAGTTTAATTTAAAAACATAAAAAATAACAAGTATAGAAAGCTATATATATGTATACAGGGTCCAATATATTGTTCTTATTGTACCCTTAACTTGCCACATTAAAAATGCCATGCGTTTATAAACCCTTTTTGGTATTTTATTTTATGAATGGCACATGTTTCATAAGATTGATGTTGCT
Source organism: Larix kaempferi (assembly GCA_027924585.1). Lineage (NCBI taxonomy): Eukaryota > Viridiplantae > Streptophyta > Pinopsida > Pinales > Pinaceae > Larix > Larix kaempferi. Next base: position 903,796 of record BSBM01001568.1, on the reverse strand, counting down.
TTTCATTTTTATTTTATAATGTTAGATCAATGATAAAGTATGAACAACCTTGTAAATGTAATCAATTTTGAATGCTAAACATAATTCAAATTGCAATGGGTTTAGAATTGACTCACGAGTTTTGTAATGATTACATATTAATAAACTATCACAAGAAGATGGTACATTCGAAGTATATATTATCATCATTACGATTTAAGAAAACACACAATGTCTATTAAGTAACCTCCAAGCTACAATTGGTTTAATTAATATATACCAAAATGGATAAGACTTTTATAAAAAGGTTGGAGTTAATGCACGAACTATCAAGGTCTCCTTTTGAGAAAATCAAAGGCCATTGCACAACACTTGTTGGCATCAATGAAAATTACTTTAGTCTTCATGTTTTTCTTTATAAATATAGAAATAGGCTTATAATATACTGTATTCAGAAATATACTTATAATATCTAATGTAATTGACAAGTTATTGTTTGGTATGGTTTAGGTAAGACAATTACTTGTACCACTACAAGGATTTGTCACTATGAATGAAAATGCAAGGAAGCTTGCTCAGTTTAGAGTTGCATTAGAGGCGAGAGGATATGGAAAATGTTATTGTCCTTGCTCTGATTGCAGGGGCTTGCAAAAAAAAAGACTTTTAATAACAACAGCTGAAAGACATTGTAGGGAGAAGGGGAATGCCGAAGGTGGTTATGAATATCGTCCCCTGGTAAGAGGTCGTTATTCAGTTTTTCATATATTCACTGTAATATTCATCATGTCATGAATTTCAGTAAAATGTCTTTTTTTTACTATATGTTCTATACACACTAATTTTTCTACGTTGTTTGTAAATTTATAGACAATGCCCCCAAAATGTCGCCCTCTAGAGAGTTATTTGCCAAGTACTAGCATAAATACTCATTTACAGCCTGACGAACTTCTACATCAGAATATTGAAGATTATCAAGTAGTTATTTCTGATGATATGGATGTAGATAACATTAATGATACAAATCAGGAAGATGAGATACATAGATTGATCCAAGACACATTTGCTCCAATGGATGAGGACAACCAGGATGATAGTCATGATGTTGATCCTCTACTCGAGAAGTCATGTCAACCTCTTTATGAAGGCTCAAAAACAAATCTTCTATCTTCTATACTGTTGTTAGTGAACTTGAAGGTTTTGAATGTTTATCAAACACCTGTCTGACACAGATACTAAGGTATGTAATTTGTTAATTATTTTTGTCTGCATGTTCACATCTATAGAAAGGGTTGACTTTTTTCCTATATTATTGATATTGTTATCTAATTTGTAAAGTTTGGATGTGATATTGATGATTAATATTGTTTACATTGACTTATTCTTTTGAATTTTGTAGATTGTTAGGTGAATTTCTATTACCAACTTCAAATATTTTACCATGCACATATCGAGAGATATATGTCATTATGAAAGCATTTGGAATGGAGTATCAAGCTATTGATGCATGTCCTAATGATCATATCATATACTATGGACAATATGCAGTAGAAAATGAATGCCCACAATGTCAAACAAGTAGGTATCGAACCGATAAAGTGACAAAAAAGGTGCCTCAAAAAGTTCTTTGTTATATTCCGATAATTCCACGTTCCCAACGGTTGTTCAGGTGTCAAAGTATAGCACAGTTTATGGATTTCCATGCAAAGAACAGAAGTCACAATGATGTTCTTCGAATGCCTGCAGATGGTTCTGCATTGAGGTACATCGAATAAAAGTGGCCAATTTTTAAAGAAAAACCTCGTAATGTTAAACTTTCGTTGGCAGTTGATAGTGTCAATCCATTTGGAGAGTTTCGTTCTACCTACTCAGTGTGGCTTGTTTTTTTTATAAACAATAACCTTCCTCCTTGGATGTCGATCAAGAGAGAGCACACAATGTTGGCAATGATTGTTCCAAGTATTTAATTAATATGTATTTTTTTACTTGAAAGTTTGATCACTAAATATTTCATTGATTTGTTTCGTCCATGATAATTATGTCTTTTTATATATAACGACATATAGGCACTAAATATAATTAATCATGTATGTTGGACCAATTAGGCAAGTACCAGGTTAAAGATATGAACGTATATCTTGAGCCTCTTATCGATGAGTTGTTGAAGTTATGGGCTGGCGTCACTATGTATGATATCTCTAGACCAATAGGGCAAAGATGATTTCAATTCCATGGAATACTTGCATTTACAATTCATGATGCTCTCGGGTTAACACATTTTTGTGGTATATTATTACTTTCTTTTGTTCCTTAATATTTTATATATATGTTGATAATATCATGCATTATTTTAAATTGTAATTCTAATTTGCTACACCAATTCATATATCTTGTAGGTCTTCAAACCAAGGGTAAATTTGCATGTCCAGTTTATGGTCCCAGGATAAAATCTCGTCATTCAAGGAGTTTAGCAAAGGAAGTGTTCGATGAATATAGGCACTTTCTGCCTAAGAACCATAGTTATCGAACTACAGACAAAGAAAAATTTAATGGTAAAAAAGAGAATGGAAAAAAACCACGAAGAATGACACCTCACCTATGGAAGTTGGAATATAATAGAAACCGTCAAGGTATGCCAATCTTTTTTTTGTACTGAATTATGTTCAGCGCGATATGTTATACCTATATTGATTAATTAGTTTTAATTTGATTTTGTTGATGTTTCATGAATGTCGTTAAGGCACGAATGGGCTTCTACGAGGAATCAAAATTTACCCGATTCAATTCAGTAGGTTTCCATACTACGAGCACCTGCAAATGGTTCATTTGTTTGACACAATGCATATTGGGAAGAACAAAACAGAAATGTTATGGCGAATATTAGATGGAAGGACTGACAAAGAAAAAATTGGAAAGATTTGTAGTGACATCCAAGAAGCGAATCACGCATTGCAAAGTGTGATCGTTAATTCTAAGGCCGTCAACAGAATACTAGTCTTCCTTGGTGCTTGATGGAGCAACAAAGCAATATTGTAAAAGAGGTCATCAAAAAAATCAGGTTTCCGACGAGTTTTTCGTCAAACATAAAGAATATCTTGACGAACAAATGTGATTTTGCTAGTTAAAACACATGATTGGCATACATTCATTAAGGTAATTATGAGTCTATAATATATTTCATTATCGGTATGCACTATTTTATTAATTTTATTCCCTTATTTTCAAATAAATATTAATAATTATGTGTTTTTTGATACAGTATGTTCTACCTTTATCTCTCCCAGACGACTTTGACAACAACATAAAACATATTATTTATGTTCTTGGAAAATACATGAGGTAAGTAATGTTTTACTTGGAAAATGTACTTGGTATGTGGTTTGTAGCAGAACTTATTGACATGTTATGTTTTTCCCGCAAATATTATATATGCCTTGATATTGTTTTATTGCATCATTTGTAGGTGTCTTTCATCAAAAGAAATCCATAAAGAAGATATAATGCATTGGAAGAGAGAAATTCCCCGACTAATGTGTGAAATGCAACAGTATCTACCTCCAGCATTTTTCAATGCACAAGAACACTACCTCATACACCAAGTTGAAGAGATTGAATTATGTGGACCAATACACACAAGGTCGATGTGGATGGTGGAGAGGCAGTTGAAGTCATTGAAGGATTTTGTTAGACAAAGAGCACGTCCCGAGAGTTCTATGGTTGAAGGATATATGGTATATCAATGCATGGTGTATATTAGTGAATATCTACCTAAATTAGCAGAAAATATGAATGTGCCTCGCATTTGGCATCTCGACTCCATCAACAAATTTGAAGGGGAGGTCCTATTGGGGAGAGGTACATTGAGGACTGTGAAAGGTAATTATTACATGTTGTTGAATTAATATATTACACATGTATTTTTTCCAATTTTATATTATCATACTGTTTTTTAACTTTTTTTAATAATTATGCATTTTCAACTATATTAAACTATGTTCCTTTAATGATATCTAATTAATGATATTGAATTGTTATTTTATCCTATAGTTGGTCGAGTGTGGGATGCTTTACATTTATACATTGCAAACAACCTTGATTGGATGGAGCATTGGATAAAAGATTGTGAAGAATTCTTCGGTAGGTTATCATGGGAAGGGGTCACTAACATGATTAAACAGCTCATCGTATTCAACAACAATTTCCTGAACTTACATCGCAAAGGGAAGTTGATTTAGCCTATGGTTTAAAAGATAAAAAGGCAAGTAAATTGTTTACCCACATTTTATCTAGTTACTTTGAGCCATTTTTCCAATTACATTTCGTTTGTTTAAGTTTTCAATTATATTTATTAGCTCCTATATGACGTTTATTAATTCACAATGCATTTTTAACCTGTTGTCAATGTTGCAGTTGAAACATCACAAGGCTATGTGGTGTAATGGTCGTAAATTTCATATCAAAAAGTTGGATGATAACAGGAAAACCTCGGATTGTGGGATAACTGCAGTGTTTAAGGTCACTAATGTTTCCTCTAGAAGTGATAGACATCCAGAAGAAACCGAGAATAGGTACTATGGGCATTTGGAGGACATTATTGAGCGTGATTTTAATTCCTTTAAAATAGTTTTGTTTGAGGTGAAGTGGTACAGGCTACGGATGCATGAACGTGATCCTGAAAGAACTGTTATTGAGCATGCTAATGGATTTACCATGGTTAATACAAGGGCATTTGAACCAGGTACAGAGCCTTATGTTCTTCCAAGTCAATGTGAGCAAGTCTGCTACTCCGAGGTACCAGGTAAAGCAGGTTGGTCATACGTTGTTCGATACGATCCAAGAGGAAGACCAGTAAAGTATAATCATGTACTAGATGATGAAGATAATCACGAAGAAGAAGAAGAAGAGGATGATTCAGATCAAACTGCAGTCGATGTGTTAGATGAAGAAGTTGAAGAGGTTGATCATTCAAATGTAGCAGACGATGATCTCATTGACGATATGGATTACTATATTAGCGAAGATGACTTTGATGCTGATGATGATGTGAATGATCCTTTCATCAATATCTATTCAGAACCAGATCCTGATACAAATGTTGAGTTGGATGAAGAAGAAGATGAATGATATTTAATTGTTGAAAAGTAGAGGTACGCAATGTTTTTAGGTTAAAGTAAATGCACTCACCATATGTTAATTTTGTTTATTAACTTGGTTATATTTTAAAATTAGTTTTCTAATCTAATTATGTTCTACATGTGCAGTAGCGTGGGTGTTCCTGGAGGTTGTAGTGGTAATGATTTGAATTGAACATGTGTCGATTGAGCAAGATACAAAATGAAGTTATAAGATTTATGTGTTAATTTATGGGTTATTTCAATTACTAATTAGTGGATTTGTATAATGTAAAGGATGTTTGACATTTAGGTTCTTGATGTGATTTTTACGAATATATTCATTGTTAATGACCCTCTGAGCCATCTTGGTTTGAGTTCAAGTGCAGTTTGTTTATATGTTATTCTTTTAATTTTTTTAAATTCAATCAACCAAGTATTTTTTCTTGAGATAAATTGTTGCTTTAATAAGTCTTTTTTCCTTTGAAAAGACATCTAGACGTGCTATTTTTTAATCTATGTTGAGTGACAAAAAAATTATTTTCAATATTTTTCATGGAGGTTCCCTTGTCCCATATTCCATCTATGTCGCAACATAGCTTTGTCCCAAATCAATGTCACTTCGCTTTGACTCTTCTTGTTGTTAACTTTCTCTCCTATTGCACATAAGAATTTTTTCAGGATTGTTTGAAATCTCTCAAACAATAATGGTGGAAGCACCCCCAACTAGAACCAACGTCAATTTTTTATCTCATGAATGGTACTAGTTGTCAATATGTTTTATCTTTGCATGAAAGGTGGGATTCTTAGCTAGACAAATAATGACAATGTTAATATCACACTATACTATAATAGATCTTTGACTTAGCCCTACATCTAAACATATTTTCATAATCCAAATGACCACCTTACAAGCATGAGTAGCCGCCATAATATACTATATTGTCGCTACTGAATACAACTTGTTTCTTTCTCATCCAACTCATTGCTCCACCAAATAGTAAAACACATATGCTCTCGTAGATCTCCTTCTATCTACATCCTCTACCTAATAAAAATCGACATAACCTTGTATGTCCAATAAGTGTGGTCCTATGAAAGATTACTATGACAAAAGATGGAATAGTCATGAAGTACCTTGAAAATACCTAAATACCCTCTTAACTACGACACAATGTCCGCATCAGTATTATCCATGAATCAATTCAAAACTCTAACTACTTAGGCAATGTATGGTCTAGTACAAACTATAGAATACATCATAATACAAAATGCAATATCACAAGGACTAGAAGCCATATACTCCATCTATGTGAGTTTTGTAGGACATTGTTCAACTAAAATCTTAGTTTCCACATAAATCAAAACACTCAATGGTCTACAATCTACCATGCAAAAGCACCATAAAATGTTGTTCACATACTTACAATGGATCAACCAAATATTTTTGTTTGCTCTATCTCTAATGATTCCTAATATAAATTTTGTAGCCTCCAAGTCCTCCAAGTCCTTCATGTCGAATTGTGCTAAAATATGAGACTTCAAATCACAATTCACATCCCTATTGTTACCAAAAAATAACATATCATCTACATACAAAGTGATAACAAGTAAATGACCACCATCTTGTTTGTACTACATATAGTGATCTAATTTGGACCTTAGAAATCCCAATCCTAACACAAAATAATAAAAATTTTGGTATCACAACTTGGTAGAATGGACAAAGTTCTATATATATTATTATTTAATTAATATATAATGCTTTACAACTTGGTGGAATGGACATAGTAATATGTATATTATTATTTAATTAATATATATTATAATTTTGTAAACAACAAACAAAACAAAACTGAAACATACCTGTCGACGAGCTTGGCCAAAACGCTCTATTGCGCCTCTGTTGGGTTCGACGGCACCCCCTGCATGCAACCGGCTCTTGGGTCGTGTCCTCCTTCACTCTGCAACTTCCACCGGTCTTTTGGTGGCACCCAGTCCGACATTGTCCTCATTGCACTCTGCTACGAGTCTTTAATGTGCATGTTCCACCTGGTTTTTGGTTGCACCCGCTCCGGCATTGTCCTCATTTCGACTTGCTACGAGGGCTATTGAAGTTGGTTTCTTTGTGGCACCCGCTTCGGTCGTGTCTGCATATCCCCGCAGACCCTCAATGGAAACAGTAAGTTGAAATCCTCCTCTATTGAGTCGAATCTCTGCATTTTTGGGTACGAATTAGGTGGATTTGATTTGAATTGGGTGTGAATTGTCCTCGCCAATGTACTGTTTTCATTTTGATGTGGATTTGATTCTTGTTTTGGAAGTGTTTCCCGTCAGGGTTTTGATGAAACGTAATAAATGTTTGTAGACTTGAGGTTTTAAAGGTGCAGAAAACACAATGTCTACGTTGGTGGTTATCCAAGCCTACGTTTTGGTTTGTCTTTCGTTTTGTTTCCGGGAACCTGTCACTTACACAGTTTAAATGATAGACTGATAAGATGTTTAAAATCCTGGAACCTAAAGGTAGAGAATTCATGTTGTATGCATACTCTTGTGTTTTTCGCTTTGGTAGGCAGAGACTATTTTAATGGCAATGTACAGCTAAATTCGTAGGTAATAGTTTTGATGTGAAATCGTTGGTGATGGAAAGTATGAACACCATGTAATAAAGTTTCACTAGTGTTAATAAGGGCTTTGAAGGCCGCAGCTAGATTTCTTTTTAATGCTAGGTCTCGATATTGTAGGGTGCATTTGATAAGACCTAGGGATTTACAGTAATGTGATTCCTTTAACAAATGCCTCCATCCTTGTTTGCAATTTTTCTATGTTTAAAAGAATGGTAGGGGGGGATTCAATACTTGCATCTGCGTCTTAACTGTATTGGGTTCCAAGAAAACATTATGTAGGATAATATTTTGTGGTTCAGTTCGTTCACTCGAATTTATTTAAGTTTGGTTTTTAGTTTGGGGAAAGAAAACTGAATTCTAAAAAGAATGGTAAAAGCTGTAAAAGGAATTGACCCAAATTATAAATTAAATTTGAAATACAGTATGATGTTTCAGAAATAAAATGCAATTTAAATATATCAATCTTTCAAGAACGCAGTCATCATTTTAGGTAGGGGAGAATCATAGACCTAACTTGTGAAGACACTTTGTTTCCATACATTTTCAAAGTTGTTGGGACTTTTATCAGGTCTAGTTCTAGCAAAATGAAATGATTAATTTTTCTAGTTGACATTAACATGGAAACATGTCTAGGGTCTGAGAACTGAAGGAACTTTGATTTAGCCACTGGACCCAACGTTCTTGTTGTAACTCTTCTTATGGTCTTAGCTTTTTGGCTTTTCAGTATAGTGTACATCAATGTGCCAATTAAAATATTCATCCTAGGATATTGACATGAGGTATCTTTACATCTTTTAGGTAGACTTAGATCATCTTTGCTTATTTGGAAAATGATAATGCATTTTTTTTCCAATTCTTAAGAGCTTGGTTTCAAATTTGCATCTACGGATTAGAGTTGCCCATATTATCAGTCTAAACAACTTGGGTATCATTTGGGGTGTCAGGTGACTAACCATATATCCCTTGTTTGTTAGTTTCCTGATCTTATGATTCCTGTGTAAACACGGGTATCGATTACCATATCACAGTGTTTAAGATGTTAATTTCCTTAAGTTGTAAAAATTTGAGAAAGAAAATAAAGATGATGGGTCAGCTTAAGTAATTAAGTATTGATTTCATGGGATAGAGACTTATTTTTTCATTTGTTGTATTTCTTCTTATTGTATCCAATGAAGTAGGTGGAACTAGTGGCTCAAGTATTCTATCCACTGCAATTAGCATTATCCTTATCCTTAGAGTGAGAGTTAGCAAATGGAATTAGGTCTTTTGGTCCACGAGCAATTGGTTATTCAATGGGTGCTTTCACTAGACAACTTAATCTCGAATTGGATCTGGAACATGCTTCATGGAACAAGTTACCAACCTTTGTTCCATCCATCGCAATAAATGATGAGTAGAAGCTGCTATAACTTGATGTTAGATTAGTTTGAGTTCCAGACATATTGAGTACAAGCTAGTTTCCTCAGCAAGCACGATTGTTGTTAGGATAATAATAGTTTCTTACTTCAAAGTACTACCTCTTTGTATTTGGTAAATTGGTTATCAAGTAAAATAACTATAAAAGCAAATGGGGGATGTTAGGAACTTATCCTCTTCTTTGAAGAAACCTCAGTTTTGTATGTTTCTTGGAGGATTTGATGGATACCAACAACCCTGAGTAGTATATGTTTGGTGCTTGGGGAACATGTTTCCTTGACCTACAATCAGGACAGTTGGCCATTGAATCACACTTCAGGTGACACCTTAGTGAAGTTAGTGCCCTATATTTCTTCCCCCAAAGTCTGAGATTTGAGTCATGTTGAAACATTAACTCACTCGGGAAATACATAAAGGGAACAAAAGGCCTATCTATTTTCACCTCCTCTATAAGAGAGCATCCGACCAACCAGCAATAGAACTAATTGTGACTTGAGAAGTCAGATTCAACTATATCCTAGTTGATTTTGGTTTTCACAAAATAATATCATGTTCTTCTTTAGGCATTGCATCCATGGTAGCCCTAGGATGACCTCATTGACATAATAGTGAAATGTAACAAGGCATATGTATAGACAAATTGTTTTATATGATACAATGTGAAATATATTTAGGTTTAACCATAGCATGAATCACAATCATTCATTGGTGATTGTGGATCGTATGGGATCCCTAGTTCTCCACTCTTCATGTTGATCTATACAATTGATGATAATATGATGTGGTTGGATTATATGCAAGACTGGAAACCTAGGTGGGAGTTGAGACATACTGAAGTGTTAGATGCTAACTTACAGGGATTTGATGCTTTTATTAGACTAGTGCCAGAACTCAGAAGAATGCATATGGGATCCAGTATTGTACCAGAGATGATTTACAACTCCCTAAGAAAAGCTTCTGATGCAAGCAATTGGTTAAAAAAACTCTACCAGGATCTTACCTTAATCTTGACAGAAGGCTCTACACATCACCACAGGCTACAACTAGACCAACAATACTACTGTATTAACTGAATATGTTCTTTGGAAGCATGGCCACATCAAGATGCTAGTCTCCGGTTTCCAAGTACTACACACACTTATGAAAAATATAAAAAATTATGGTGGAAATTCTTGAGAAAAGAAAATACAGATAGAACATATTATACCATGCTAAAGTTTGGACTTCAAATTCCACAAATATATGAGGATCCTGCATTCTACGTCCCTGATTGGATTAGAGACTGGTGGCAGTCATTCAGCATCAACCTGACAACATTAGAACTAGCTGTTATTTATAATCTAAAACAGGAAGTTGGAGAATCTCTGGAACAGGTCAAAGATATTTTGCAAACAAAGATTACTGAGGATCAAATACTTGGGTACTACATTAATCTAGAGCTACAAGATCAAATACAATCTTATGGGGTAAGTGGCATATTGTTGGTAGAATTTTTCCCTACGAATAAGTCAAAATTCTCTTAAATTAAAGCAGATTTATAACTGACTCTAAGATAAGAACAAAACAAAACAAATGCTACCTTGAATTTCCTGAACTGATTTTTACAACAAGATCACTTGCATTCAGAAAGTAAGAAAGGTATAACTCACCTTTCAATTCGATGTTTGTCCCGCTTCCAATTCTTGATCCCAAAGCTCCGATGTGATATCTGTTGAAATCAAACAAGGAACAAGCATACAAGCTTCCAAATACCTTGAAGTAAATATTAGATTCAAATCTATACTAGATACACTCCATGTTAGAAACATATATCATACACATGAAATGGGAAAAACAAGACAAGTTATCTTTATTACAAACTTGAAGAATGCTTACAAAGGTTGCTTGATGTCCAAGCCAATCCTCCAGCTCCAAGTGCTTCCTCCTCTAGCTATCTCCACAAGGATGCAAGATCATAAGTTTGATACTTCTAAAAGTCCTCCCCTTTGCTCATGGAATGGCTCTCTCTTATAGTGTGTGGTAGGGTTAACCAACAAGAGAGATGGGTGTATCTAGGGAGAGTTTAATGGATCAGGTTTGCTAATCACAGAAAGTGAGTTAGGATCGAATCAGGGACCTTAATCTTCCAAAATCTCTTGAAAATCAAAATCCCATAAGCCATGGCAAAAAGGCTAAATAAAGTGTACCGCGCCCCTAGATTAGAGCATAACGCGGTAGTACCGTGTGGCAGGGACAAAGCATAGAGCGGTAGTATGGACTACCGCGCACCTATAACTAAGCAAGGCGCGGTAGTTAGGGTAAATTAAGTCTCAGCTAAGGTGATTCTTGTCAGGGTAGGTTTACTTTCAAGGATCACTCATCATTTTGTCTCTTCTGGGTGTTTTAAGCAGTAGGGGAAGTGTTGTAAACTCTATTTGAGGTGGAGGTGCGACACTGTGGAATATGGAGGTATAACAGATGCCCCCTAAAGTGTGAGGTCAGAAGGGACTGATGGCCGAAAGACTTTACAAATATTGTGCAGAGATAGCATCGAGAAAAGCGACAAGGAGCTGAAACAGAAACAAGATGTCAGATATACCACCGAGGCGGGCATCCCCATGCTCGGAAACAAATGACTCAAAGCATGGTTGCCGACCAATACATTGCAGATCCATGAGTACTGTGATGATATAGACTGTGGACAGATCATGGCTACTATGAACAAGCGTAGATCCATGAGACAGTAGTGACACAGCCACGACCAATACAAAAAGTGGATCTATGTGACAATACAAAGGATATCTCCAACGCAACCTGGACGCAATCAAGATACAAAGGTGCGCCCAAGGTCTTCTACCCTATCGCAAATGATACGAATCTAGCCATGTGATTACAAGGTGTTGAAGTCGAACATGGTAGAAACCATTTGATTATCGGTCAATGATGTGAACCGTTAACAAATGCGAGGGAAATCACCAATGATGACAATGATCCCCAAGGTATCTGAAGTACATCTCAACGAAATGCGAATAGATGAGTTGAAGTCGAGCATTCGAAGGATTGTTCGATCAGAGGTCAGTGGTGTAAACCTACTGTTGAACACGAGGAAACCTGCCATTGATGCATGCAGGTACCAAGGTACTAATGGTTGATTCCTAATTCCTATTCCCGGATAGTGATTTGGCGTCGACGGGAATAGACTCGTCGAAGGTGGGCCATAATGATTCCCACATCATCGACACAAAATCAGAGTGAAAGATAGTATAAGATGATGAAACATATGGATTATGTACTGACACAGCGGAGGTCTGACACAATGAACGACTCTGAACACTGCAACCCTTTGAACATGTAACGGCATGTAACAGGACTTGGCAGCAGGGATTATTGATAACAGAGGATAGACACCGGATGAGTAGGCTCGTGGCCAGGGGGACGACTCAAGATGATGACCATAACTCAGTAAAAAAATAGATACCCAGTATAGACAAGAGACAGACACATGCCATGTTCAAAGGTAACGACTAACAAGCTGCCAAAAACAAACTTGACTTGTTCCCCCTATTCCCCCGACATGATAGACGAGTACCTCTTTGTTGTTTTTCAAGCTTGAAGAGGATAACAGATGCTCGGTGTAGCTCATCTCATAGATGAGTCCAATCTCACATGTTTTACGAACCTGAGAAAGGAGGGGTTCGTCCCAAAATGGGTTCTTCGATGTTAAATTTTAATGAGTCCAAGGAAGGAAAACTCGATAGTTTTTTGCATTTAGAGAGCCTAAAAAACTTAAAGGAAGCTCCAAAGTGTACTTTTTCGTAAATTTAGTCCCTCGATCCCGAAAAAGTGTAAAACAATTCCCGAGAGAACTCTCCCAGCCAAAATTGACTGAGGTATACCTTTCTCGTAAATATTCTAGACAGGCCGAAAAAGGGGTAACCTATCACCAAATAGACGACCTTTCAAATACTTTTACAAGTGTGAAAGAGTCAAGATCACTTGGCAATCTTTTCAATTTTAGGGAGTCTGAAAAGAGCTTAACTATGGACTCCAATGGTCTTTTTCGTAATTTTTAATTATTCTGGTCCGAAAAGAGAATAAAATACAACCAGGATAATACTTTCCTCATCGTTTAACGAGCATGAGTAAAGTTGACCGAACTCGACACCATTTGCTTAAGTTTGACAAGCACGACATGGGTGTAAAAGCGCTTGGAATCTTTTTCAAGTTTTAATCCAGAGCACGAAAAAGATAAAGTAGGCTCAAAATGAAGGTCAAACGATAAGTGGACGCCAGTGTGAATATATTGTCTTTAAAGGAGATTATGTCAATAAGTGCTCATAAAACCAGACATTAGTAATGTGAAATGAGTTTTATTTTAACTAGATAAGATAATGAGTAAAAATGAGTGAAAAAACTATATAAAGGATAGGTGAAAATAGAAAGTTACCATTTCACTTGTGTATTTACCAAAAGAGGAGATTTTACCCATTTGAGGAGCAAAACTTCAAGAGTTGATATCTGGAGAATCGGGGCACCATTCCAACAACCGTCTACGCCAGGTAAGAGCTTACAAACTTCTCTTTCATTTCATGTATGGATAACTTGCTTTCAGTAGGAAAAAATGATTTTTTGGGCAAGCCCTATTAGGCAAAAATCACCCTCCACAGTACCGCGTGGGGCCCATATCGGGAAGTGCGGTACTGTTTAACAGTACCGCGCTGTGAAGTTAAATAGAGGCGCGGTACTGTACAGTACCGCACGGCCCAATTTTGCCCAAACGCGATAGAGGCGAAAAACAGGATCAGAAAATCATTTTTTCCTAAATATTTAGCTGAGGTCAAGTTGTTAAATAGTTACTGAATGCTTCCCATGCCTTTTTGCAGGAGTTTGCAACTTGTTTGGATCAAAATGGTCAGTTGGAAAGAACGAGAGCATGAAGTGGACGATTTGTTGGCTGAAAATGACCTACCGACTGTGACTGCACTGCGGGAATGTGGTCTATTAAAATTCTTCAAGACCAAAGGCATTCGTCAGCAAGCCAAACTTCTCACTCATATGATTCAATTGTGGGACCCTGACATTCAAGCTTTTCAAGTGGGAGAACACACCCTCGAGATTGAACTCGAGGATATTTATTTCCTCACAGGCCTCTCAAAAAGAGGAGCCTGGGTGAACTTTACTGGATACACAGCCTCGGAGACGAGCACAGATGCATTGATTGCTCGGTATTGCCGTCAGGGTTCGAGTAAGAAAAGCGGCAAAGTAGTCATCAAAGATGTTATAGAACTTCCTGTAAAAATCGTGTTGTTCACCATCACAGGTGCAGCAGGGAGCACAGGTCCCCATCAGGCGTCCCGTACACAAATGAATCTCGCAGTGGATTGTATGGCGGGAACAGTATTCAACTGGTGTGAGGCGGTGTTGACCAACCTCAAAGAGCAAGTGCACAAGTGTAGGGTTGGAGAGAATTCCCAATTTGGTTATGGGAGTATCCTAGTCACCTTCTTTTTGGCGAGGGTGCCATTGTTGCGCCCACAGATAACTATGCCCTGTCGTCCACCTACCGAGCCATGGATGGCTCAATGGAGTGATTATGCAGGATGTCTTGGAGGGCCACAGCGCTTGGCATTTGGTGAGGATTTCTTCTCATGGCTCAAGGAACAGATAGTGATGATTGATGACTACCCCTATGCAGGGGTGGATTTCCGCGAGGACATCGACTTGGCACTGCCGAAAGACGAGGATTGGGACAACTCAGGTATGACCTTCATGGATATATATTTTTTCTTTTTTGAATATATAATTTTTATTTCTTTTTTAGAATGTGTAAAATACTTTTAATGTATGTACGTATGCATGTCGCAGATCATGGACCACAGAGACCAGCTGGGTACTCGCCGTTATGTCAAGGTGGTATTGATCGCCAAGCCGCCCCAGATGAAGAAGAAGACGGCGATGAGGCAGGAGGAGTCCGAGATATAGAGAGGAACCTGTAGGGCTTAACTCATGGTATCCCTACTATGAGGATGGATGACGTCCCTTTGCATCTCCAACGGCATACCGTAGGTGTGCCTGGGCGTATCGGCCGACTCCTTCGTAGGGTGGCTCGAGCTGTAGTGTGTTATCACCAACAGCGTGAGGATTCTGACGAGGGACATGATAGATCTCCTAGATCTCCCTAGATGGCAGTTTTTATCTTTTTCCGGCATGTATACAATATGTAGGCTTTGAGAACCAAATTTTTGTATGGGATTTGGTCCCAAATTTTGTCTTTAAAACACAAACTATATGTATTTGGAAAAAACACTTTTATATACAGTGATATGGACTTACTTTCATGATCTATTTATTTACAATGACTTGTGTATTTTATTTTTTGTGACGTGTTTTTTATGTATGAGCAAGAGGCCAATCCAACATGTAATTAGCTAATGAGTCAGCTATACAATTGAATTCTCTTGGTATGTGTTGATATGAAATAAAATTAAAAGATCGTTCCAAGAGGCGTACCCTCCGAAATAAATGAAGTAGGATAGGATCGCGAACTGTGTAAACCTGATTCAGATGAGAAACCACGAGTTGGGAGTCTAAAAAGACTGATAGGGAGTCAACTCCGAGTGAAGCAACCTCCGTTAAGAGTCCAATGACAGCATGGTACTCTGCGATATTGTTGGTTGCAGGACCCAAACAGTTTGATCCTAAAGATATCAACTCGCCAGTGGGAGAATAGACTACTCAAGCTACGGAAGCGAGGTTCCGGGTATGCCGGCTTGCACCGTCGGCGAATCCAAAGTAGGCAGACATCTGTGCATAAAATCACGAGTCAAAGTAAGGATGGATACATGAGGTCCATGCGCACACCAAAAAGTGAAAAAGAAATCAGCTAAGTACACTATGTACAAAAAGTAACCCGCATAGGGTAACCTTTCGCGTAGAAGCGTTTGAGGTATAGCCCATTGCGGGACCGTGCCAGAGGCGTACCATCACAATCGACGAGTTCATAGGCTCCTTTCTCCAAGACACGTTTTACAACAAAGGGGCCGTACCACATAGATTCAAGTTTTCCTTTTCTGAGTTTATCGTGCATTTGATCATACGTGAGTACGAGGTCTCCTTCATTGAAAACCCGAGGTTGAACGGATTTATCATATTGTGCTTTGACGCGTTTCTTATGAGCTTCATTGGCTAAAGCAGCATCGCGGCGGGTTTCATCTAGCTTGGCTAGGTATAGAAACCGTTCCTCTTCGGAAGTGGTGTGGGGAAGTAGCTCTATGGCTATCTTAAGTGATGGAATTTCACATTCAATCGGTAAAATGGCTTCTAGGCCATACACCAGTTGGAATGGTGTGAACCCAGTAGCGCTTTTCACTGAGGTTCGGTATGCCCATAATGCTGAAAATAGAGCTGAGTGCCAGTTGGATTTCTGAGTACCCACAATATGCTAAATCATTCGTTTCAGGACTTTGTTGGTGGCTTCAACTTGGCCATTGGCTTGTGGGTAGTACGGGGTTGAGTTTTCATGGCGAAAACCCAATTTGGCACTTAGTTCCTCGATCATATGGTTCCTGAAGTGGGAGCCATGATCGGTCACAATGGACTGTGGGACACCAAATCTAGCTATAATGTGATTGAATATGAATTGTGCTGTTGTTTTGCCATCCTCTGCATACATAGGCATTGCTTCAGCCCATTTTGTGAAATAGTCTACAGCTACTATGACATAGCTATGCCCCCCAGCTGAAGTGGGCTTACAGTGCATGAAATCTATGCCCCATTTGGAAAAAGGGCCGACGGCAATAACAGGATGTAGTGGAGCAGGGTGCGAGCGTGTTTTACTATGAAAGAATTGACACGGTGGACATTTCTTGACTGTTTCAATGCAGTCTTTAAAAATTGAGGGCCAAAAATATCCTGCTCGCAGTATTTTCTAGGCCATAGCCATCCCAGAGAGATGACCACCACATGCTCCAGCGTGGCAGTCATTGAGAACGCGTTCCACCTCATCTAGGGCCAAACAGCGTCGAAGAACTGTGTCGACACCACGTCGATAAAGAGTATCGTTAACTATGAGATATTATTTAGCATGGTGTCGGATGCATCGACGTTCCTCGCGAGTGAGGTCGGGGCGGAAGCGTTGGGTTTGGAGATATAATAAAATATCTCTGTACCACGGATCAAACGTGCTAATGAGGAACAACGATTCATCAGGAAGAGAATCGATGGGCTCGGATTGCTCAGTAGCACGGGGCAAGTTACAAATCAACTCGGCAAAGACCAAAGACTTTTTGGACTTGGCTTTGACAAATTCCAAGTCAAACTCTTGAAGGATGACGATCCAACGAGAATATTTGCCCCCAAGCACTTGGCGTGTGAGGATATAAGACATTGGCTTGAAATCGGCTATAACAGTGGTCCGGCGGAGTAGAATGTAATGACGAAATCTCTGGACAGCAAAAACTGTTGCCAGGGCCAGTTTTTCAACATGTGAATAATGCGTTTCGGAGTCGAGAAGACTCTTACTGAGATAGTATACCACATGTTCTATGCCGTTGTGGTCTTCCTGGACTAGCACCATACCGATGGTGGAAGTTGAAGCTGCGAGATAAAGAATGTAATCCCATGTGTAATCGGGGGGTTGGATCACAGGATCTTTGGTTAAGGCTGCCTTGAGATTATCAAAGGAGAGTTGGGCTTCGTCATCCCAGATGAAGGGAATGTTTTTCTTGAGAAGCCTCATATAGCCTTTTGTAATCTCGAAAAGATTACAGATGAAACGACGTAGAAAGTTTGCATGCCCTTGCAAACTTTGAAGTTCTGGAATATTTGTGGGGGAAGGCAGAGCTAAGATAGCTTCTACCTTGGCAGGATCTAAGCGTATCCCGCTTTTGGAGATTATGAAGCCCAGAAGTTTTTCGGCTTCCACGCAAAAGACGCACTTATGTGGATTCAAATGGATATTGTAGCGACGGCACCTTTCGAAAATGGCACTCAAGTGATCAGGATGGTCTTCCCGGGTCTGAGAATGAGCGGGAAGATCATCAAGATATGGTTCTACAATATGTTTGATGTCGTGAAATGCGTATGACATCGCCCGTTGGAAAGTTGCCCCGGCGTTTTTAAGGCCAAAAGGTAACTTTCGATATGCAAAAATCCCCCAAGGGCAGATAAAGGTTGTTTTGTGCTGGTCGGTTGGGAGGATATCGATCTGATTATAGCCAGAAAATCCATCCATAAATGAAAAGATGACACTCCCGGCACAGTTATCGATGATTTGGTCGATGAACGGAGTTGGGTAGTTGTCCTTTGGACAAGCTTTGTTCAAGTCGCGGTAATTGACACAGACTCTAATCGTTCCCTGTTTTTTGGCTACGGGAACGATGTTAGATACCCATTCTGTCAATGGGACAGGATAGATAAAACCAGCACGTAGAAGTTTTTCAACTTCTGCTTTAATAGCGGCTGCCTTACGAGGATGAACGGGTCGAAGTTTCTGCCGAACAGGTCTGGTGCCAGGAAAAGTTGGAATTTCATGGACCACAATCGAGGAATCTATTCCTGGCATTTCTTCATAACTCCAAGCAAAAACATCATGGAAGGTTTTGAAGTAGGCAGAGTAGAACTCCATTTCTAGGGGAGTACATGTTTTTCCAATATGTATGTTTTCCACGATACCAGGCTTCACCGAAATATCGATAGGAGTGGTTTCCATAAGATTGGCCAAGTTTCCTTCAGAAAATACTTCGTCAAGGGAAGTGGGAAACTTGGTTCGAACCGTTCCGGGTGAAGGACTTGGTTTTGTATCAGGCTCAAGCGTCTGAATGGTCGGGAATGAAGATCGATGGTGAAAATCTTCCCATGGTGTCTCATCACCGCACATAACCTCCATAATTGATTCATCAGTGGGAAAAATCAAATTGAGAGGATCGAAAAGTGGTGGAGATGAATGAGTTTCAGACGAGAGCTGTACCACAGTGTGATGTGTAGAACAGTCGACCCAATCTGTGGCTGATTGGATCGCTTCATATGCTATGAGGTTTCGATTCAGAGGCATGGAGTTATTGTGGTTTTTAATTTCAGAGGGACTCGTAATCATCCATGAATCATTGGAAGGGGAGACATTGGATGAAATCATGTTGACTGGTTGTACATGGGTCCCCAGCTCTGGAAAAACTCCAATAAGGGAAGAATCCTTCATGAGACCAACAGCAATGTCTTGGAACCGGTACCGAGGTTGATCCAATAACGGGACGGTATTGGCGGAGTTTGGATGAGAGTCTGGGATACAGTAATCAAGTTGATCAATAGTGACAATTTTCCCTTCGTGAGGAAATTGCACAATTCGGAATACGGTAGATGCTATGGCGGTCATGGCGTAAAACCAGTTCCGACCAAGTAGAAGATTGTAATCCAATGGTGCATCCACGACTTCAATGTGTACGGATACTGTTTTGCCCCCCAGTTCAACACCAATTGAGGGAATGAGTCCATAAGGTTGGAAACCGTGTCCATCAAATGCCCTGAGAGTAGTGGGAGAGGTTGTGACTTCGGGTGAGCCTAAGGCTCTCCAGCAATTCAAAGACATGATCGATGTGGAGGCACCTTCATCTAACACAGTGCGATGGATGCTATTTCCACGGATTTTTGTATGAACCTGGAAGGCTAACTGGTGAGAAAGCCGAGGTTTGGCGTGCTCCAAGTTAAACATAATGGAGTTTGAAGTATCTGGGTCCATTGCCCCCAGTGCTGAAAGTAAGGTTCTACGCTGCATGGGGCAGTGTTGGAGAACCTCGAGAGTCGACATGGCGCAAGGTGCTTGAGCTAAATCCTCAACAATGTTGTAATTTTGGGCAGCTCTTACATTGGGATTAAATGTCGCTTTTCATATGGTGCCCTTGGGTGGGCGTAGCACTATATCCGTAAGCGGTGTCTCGATATGGAGATGGCCGGTAGGGGGGGGGATTAGGAGTCGGATCTTCAACGGGAGATTTTCCTTTGGCTATCTCCGATTGTTTGTTTGAACTTGGAGGGTTTTCATATGTCTTTGAACGAGTGGTTATATGAATCTCTTCATTACTCGTCATCAGGATTTCGGGATTTGTGGACGTCTCTCCACGAGTTGGGTTGCTTGGGTTGCCCCCCTGTGGGGTTTCTTGGGCAACCATCTGCTGTTGTTGTTGACGGAAAGGGTCAGTTAATACTGTCGGGCGAGAGGATCCTTTAACGAACTTGTTGACTTCGTCCTTGTAGGGACAGTCACGTGTGTAGTGATCATCTTGGCAAATTAGGCAGGGAAACTTAGCCTTTCGACGTGGTTTTTGGTCATTGTGGGTGGGTTGTGTCTTGGGGTTCTCTTGCTGGTTCTTTTTAGATTTACCACGATTATTTTTCTTCTTTCCTCCGGATGGTTGTGACGTAGATTGAACTGCGTTCACTTCGGAGGAGATAGCAGGAGAAGTAGAAGTTTTTGAAGCAGCCTGAGGTAGAGCGGGGGAAGCAGAAGCTTGTTGTCCCGTCGAGTTGGTAGCAGGCTGGGCCTTGACTGAACCGACAATACCATCAATGGGGGCTTCAGTGGTAGGTTTCGTTGGATCAGTGGTAACGCGGGCGGCATGAGGAAGAAGTTCGTGTAAAGTGCCGGATTGGGTGTATACCAAATCCATGTACTGAGCTGCCGAGATGGCTTGTTCTTCTGTAACCGATCCGCGCATAGAAATGTCTCTGGCTATGGGAGGCAAAAAGGATTTCGTGAACCAATCAGGGAGTAGCTGATCCGGAATGGGTGCCTTGATTAGCCTACGGCGTTGTCGCCACTCATGGATGTGATCTGAAATGTGCGTAGAAGTGGTTTGACGCAGTGAGGTTAACAGTTCTGTTCCAGTCTCATACCGGATGGGGAGCTGGAAATGAGTCAGAAACTGCATAGCCAAAGTGTTAAAATCATGGAAAGAGTGTTGTGGTAGCTCTATGTACCATTTTGCTGCCGTTGCGGTAAGCGTACGTTGGAAGAGCCGTAGTCGAATGGAATCGTCCATCAAGGAGTTGGATGAACACCAAAGATGGAAAGTCATCACGTGGTTCTTGGGGTCTTCCCCGGGCTTACCATCGAAATTAGGAATGTCCGATGGAAGTTTGGCTGGAATGGGTGGCCAGTGAGGATCATGCCATATGGGATCGTTAATGAGCCTCGACAAATCAAGTAAGTCAAACGTGGCCAAAAAGGGAAGTTGACGATTAGTCTGCGGGTATGAGTAATAACCGTGTGGCGCAGAAAACCCTGGGGGGCCCTGTATAGCATATTGTTGTGTGTTATACCCATATGTGTTTCCCGGGGGATACTGCTGGAAGTTCTGTGGGTAGTAAGCCATCTGGTTAATCGGTTGAGTGTTGGTAACCGATTGGTGGATGTTCTGTTGAGTGGGGATGGTAGGTATGGTACCCTGGGGTTACTGAAACCCAGGAATAGTTGTTGCACCTAGTTGGGGGAAAGTTCCTTGGAATTGTTGTGTTCCAGGAATGTTACCACTATATTGAGTAAGTGGAGGGTTTCCCATAGTAGGGTTGGGGGGTGGCTTCGACGGTGGTGTCCATGGAAGGTTTGTTCCTGCTTGAGGAGCGTGTGGAAATTGAAGGGATGGGTTCCATGGAGTTGTAGCCGCTGAAGGATAAGGGAAGCCGGAGTTTAGGTTGGGGGAATCTGAGATTGCCCCCCAACTGGGTTCCAGTTTCCAAATAGTGAGTACCCCCCACTCTGTGGGATTTGAGGGTCCCAAGAAGGAAGCATACCTGACAGGGGATGTTGAGGATGAGGTCCGGTTGGAAAGCCGGTATAAGGTTGTCCGCTGCCAGGTGTGTTGTGCATACCATATTGAGCAGATGTTGTTGGTTGGGAGGGTTGTTGGATGGAGCCAATGGGTTGTCCTACAGCAAATGGGTTGGATGGCCCTACAGAAGGAGGTTCTCGACTAGGAACGGGGTTCCCAACAAAGGGTTTTCCTCCCACTGGTTGGGTTGATGGCCCACCAGGAAGAGTTTGGTTGTTGGAGTTGGGGACCATGGCAGTCAGTTGTCCACCTCCTGAGATGGTGTAGATAGTGGCCGAAGGTGATCCTCTGGTCAAAACGGAAGATCCAGCAGTATGACTTGGTGTTCTTCCGCTGCAAGCCAAATATGATAGTGTTGATTGGCCAACGGCGCCAAAAGTGTCGATTTGTGGAGGGGGTCTTCCATATTTGACAGGCGAGGACGGAGAAAAAACTGGGTTATCCCTCATAGAATGTGCGCCAAACATGGGTGATGGCAACAGATGTGGGGAATTTAACCCAGGGGTATCGGCGTCATCCATAGCGTGTCCAATGATAGGAGGACCATCGAAAATTAGGTCTGAGTTCATGTCCTGAAAAGGGTTTTCGGGGTCCGGTGGGAACCAAGGTATAGTAACGTCTGAAGGTCTGGAGCCGTCTGCATAGGAGTGATGAAACTCTGTTCTAGACAGGATGTTGGGATCCCGATAGTCAGGAGGACGCGTAACAGGGGGATATCTAGAGGCTATCAAGAGCATTTGCTCTGTATCGTGTTTAAACTGTGCCGATGCTAACGAGGAATTTGCTAGACTAACCATACTAGACTGAATGTAGGCCATGATCTCATGTCCTGGAGGAAGGTTGGGTAGAGATATTGTACGAGGTACGTTACTGGAAGAACTGGTTTCTTGTGGATGAACACTGGGTGGCGTGGTGATAGCAGGCGAAAGCTCCTCTTGGGAAGTGATGAAGCCATAATCAAGTTCAAAAGGTGTGTCAGGAAGTCGAGTGTCTTCAACAATTTCGACGTACCCACCTGGGACTGAAATCAAGCCAGGTATATCCTGGTCGGACCCTTCGATGGTGTCAACAGATCCGTCTGTGTCATCATGAAAAGTTTCTGATGGAAGGGAGGTGCTAACATCAGGTAGGAGGATGACCTCTGGTCTAGTGTTTTGGGTTGCACTAGATTCAGCCGCTGTAATGTTATCCACTGTGGAAGATATATCTGGAATAATAGTGGGTGAAGTGACAGTAGAAATCTCAGATAGGCTAGTGGTTGCAGAAGTTGCAAGAGATTCTGAGACTGTGCTGTGAGTAACAGTTACAGGCGGAGCTAAAGATGTAGTATGTATCGGCAGTGGAATGTTCCCTCGACCAGCACCACGACCAGGAGGAGCGAGAATGCGTGATGCAGGTGGACCAGAGGTCCGTGGCGGTGGTGGTGGTGGAGGGATTTTTCCCTGTACTCGTCGTGATCTCCGTGGAGGTTCTGACATGATGGCAGGAAAATGAAAATCGGGGGCAGTTTCGTAACAAAGAACTCAAAAACTCTAATGCAGCCGAGTGTGCATAAGAGGAGCTAGACAAAGCAAGGCTCGCAGGCCAAAAAAGCAAGCTCTAAAATCTATACTGAGACCGGTGTCCCAGTAAGCGAGCTGATAAAAATAATGGCCAGAATTCCAACAAGCAGTCACTAAAAAGAAAAATGACCCTCTGTAAAGATGAGATAACAAGCAAACTCCTAACTAAGAGCTGGAGACCTCAACAAGTTGTATCCTTCGCAAGGTGATGAAATCCAAGTCGAATAATACAACATGAGAGACCGATATGAGAAGGATATCCCTCTACCAAAAGGGATCCTGGGTAAAAGAGCCCTAGTAGAAAAGTCACTAAGCTACCTCGTTCATGACACGTTGGAAAAGGTTTTGGGCGCTTTTGCCTTATCACCCTTGCATTACTATGAATTACAAGGAAGACAATGATCGATGTTGCCTTAGGTCTAAGTGGAGTGCGGCATTCCACAGAGTCCGTCCGGTTCTCAATCTCGAGGCCGTTTAACCCCTGAAAGTTAAAAACAGTCAGGAGGCCCCTCCACAAACTAGCTGTGACCGTGTCAATAAATACTAGAGGATTTTAGTTCCCTAGAGGACAACAACTATGTCTCAGATGAAAATGACAAGGGGGAATTATTTTGATGCCTATCCCCGGTGTCCTACCTAACTACCAAATTCTTTTGATTTCCTCAAGTGAGGTTAATGTTGGTTTAGTTAGGGAGATTAATTTTAGTGGTTGTATTACACAATCGGGTAAATGGACATGAAACTTGGTGGTGTTATGACGACCCAAACCATGCAAGTGAGAATGAATCGAAATAAGCCTTGTCTTCGATGAAAACTAGCTATAGAAGAGAGAGAGTTCTTCGATCATAAATGCATGATTTTCACAAGCACAAAACCAAAGCAAAAACTTTTTGTAAATAGAGCCAAACTAAAACACTTCTTTCCAATTCACTGATTTTACAACTAATATGCTTCAAAAAATAGCAATTTCTATGGCAAATTTCAATGGTTAACTTCCTAATGCACAATGATGCTACTAGACCATTTTAATCAAAGTAACACAAATGTTTTCCAATGACAACTTTCAATGTGAATTTTAATAATAATAATGGAAACCATGTGACTATGAAAACTACACAATTCAGTAACGGGGAACAGTAGTAATGGTCTGGTTGTGATGGGAAGATTAAGCCAATGCACTCAAAGTGAAGGGATGACCCTATGTGCCAATAATGCCACTAATTCACACAATAATTAAGCTCACAAAAAGGCAATAAACACACCACACAGACTGTAAAATGAACAGGATGGTAACAACAAGCAGAAAATACCAACTAAGGCAGAGGAAATCAAGAAATGACTCAGTAAACCAACCAAGCAAAAAAATGACAGTATGCAGACACTACCGCATGTCAGAGGAAGGCTATAGCGCGGCACTGTTAAACTACCACTCTGGTATTAACTGAGGAAACGCGGTACTACCGCGCTATAGTCAGTGCATATGGCGCGGTATTGTGGCAAAGCATGAAAAAGCGCAACTTGTGAAAAGGAAGATGAGTTTTTTGGGGGTTGTTGCAAACCCAGAGGACTCATTGATCACACAGGAAGGAGAAATACAGAGAGGAGGGGTGAATAAAGGTCAAAGAGACCAAAATTCAATACTAGTTTGAAAAGAAAGAAAAAGTCACAATCAAAAGATGGATAACAGTGAACTCAATCAATCAAATAAAATTCAAACCAGCGGAGTCGCCATTCTTGTTGGTAGAATTTTTCCCTACGGATAAGTCAAAATTCTCTTAAATTAAAGCAGATTTATAACTGACTCTAAGATAAGAACAAAACAAAACAAATGCTACCTTGAATTTCCTGAACTGATTTTTACAACAAGATCACTTGCATTCAGAAAGTAAGAAAGGTATAACTCATCTTTCAATTCAATGTTTGTTTCGCTTCCGATTCTTGATCCCAAATCTCCGATGTGATATCTGTTGAAATCAAACAAGGAACAAGCATACAAGCTTCCAAATACCTTGAAGTAAATATTAGATTCAAATCTATACTAGGTACACTCCATGTTAGAAACATATATCATACACATGAAATGGGAAAAACAAGACAAGTTATCTTTATTACAAACTTGAAGAATGCTTACAAAGGTTGCTTGATGTCCAAGCCAATCCTCCAGCTCCAAGTGCTTCCTCCTCTAGCTATCTCCACAAGGCTGCAATATCATAAGTTTGATACTTCTAAGAGTCCTCCCCTTTGCTCATGGAATGGCTCTCTCTTATAGTGTGTGGTAGGGTTAACCAACAAGAGAGATGGGTGGATCTAGGGAGAATTTAGTGGATCAGGTTTGATACTCACAGAAAGTGAGTGAGGATCGAATCAGGGACCTCAATCTTCCAAAATATCTTGAAAATCAAAATCCCATAAGCCATGGCAGAAAGGCTAAATAAAGTGTACCGCGCCCCTAGATCAGAGCATAACGCGGTAGTACCGCGTGGCAGGGATAGCGCGGTAGTACGGACTACCGTGCACCTATAACTGAGCAAGGCGCGGTAGTTAGGGTAAATGAAGTCTCAGCTAAGGTGATTCTTGTCAGGGTAGGTTTACCTTCAAGGATCACTCATCATTTTGTCTCTTCTGGGTGTTTTAAGCAGTAGGGGAAGTGTCGTAAACTCTATTTGAGGTGGAGGTGCAACACTGTGGAAGATGGAGGTATAACACATATTCACAAATTTTTTTAAGCTATGACATGATTTCATATCTGATATTATGTTTTTTATTTTTCCAAGTGATCTGATAAAGTAAATTTTATTGTTTGTAGGATTTTTTAAAACCCATGACTAGAGAACCTTCCGAGACAGGTATAGGTAGCAGTGATGGTCCAATGCAGCAAAAAAGAATCAATGTACCAATGAGGCTTTTTTCCACTCCTGCGGTTGGCCTCGAATCCATTGATGATGTAGGCACTGATGAGAGGGGGCATGCTGCCATGCCGGAGCATGATTCCATGTCGGACCATGATGAGACGGAGCCTAGGACTCCACATGACTCTGGAGATGAACGTACTTTAGACGACCAGGAAAATTTTCCTGGAGCAGCACAAGTTAAAAGCAACGGATCGCTAGATCTCACCTTTCTGGCGGATGACTCTTGTGTTCCTATCAAGGTTCAAAAGATTGCAGGTATTTATTAATTAATTTATTGATTTTAATCATGAAATTGAAATAGACATACGTTGAAAATATTATAAATTAATGGATTACATGTTTTTGCAGGAAACAATGTCTTCTACGGGCATTTGAATGACAAAGCCTTGGAGCTGTTTGGCCCCACCATTCGCACACTATGGAATAGCCAAGATAGCAATAAGAGAGATGAATTGATGGACCACATGGTCAACTTGTTCGGAAATACTTTCAACAGGAAATTTGTTGCAAAGTTAGCCGGTGAGAATTTGAAATATACCAGGGCCCAATATAGGGAAAGATTGCAAGCTGACCTCAAGCATGAGCACCCTCCCATGTTTCCGGAGAAAGAGTGGAAGGCACTCATAGATGATGCAAAGGAGAACTTGCTAAAAAGACAAGGAAAACAACCACGGCCTAGTAAAGCAAGGTACAACATATATCATCTTTTTACTGAAATAAGCTCAATTGTTATTTTCTTTTTTGTTTTAAGTAAGATTTTTTATATCTAAGGTTTTTCAAAATTTTCATATATAGGCTACCTGACACCTCCAAAGCAACCAAGACTAGAATGGAAAAGCACGGGCAACATAGACTGGGCCATGGTGGCTATAGAAAACTAAGAGCAAGACTCGTAAGTATTAAATGATTAATTGTTGGGAATATTTATTTAACAATACCGAACAAATATCGATTTTGATACTGGAAATTTTAAAATGTGTTATCATGCAATGCAGGGAAATACGTTCCAAGTTGCTGCCACCGAGGAAGACCTAAATCTTGGTTTCAAGTCTGGTTTTAAAAGTGTGGTTGAATATCGTAAAAGCTTGGGGCAGACTCCAATCTCCCCAATGACGCAAATGCAGGTATATCACCAATTGTAGTATACTATTAAAGTCTATTCAGTTCTGATTATATCACCCATAACTAAAAATTTATGTTTGTTTTTAAGCAACAATGCAACCGCAGTAGTGAATCTAACGGTATTCAGCAAGTACCAGTTGATTTTGGGGTGCACATGTCCCATGATAGTGTGGATCATAGTGTCCATTCTGGTATGTATGCTTTGGAAATAGAAATATCTATTGTGATTAGATATATATATATATATATATATTTCCTGACGTATACTTATAAATTTTCTTCTTTCAATGGAAGACCATGCAGCTCAGGAGCCTGAACTGCAAGAGGAAGCAACTAGACCTCCAATTAATACCCCAGCTATCACATCTACACAGACAGGTGAAGAGAAATATTGTAATTTTAATCAAAATAATGAAATATTTATTTCAATAATATTTCAACGTCATATATATATGCTCATTTCCATTGTTGCAGTTCACACCCCTTCAGAACTGCCTCCACGCCCTGCTCAGCGACGTACAAGAAGTGGCAGCATGGAAACACAAACAATAATAGGAGATGTCGCAGTAAATACTGTGCCCATTAATGATTTCGATACCGTACTCGAAAGTTTTTTCAATGCAAAAAAACAGAAATCAACGAAAAAGTAGATGCAACATAAATTCATGACTTGTATTTTGATGTATATCGATGTTGTTAGTATGAAACATGGATTCTCTTAATATTAGCTATTAGTAACATAATCGGGTTCTTAAATTATAATCATTTTTCCCATTTATATGAAAGGTAACATAGATAACTTTTATTTGGTATAGTTGCGAGGTACTTATCTTTTATCTAATGCTCTTAGGAATTTTCCCATTTATATCTTTTATTTTCTTAGAATTTGAATTTTAAATTTAAATGTCATCACAAGTCATTGTATGCTTGTTTATAATTATTTTGTATTTTAAGATTCAAATTTTGTGTTTTCTCACACATCATCACTCCTGTATGTGCTGCATGTAGATATATTAATCTGAAACATTGATTCTCTTTATATTAGATATATTAGATATGTTCATCATGACTTCGATCATCATCACTCTTTATAATTTGATTACTTCCCAATATTACATATCGAGGACCAACTTCAGCACAGGGACCATAGAGGAGTGCTGAAGTTGATAGAGATCAAATTTATGTTATAAAATCTTTTACTGTTGCTTTAGCACTAGTCAGAAATTTGGATGGTAATTGTGAGGAAATTTTGCTTTTGTAGACCATATTCCTAAATTGAAAGGTAACACATGTGGCTTTTATTTTCTATAGTACAATATTTGTACCCACACTTCAAATCTGATTTTTGGTTTAATGTTGACGTGGAGATCTTCAACTATACCTCTCTTATTGTTATATGATCAATATGTTTATTTTATTACCTGTTACTGAAAGAGATGAAAATTATGTTATAAAATGTTTTATTGTTGCTTTAGAACTATTTAGAAATAGTATCGTTTTATCATGCAGCTGTAGAATTGTTATGTTACTGTACCTTTCTTTCATCTGTGTGCTTAATTGTTGTAGTATGTGGACTATGTTAACCAGTTTGAGGTATGTACTTAACTTTTCCTATCTCTCAAGATACTTTCATGTTCCCTTGGTGACTTGTCCCTTGAAAGGATAAGATCTGAACCAAAAAGTTGTTTGAGTACAAGGAATCCTAATCAATTTTTATTCGCTTTTTCCATTGCTTATTTACTGTTGCTGCATATGTTATAATTTGATTACTGCCCATTACATCTCAAGGACCAACTTCAGCACAGGGACCACAGAGGAGACCTACACTGATGGTCATAGTTGTTGGCATGTCTTTGATGACCAAAAAAACTGCAACCTTTTATTTGTTTGTATGCTTTGGCTATAACATCTTCATTATTCCATCCATTGTCCATGGCATCACTCTATTTGCAAACAATCATATCCTCTTTACTTCACAATGTTGGCATCTTGATCATGGCTCGTCATCCACTATATCTATACATGGTTTCTTCATTAAAATTCAAAATTCATTTCCTACAAATAACTCCCACAGATTCATTTAGGTCATAGAGGCTAGGATTTCTACAATGAGGTTGACATCATGGGTGATAGCATAGTGTGATAGGCTAGGGGGACATGTAGTTAGAGAGGAGTATATCTTAGATTAGGAAGAGGTGGACACTTGGAGGCATTCTTTTTTTTGTACTGATGAATAATTTAGAGAGATCTTGCTTTGTACTAAAGACTTCAATGTGGAGTTATAGGAAGAGAAGTTAGCTAAGTTTTCACATTCTCAAAAGGTACCTAGTATGCAATTGGATGGATGGGTTTTAGTAGTGGTTCAAATGGATTCTGCTAATTTTAGTCCTACATTCAAATCATATGGTGAGAAAGGTGTAAGCCCAGCCTCAACTTTTCCTCCAAGCAATGGAGGAAAATCATCATTAACCTTCAATTTATTAATAGCCTCGATAACATCAAGAGCCTCAATAACATCAAGTCATTGGTATCATCAATAACATCAAACCATGAAGAGCATCAATAACATTAAGTTATCAATACCATCAAGAGCATCAATAACATCAAATTATTGATATCATCAAGAAATCAATAATATCAAGAGCACCATTAACGTCAGGTCACTAATTCCATTACAAGCATCAAAAATATTAAGAGCGTCAATAAAATGAATCCATTAATATCATAAAGAGAATTAATAGCATCACATCTCAAGAGTATCAATAACACCAAGTCACTAATGTCTACCCATTGAAGCAAGAAATAAATCATACTTCAATGCATGTCTCCAAATATAAGTTAGATCATCAGGAGCAACATGTCAAAAGAATAATATGCCTATTTTTTGTGTAATGAGTTGATAAGATTTTCCAACAATATAAAGACACCCTCCCCCACTCCCCCCCAATCCAAACTTGGGGTCAAATCCATCACACATTTTTCCTCCATTCCCAATCTTCCAAACAAGTCATTGGCAAAATAATAGGAAAGGCTAACACATTTGTCTTCCAAATAATAGAAATGTTATGCATATTTTTGAAGGATTTCATATTCAATATTCCATAGAATTTGGTTCAATATACTCCTAGGAGACAATCTAACAACAGAGACAATCTCTCTCTCTCTCTCTCTCTCTCTCTCTCTCTCTCTCTCTCTCTCTCTCTCTCTCACAATCAACCTTAGAGGTTCATAGTTCCAACTCTCTCTCTCTCTCAATCAAAATTAGAGGTTCATAGTTCCAACTTACATGATGCTCAAGATTGCAAGAGTTCGTAATTTCGGTTTAGGTAGTACCTTCCTATTGGATCTCTCTCTCTCTCTCTCTCTCTCTCTCTCTCAATCAAACTTAGAGGTTCATAGTTCCAAATTACATCATGATCAAGATTGCAAGAGTTCATAATTTCAGTTTAGGTAGTACCTTCCTATTGGATCTCTCTCTCTCTCTCTCTCTCTCTCTCAATCAATCAAACTTAGAGGTTCCAACTTACATCATGCTCAAGATTGCAAGAGTTCATAATTTCGGTTTAGGTAGTACCTTCCTATTGGAGCAACCATAATGAGAAAAATTAAAAGGAAGTGACATGTACGCTCTCTTATGCCTACCACTAAAATCATTTTCATATACATTGGCCATATGCCTTATTTATTCTAGGATAAAAAATGGCATACACTTTCTAAGGCTTCAACTCAAATCCATATATCATGATGATAATGTAATCCTCATGCATATACAAATTTCCTGCCATTGTTCATGGATTAGGCTGTAACAATTTCTTTAATTTAATTAGCATCCTAGGTGGATGATATCCTAAACCGAAAAAAAAAGTAACAATTATAATGAATTTGTCGAAATAATCTTTAAAACCAACGATATTGGCACAAATTCTAACAAAGTGAGTCCATTTTTTCATTGGAGCTCATTTACGGACAAAGGGAGTCCATTCCGTCATTAGAGCTAGTTTACCATTAGCCTCTAACTATTCAAATCCAACTAGAAAAATAGAAGGTCTTGATGGAACATAATCAAATACATATATAAATAGGTTGGAGGTGGATCATTAAGAGTGATCATGGTGAATGACTCCTACAATAACATATGAATAACTAAACACAATGTAGGTTCCTTTCACAAGATATATTCTTGACACGAGCACCAACATATGAGCCTCTACAGTTTCATCATCATCCCTACCCAAGATCTCAGGCAACATGGTGATTAATCCTTGGATCATATAGGAAATATTTTTGCTTAGTATGTCAAGTTGACATTTGGGGCTGACTAGATTTTATCCAACAAATGTTGGACCATCTCATTGCTTGTAATAGGGGTCATTTTGGAAATTTATTTGTTTAGACACCAACTTCCAATTGCATTTGTCCTTTTGGAATGCACATCATACTTCCTACATATTTAGGTGTATTAGGAAAGATAACCGTACTCATATCAATTGATAACCCTACCAGTGTACAATCTCTTAATTTATGGTGCTTTTATTGCATAATCATCGTTGAAAATGACTTATTAGCTTATTATAATCCACCACATGTATGTTTAGTGTCATGTGAGGTCCCTTGTTGGGTATATTCAATACCTTGATAATATCTAGGCCCACAACTCTCTTGGTTATCCATGTGGCTAGGTATCCACTATTTTGTGGGACTTTTGGAGTCAGTTGAAATCTTTTTATTCAAACTTCCTTAATGACATTTTGAGGATTACCTCCAAGAGTTTCACTTTGCTTTTTCGTTGGGAAATCCCTAACCACAAATTCATGTCTTATATTATTTGTCTCTATCACCATTTGGGTCATCTGCATGGATTTATCTAAACAATTATGCACAATTTGAAAGCCCTTTGTAAGATTTCCTCCAAAACTCCATACAACAACAATTATCCCCCCACCTTCACATCTCCCCACACATTATTGGAATCTTCATTGTCCTCGTGTCTTTATCATTACCCTCCCATGTAGGTTTAAGAGACCTTTTCAAGCTTTCCTCCAAAAAATACTCACAACAACCATTTACCTCCCCTCCTCTTGGATCTCCACATTCCACATGCCTTTATCACTTTCATCTCATGGGACTTTGGGAGCCTACTCAAAGCCTCCTCCCAATTATCCCCACAAATCATTTAGGTTGGGTGGGTTTTTTCATCAACTCCAATACCTTACATAGTTTGGACCCATTGCAATCTTGGATTCCCACATAGCTATATATCCACGATCCAATGGGACTTTGGGGACCTACTCCAAAAGTTGTATAAAAAGGTCCCATGTTGCCTCCTTTAGGAATATTTGGTGCATCAATATTCCACTAATAGCATATTAATGGGCCTTGACTCCCCCTATCCATAAATAAATGGCATAAAGACATTCCCCTTTTTAGTTGCATTTTGAAATAAACAAAAGAAGTTGAGGGGAATGGCATTTGGATAAATAAGAAGACCCATCTCAAGAGAAGTTGTAATCTATTCATGGAGTTTGTCATACCTTGGCTCTCTTCACAACAAGCTTGTGATAAGAAAGACATGAGACATCCTACTAAGAATTATAGTTTGGAAAATTTAGATAGAAGGAACAATTCAACATTCAAAGGCAAAGTTTGTGCTTCCATGTAAAGAAAGGAAATCTTTATTAATCTCTTAGGAGTGTTAATATTGTCAAACTACAAGGTTCTTAAAATGTGAGGATACCATGGACTAATAAAGAGAAAATGGGTACAAATATAGGACATGTGACGATAGAATGGAGTGTGCATAACAAACTAGAGCTATAAATCATTGGGTTGGAATAAGAAGAGCTCATACTTTGTTTTTTAATGATGCAACTAAAGGGAACCCAAGCTCTAGGGAAATTATCTTAATTCAAGTAGCAACTGACACATTGAATATGCTCAGGGAATTGGATTTTTGTCAAACAATCAAATTGAAGCTATAAAAACTTTGAAATGACTCAAGTTGGTAACGTGGATCACCTTTGATGAACTATAAATAGTGGAAGACTCAAGCCTAGTTATTGAATCACCAAGATGAGAATTTCCCTTCAAAGATGTAAAGCTCTGGAATTTAATCAAAATATTTAGAGTTCTATTGAATTCATTCAAATAGGTAAACTTTCCCATGTGTTCCAAAGAAAAACTCCATTGCAGACACAACAACTAACCAAGCAATAATCCTTTGTGAGGGAGTAATTTAGATACCAAGGAAAGAGGAACCTATGGAGGTTAGAAATCACCATATCCCATGATTTAAAAAAAAACGTTATGAAGTGAAAAATATGATAAATAAAAGTATGTATTGGCCCATACATAAATCAAAATGTACCCTTGCTTCTCAAGGAGCTAGTTGTTATTTCTACTATTTGCATCCACTGAGGGAATCCCAATATAATCACATGCATATGAGGTGGAAACATCAATGTGAAAATAATATTCCTTGAAAAAATGCATCATCCTAATATGCTCATCTGACATTAGAGCCCTTCTTGAAGCATGGGATATTAAGTGGCATAGATTGTATAGATTTGGAAGCAACCAGCAACATAGTCATGATATTGTGCATCAAAAAATGTACAAAGGTGAATCTTTACTACCTACAAGGATTTTTTTGTTTCTCTTTGTGTCTGAAAGAAAGAATTCCATGATATTTATGGAGTATTGTATAACAAGGTGTTGTGTGCATAACCACATGGACAAATGGGAACAAGATAAAACTTGTATCCATTCCTAGTTATTGAAAATTGGAAGGCAACTTAGAGGATATCTTATTGAAGTTAGGGAAATAATCGATAAGAGGCTTGATGTCAATGATCCCAAGTTGGACTTGATCCTATTTAACCTTAATTGGAGAGAAGGGGAAAAACTCAACCCCCCCATGCATAAGTTGTCTAGATAACATTTTGAGGGATAGCTAATGTCTAACAAATGCTAGATAACAACAATGAAGCACATGTTTGAGTTGAATTCCATATCTAATGTATTCCAAAGCACTAGAAAGGGTAGGGATGGTGGGAGAATCTCTTCACCAAGTGATATTGATCCCTCTACGGATTTGAACACCCTTTAAGTGACCCCACGGAGCAAAGCACGAATTGTGATTGTCGAAGCTATGAAGTGGTAGACATTCAAACTCAACCATTTAAAGAGGTGGTCAGTGCAGACGATGGTCTTGAGGATGAAATAATAAACATAGATTGAATAATTTCTTTTAGTATTTGGGCTAGTTTCCCTTTTCATTTAGTAATTGTAATTATCTTGAATATGATGTATGCAACAAGTTGGGAGCAAAGCACAATTCTGAACATTGATCTTTAATTGGGAAAATGCCTACTTATTATTGTCAGTGCAAGCTAATTATAAGCATAACCTACAATTAAAAAAAACATGGCAAACCAACATTTTAAGTCAAAAATAATTATGTCATCTTTTAAGGGGATGCCATCTCTAAAAACCTTTATGTTAGTGAACATTGTTCTCTAAAGTTGTGTGTTTTGGAAAACCCTTATCACTTATCCTTTGGTTTTCTTATTGCTATTTTTGTCTAGGGTGCTTTTTAGTTGATGTGCATGCTTATTTTCCTCCGTGTTTTGGAAAATATTTCAACTGTGATGACCAATATTGATATAGAAACACCTCCCTATTAAATATGGGCACCATGTCTCAATTGTGTGAACGATGGCCATCATCGCTTTTTCATATGTGAATTTTCCCAAATTATGAGCACATAGTTGCTCATCGGTGGAGGCTAAAGGGCATCCATATTGCATCAATACTGCTCCAAGGCCTCATCTCAAGGCATCACATTCTAAGATAAACGTCTTATTAAAATCAATCATTGCTAATGCTAGAGTAGTACACATGGAATCCTTTAAGGCAGAGAAGGCCTACTCAGCTTCATTGCTCTAATGAAAGGCATTATTTTCTAGCAAGGATGTTAGAGGAACTGCAATTTTACCATATTTTTTGACAAACTTTATGTAGTAGATGGTAAGTCCCAAGAACCCACATAAGCTCTTAAGGGTATTGGGTGGTGGCCAGTCTTGCATAGTTGCCACTTTATTGGGGTCCACACGTACTCTATCCTAACTCGCAATATGGCCCTTCAACCTCAATAACCCCAAAAGCACATTTTGAATGTTTAAAAAATATCTATTGATTCCTTAATAATTTCAATACATAATCAACATGCTTTGGTGACCTTTGCATGTGGTGCTATACACCAAGATATAGTCAAATAAAACCAACACAAAATGGAAAAGGAAGGGTCGAAATATCTTGTTCACAAGGCTCTGAAATTGGTGGAAGGAGTGTTGCAAAGGTCAAAAGGCACAACTAAGAACTCATAATGACTTTCATGGGTGTTGAAAGTTGTCTTGGGATTCCATCTTCTTCATCTAGATTTGGTGGTAGCCAAATCAAAGGTTTAGTTTAGTGAAGAACTGGGCTCCATGAAGCTCATTCAAGAGATCATCAATGATTGGAATTGGAAATTTATCCTCGATAGTAAATCTGTCGAGAGCCTGGAAATTTGGACACATGTGCTAAGTGCCTTTCATTTTTAATGCCATAACCATTAGTGATGAATAAGGGCTTGTGCTGGGATGAATGATGCTAGCCTCCAACAACTCCTGAATGATCTTTTCTATTTCATTATTTTGGGAAAAAGAGCGCTGATAAGGGTATACATTGGGGGGTTTACTACCTAGAACCAAGGGAATACCATGGTCATGCTCCCCTTAGGCTGGTGGTAAACCCTTAGGTGTGTTAAACACATGTTGATGTTTAGAGAGGATCGATTGCAAGTCAAGGTGAATGTCTTATAGGGGTGTGTCCATGGCCTAGATGGCATTGAATTGAGCAATGATACCTGAGTTGCCTTTCTTTATTAAATTCTACATACAGTGGGAAGTGATCATTTATAGAGGACTTAAAGTAATCCCATTGAGATTACATGTGTGCTCTTCCTTGGTGAATATTATATATAGGTCCTTAAAATACACGGTGAATGGTTCGAAATACCATAACCATTATGCCCCCGATACTACATCATAACCACCCATTTCAATAGCAAACATGTGAGTTTTTAGATGGTAGTCACTCATTTGTACCTTCACATTTTCACATAGACCCCCACATTTCATCATACCACCATTTACTATCATAATTTGGAAATTTGCTATAAGTTGAATATAACAATGGGTTCTTCTACCACTCTCCAATGAATAAAGTCATGGGTGTTGGCACTATCAATTAATATTATTACTTTGTGATTCTCAACGTAGACTATCAACTTCAATTCTTGGAGTGTAGAGAAACCTCATAAGTCATGGAGCAAAATTCGAAGTTCCTCCCCAGAAGGTTGCAGGTGTGGCCTTTTCCATGGGCGGAAGAGTCTTATCTCCTTATGGTTCTTGAGTTCCATCCATCATTACATCATCTAGGTGATCATGTGGGTATACACACATGCCGAATAATTTATGTTCTTTTCATTTATGCATTCATAAATAATTTTCATCGTAGTTATTGTTGAAATATTGTAACTTCGAAGAATATTCTATTTGTACTTTATTATTATTATTCGGAGATGTTTTATTCCTCCGTCGGGATGTATTTATTATATTGACTAATGTGAAGTCATTGAGGTAAAACCTCCCATGTAAGTCGAGGAATTAGTTCCCCTGGAGTCAATTGTAATGGGATGTTTAAGTCCCCTAGAGGAGTCAGCCCAGTCAGCATTAAGGTGAGTGGTTAAGTTGTTGGGGCCGACCTAGTTAGGGAAAAAGTCAAGTGAAAGATAAAGTATAAATAGAGGTGTTGTGTTCCTCATTTGAACACACACACTCACTTGTGAACTCATATAGGAGAGAGAGAGATCTTCAAAGGAGGAGAAGGAGCTCTTGTTTGGGGATTTCATCTTTGTACTTGTTGATTATCTATATTGAGGAAGTTTTGCTGGGTTTTCTAACCCATGAGGGTTTCCCAGGATAAATTTGTTTCTCTTGTGTTTATGTTGTGTTGATGTATTTGTAGCTTCGAAAGATATTCACTTGTATTGTATTTGTACTTTATTGTATCCCCAACGGAGATGTATTATTCCTCCGATTGGAATTGTTGTCAGTTGTACTTGCATGTGTCGCAAGTTATATTGTAAGTGTCGTAACTTATACTTGATGGGTTATTAGACCAACTTGATGGGGTCGACCTTGTATGAGTTGTGTGGGTCAAAGGGTTATTAGACCACCATAGTGGGGTCGGCCCAAAGTCAGTTTATGATTAAGTTGTTAAGTTGGGGCCGACCTAGTTGAGTAAAGGTCAGGTGAAAGTTATTGTATAAATAGAGAGTGTGTCTCTCTCATTTTACACATTTCATTATGCACTCACTTCGCATTAGTGAGAGAGAGGAGGAGTGCGCACAAGTGGAGGAGGAGCGTGCTTCTGAAGTTATCTATCTCTTGGTTTTGATCATTGTGATCCTTGTATCGATGCTTATGCTATCTCTAAGGAAGTTGCGGGGTTTTTCACCTTCTTGGTTTTCCCCGATGAAATGTTTTTTCTCTCTTGTCTCTTGTCTCTTATGCTTGATATGTTGTACATGTTATTCGTTCAGTTAAGATCCTAGATCTATGGAATTAAATGATGAAAATCTAACATGGTATCAGATATATCCTGAAGGAAGGCATGATATGGCATTTATGACACTTGTTGCACTTGCGACAAATTGCAAGCTTGGGCTTGATATAGCAAAAACCAGTCATTGTAGCACTTTCGCTATAACTCCATTTTGGAAAAGGTTCATGATTTGAAACTTTTACAGGTCGAAGATAACATCCCCATGTACCTTGTATCCGAAGCACAACATCTAATTCATTGTACGTTCTGTTTTATTATCCATACAATCTAGGGTTTCTGCCTCTTCCAGATCTCATTCATAAACAGGTGACCTAGGAAAAAGGGACACAACTTGGACTAGGAAGCTCCAAATGAAATTCTGTAAAAATTGATAGTAAGAGCACGGATTGTAGTTTCACAGGTAAAATTTTCAGAGGCTGAAGTTGAACCAGTGACACGTGGCATGCCGTACAAGTTCGGTCTCCTGTTTTATCCTATAAACAGGTCACGTTGGAACACTTGGCATAACTCTCTCTCAGAGAATCCAATTGAGGTCAGACCTGTGGGGTTGGAAAGATGACAGGTTAGGCTACCACAGGCCAAAGTTTCAAACCCTGTGGATTCGTAATTTCAGCGATGCATCAGAAACAATCAAGTGCATATTTCTGTCAAAACATAATTGGATTCTGAGCACCTTCATTCTTGGCTTGTCACTGCTGCGGGAATTTAAGCTTCAGAGAAAGTTGGAATTTTTGGAATCGGAGTCCACGGTTGAATGCTCCTCATCAAAATATAAATTTAGAGACCAAGATTGAATTTTTTGGTTGGGCAGAAGGTCGGGCCTGATCAAACCCTAGTTCGGGATTTTGATCAGAAAGGTGGAAAATTAGGGCTTCTGCAAAAGTTGGAATTTTTGAAATCTGTGACCACAGCTGGAAGCTCCTCAGAAAAATCGAACATTAGAACATGTTTATGCCTCGAAAATCATAGCATCAATCAGCAAGGGATTCTCCCCGATAAGCAAGCCTAATTAGATCGCTCACCGTTTGGATTGGGGAATCCATCCGATTAACGGTTTTGGCTACCGTAAGATTTAAAGATTCTTATTCTTTACACCGGTTGTGGACCGATCCACCGTTTATGTATTTTATTTTAAAGATGAAATGCAAGTGCCCTAAGCTAAATGCAAGTAGCTAATCTAAATTAATCTAAAACCGTATAAGCAAATTTAACCTATCCTTGCAAGGAGAAAATTATAAAGATGAGTAATAAACTTGAAGAAACACCTGAAGATTATACGGATAGCCATTTAATGTGAGAGCATTAATCACATAGAAACACCTCATGATAGAAAAGAATGATCTCATAGCAATATACAGATGATATAGGAATAATCCAGCACACATTTGACACATTTCCCAGGCAAAAATTCCTTCTCCCAGGCTTCATTAGGCAAAGTCCAATTCTTGGAGCAAGTAGCAAAGTAGTTCACGTACAAGGAAGAAAATTCATTCACCTGCCAAAAGTCCTTTATCCTTCTCTTATCCTTCTATATATAGTTTTACAAATTGCTCCTTGAGCTGACAAGTGTACCCTAAAGTTCTGGAAACTTCTAGTTTGTCTTTTAGTGTGTAACTACAAAACTAAATGATTCGTGGGTACCTTTTCACAAAAGACAAAAATAAAAGGACAGTTGTCTCTTAATGTATTTACACATGAAAAACTTTCCAGCTTATTTTCCTAAAGTATAGTAAAATAAACTAAGGCCCAGCTAGTTCTGCTGACTCATTTGGTCACTCCTCTCTTATCGGCTCACTTACTGCAATAGGCTCCTCCTCTTCAACAGGCTCGCCTAACTGTGCTGGTTTATCTTCCTGTTCAATGTAGCTTTCCCACTGTCTAATTTCCCTTACAATGGTTTTTACTCTCAATGAGACTGTCACATTCCGCGCTATTTTGTGTCTGCGTAATTCTGTTTTGATGGTTGTTGT
Organism: Larix kaempferi; assembly: GCA_027924585.1. Lineage (NCBI taxonomy): Eukaryota > Viridiplantae > Streptophyta > Pinopsida > Pinales > Pinaceae > Larix > Larix kaempferi. Next base: position 863,632 of record BSBM01001568.1, on the reverse strand, counting down.
TCCCGTTACAGTCTTCTGCGCGCAAATTTCCAGACAGTGACTGTGGACAGCAATCTGCCCAAGGAATTGATGAAGGTCTTCTGAGGATATAGCTTCTATCTTCTTTAAATAATAAAATTATGCGTTTAGATTATTTCCTAACTCCGTCATGCGCTGGTCTCTCTAAGGAAACTTATAAACACTCTGAGGTAGAGGCATCTGACATGTCTCATGAGTTTCTCGGATCTTGGAATAGATAACATGGCACTTTTTTATTGTCTTCCGGATTTCAATACTTAATTTGTCGCCACGGTCTCTGCAAAATTCCAGGACTCTTATATCCATATCCAGCTCCTCATTGGTCAAGGGGCGCAGATTTGAGGGAAAACCTGATTTTCCTTTTCTCCATTCCGAATGCTCCTTAATCTGGACCGCATATTGAGAAAACTTGTCTTTAATCCGAAGGGCTTCAATCTCAATACTCGTCATCTTGGTGATCATTTCTTTCATCCCGCAAATTTCTTCAGAAATGGATACCAGTAATTGATGTATCTTCTCTTGCATGTCACTAGCTTGCTTATAGAAGGTGGACAGATCCTGCCTGTTTTCTGTTATCTCCCTAAGTTGTTTCACTAACTCTTCCTTTTCCTGTAGCATCCTTTCAAACTGAGGTTTGAAGATATGAGTCTGTTGAGCTCTGCTGGCCTCGAGTTTCTCCAACTCTGATATACGAATCTTTAAGTTCTTTTGCTCGTCTTCTGAGATGGACAGCTGCATCTCCAGTGAATTCTTCTCATTTTAGAGCCACAACGCTTCTGAAGTTTTCTTTAAATTCTCTTCTGCCAGTTCCTTATATTTCCTCTTCATTTCATTCGCTTCTAGCACTTCTTTCTTCCTATCAGCTTTTATTTTGAAGCACTTTTCTCTATAACTTTTTACTTCATTCATTAACTGATCAACATTGGCTTTATTTTCCTGGGCTAAAGCTATAGTGCATCCTGATTTGAATGAAGGATCAATGTCAATCCCTTGGACTAGCATAGTCTCCGATACTTTGAATTCAAATGATTCGGGATCAATCTCCATTTTTCTCATTGTTCTGCCAATGATAGCCTTCTTCCGTTTGTGAAAATAGACGGAATCCAGGTTGGCCACTTGGCACTGCTTTCTAGGGTTGTATGGAGTCAGTGCCAACTCCTCGGTAGAAACAACCCCTGCATGAGCAATCCCTGGTTGGTCTATCTTTGGCATATCTAAGTCCATGGCCTGTGGGTTGGACGAGTTTTGTTTAGGAGTTCTCTCAACCTGCTCTTTTTCTTGTCTTTTAGCTAGCTCTGCTCATTATGCTTGTAATTTGTCTACCTCCTCCAACAAAATCCTCCCTTCTTCTTCTTGTTGTTGTTTAGTAACCTGTTCCTGGAAGATCCTTTCTTCTTCTTCTCTCTGGGCCTTCAATTCCTCTTCCTTCTGGATTCTGGCGGCTTCTTCTTGTTGCTACAATTGAATAGCCTGCTCCTATTGAATTCTTGTTGTCTCTTCTTGTAAGACCTTTTCCTCCTGCTCACTCTTGATTCTAGCAGCTTCTTCTTGTTGAAACTTGGCAGCTTGTTCATATTGGATCCTAACAACCTCTTCATCTTGTCATAATTTGGCAGCCCGTTCATTTTGAATCCTTGTTGCTTCCTGATCTTGCTGTTGTTTAATAGTTTGTTCTTGTAGTATCCCATCCTCTTCCTCTTGTTCCATACCTCTCAAGTCTCCTGATTGGGACACTGATGCCTCCTGCTCATTTTGGATTAGGCCGAAAGGCCTGGGGGCAGAGCTCGTTTTCTTGACGTTCTTGTAGTGCTTGCCTAATGCTGTTAAGTTTCGAGCACTACGGAAGAACTCTTCATCTTGGTCCATAAGATGAGCGTACTCGAAGCTGGTTTTGGCATCAATGATATGTTGGGAAATTTTACCACAAGGGTCATGCCTTCTGAAGAACTTTGTACAAAAATGGAATATTTCTAAATCCTGGACATAGTTTTCTCCTTCCTTGGCCCTCGGGAGGCTGTATGCTCCTATAGTGAAAGGAATTGGTGGATACATCAATTTCTTTCTTTCAATGAGAACTCTACTGATTCCACCAACGTTGAAGAGTTGCCTCAAGGCTTCCCTATGTATCACAAAATTTGTAGCATATCTGGGAAGTACAAAGGGGGCCACGGATCCTCCACTCATTCGGATATAGGTACCTTCTAGACCATGGTAATAATCGTTGAATGCCTCAATAATGGGCATGGCATTCTCTGACATACAATCTGGTTCCTCTACAAAAATAAGTTGATATAAAGGCATGATGAATTTCTCGCAAACCTGCTTGTAATAGCTCGCACATTCGCTTGCCCACGTGTAAGGTCCCCTCCCATTACATTAGCAGCAAGGGAGAGAACATCACTCTAATTCCGGGACATCTAGCCCCATATCCATTAAGTAAAAATTCATTCATTGATAAGAAGACATATACATGTGCATATTGTAATTAAACACAGCGGAATTTAGAATCATCTACAAGCATTCATATAAAATGAAGATGGACATATTCAAATGCATAAATATTTGAAAACACAGTAGAATTTAAATTCTATTACACATCCATCATACATTCAAGATATTCATGACATTCATCAATTTAAACAATACAAAATTGGCACATGAGAGTACTTATCTTGAAACAAAGTAGTCCCTGAGCAACCATCTATGCATCTGCAACATTCCACCCAGCCATAGGCCAGTTGTGCTTATCAATCTCTTGATACAACTGCCACCCCCGAGCTGGGAATGATCTGTGTTCACCGCAAAGCAAATATCTGGTCTCGTGTTCGTCAGGTACATCAAGGACCCAATCATATGACGATACATAGAGACATCAATCGGCTCAGATGAAGCATCACACAGAAGCTTCAAGTTCGATGCCATAGGTGTGGCCATGGCCTTGCATTCCATCATCTCGAACCTCTTTAAGATATCTACTGCATACTTCCCTTGTCCAAGGAAGATCCCATCTGCACTCTGCCACATCTCCATCCCTAGGAAATAATGCATCATCCCCAAGTCCTTCATATCGAACTCGGCAGCAAGCTTCCTCTTTGTATCGGCAATCAATCTGTCATCTCCTATTACAAATAGGTCATCCAAATACAGGAGTAGAATCACTGGATTGCCTTCCTCTACCTTGTAGTAAAGGTTGGAATCCGTTTTACTCTTGGTAAAGCCTAAACTGGATAGAAAGCTGCCTATCCTACCATACCAAGTTCTGCACATATATGACTCCCTGTCATGTGTTTCAGAACCAAGTGGCTTCTCCACATACACTTCTTCTTCAACTACACCATTCAAGAAGGCTGTCTTGAAATCCATCTGGTGTATCTTCCACTTCATCACTGCAGCCAGACCAAGTACGGATCTAATGGAAGTGTATTTGGCTACAGCAGCAAAAGTCTCTATGCTACCACATGCAGCATGCTTGATCTTGTAGATCCTCTTGGAGGTCACTATAGACTACCCTTTGGGACGGCATCCCAAACATCTTCATGATCGGCTGGTACTCCTCGATCATGACATTCTTCCCAGATCCTAGGAACTTCAATATCTTCAATATTTTCAATAGATAACTTTGTTGTTGAACAAATGTTGTAGTCCTTCTTTTGTAGGTGACGGTATACGATCTTTCCTACACAACAAGTTAAATTGCATGATTAGAAAACATCTCATAGTTTTCAGAACAAATTCTTACACATAAAGAAATATATCATACAGTCATGCAATTATCTTAGCCAATGCTTCAATACAACATTTATCCATATTCTGTAACTTTCTAGATGCCTTCCAATCTCTACCAGAACATTGTTAAGAGTGTGCACAACTCCTAACATGTCGGCAAAGAGGTTTCATTCTAGATAAGTAGCAATGGAATGTTGTACAGTGCCATAGGCCACTTACCCATGTATATTAGTAGTATATTGTTCATCAATGCAACTATTCTAATATGCATAATACACAACCTAATTCTAGGAACATAAGCATATACATCATTGAATAACATTATGTAAGAAATGACAATTCAAATACTTATCTTGTTTGGTTGCTGGGTGGACTCCCTCTGAATCTTTGCAACTCCATTCTGATGTGGATTGTGAGAAGTGGTCAACTCCCTCTGAATATCTGCATCCTTGCAGAAACTACTGAAGTGTGCTCCTTTGCTTTCTTGCAGGAACAACTCGAGTGTGCTCCCTCTTGATCTTTGCTTCCTTGATTACCTGTCCTTGAACTTATATCCATCCTTAATCACTATGCAGCTTATTATTATCATCATTTTGTTATCCTTGAGGTCTCATACATAATCACACATTTATTAGAATAATCTTAATACTATCAAAACACAATAATCTTAAACATGTATTGTCATGATCATTCACAGATAATAAACATTAGTATTCAAGGTTTCAGGGAAGTCTTCTTTTACTCATGCATATTCTTATTTGATCATAGGTCTCTTCTGATTAGTTAAATCATCAATGCATAAACCTGTGATTACTCAAACCTATAACTTCATGATTCTTTTGGTTAGTCATATCATCAATTATGGTAAGAAACATAATATGCATACAACCATGACTATTCAAACCTATGACTTCATGAATAATCATTATCAACAACACAATAGTATAGATCCTAACACAAGGTAGGATTCTAGCTTGATATAGGAAAAACATACCTGGATTAGCATGCTAGCTAGTTATGTCTAACATACCCGCATAATGTCTTCTGGTTCTCTTCAGTGACTTGTGCTAGTAACCTGCATGTCTCATAAGTTAACCATTGTAGAACCAAGTTATACATACCTCGTAAGTAGATCTTCTATGTGATCCATGACAATGGATGAATCTTTGTCTTCGTGTCACCATGATCATATGTTCTTGAAGTAGAACATGATTTGTCTTTCTTGGTGTACCTTTTATGTTAGCAGACAACATAAACCTCATACAACATCATAATGCGTTAGTACAATCATAAGTGTCAACACCCTAACCAATGAATATCTTCTATCATGCATTCATAATTTTGTTAAGGTGATACAACAAATCTAAAATCAAGATTGTACTAACCGTAATAACATGAAAACAAACATACCATAAACTTAATCATGAACAAATCTCGAAACATACCTGGATGAGTCATACCTGTCGAGATCACTTGTAATCTTCTTATGTAAGGCCTTAGCCTCATCTCCCTCTGAAACAGGAACTTCTTCACTTATGCAGGTAACCAATCCATCTTCTTCTAGGATTAACACAATCCACTTGATTTGCAAGAACTGGACCTGGAGCTGAATTAGGGTTTGTCAGAGAAACCCCAAAAATTCAAACTTTAAATTTCAAACTTTTGAAAGGATAGAAATATGCGCCTTGATGAGCTGATCAAGCTAGTATATTCAGAATTTGAAAACTACAAAGTTTCATTCCTCAATTTTGCCTTTGAAACTTTCGGATTCACTAGACGTGACCCCGAACTAGGGTTTGATGAAGCCCACTCTTCTTCCCAATCAAAAAGTTTGATCCAAAGCTCTAAGCTTCTATTTTTCTAAGGAGCTTCCAGCCGTGGTCACAGATTTCAAAAATTCCAATTTTTGCAGAAGCCCTAATTTTCCACTTTTCCAATCAAAGTCCCGAACTAGGGTCTGATCAAGCCCGGTCTTCTGCCCAACCAAAAATTCTGAACTTGGTCTCTAAATTTCTATTTTGATGAGTGGCATTCAGTCGTAGTCTCCGATTACAAAAATTCCAACTTTCTCCGAAACCCTAAATTCCAGAGGCCATGAATGAAGGTGGTCAAAAATAATTATGTTATGACATAAATATGTACCTGATTGTTTATGGTGTAACTCTGAACTTTTCGATCCACAGGGTCTGAAACTTTTTCTTGAGATAGCCCGACCTGTCATCTTTCCATCCCGATAGGTCTGACCTCAATTGGATTCTCTGAGAGAGAGTTATGCCAAGTGTCGCAACATGACCTGTTTATGGGATAAAATAGCAGAGCGAACTTGTACGGCGTGTCACGTGTCACTAGTTCAACTTCGGCCTCTGAAAATTTTTCTTGACATAGTACTGTCTATGTACTACCTGTCACTTTTTACTAAATTTCATTTGGAGCTTCCTAGCTCAAGTTATGACCTTTTTTCCAAGGTCACCTGTTTATGACTAAGATTTGGAAGAGGCAGAAACCCTATATTGTACAGATCATAAATCACAAAGTACAACGAATTAGAAGTTTTCCTTTGGACACAAGGTACATGCGGATCTGTTCTTCGACCTATAAAAGTTTCAGATCCGAAAACTTCGCCAAAATGGATTTATAGCGAAAGTTCTACGATGACTGGTTTTTACTATGTCAAGCCCTAGCATCGTAAGTGCAACAAGTGTCATACATGCAATATCATGCCTTCTTTCAGGCTAGCTCTGATACCATGTTAAATTTTCAGAATTTACTTCAATCTGATCTAGGATCTTAACTGAGAGAACAACATGTACAACAAATCTACAACATATCAATCATGGACACAATAATGCAAGCACACAAGAGACACAAAGTTTACTTGGGGAAAACCATAATGGTGAAAAACCCCAATAAATTCCTCAGAGATAGATAGAGCAATAATACAACTAGAATACAAGATATACTCTTCTCCTAGCAGCAGAGCCTCCTCCTCATAAGTGCGCCACTTTCCGAATGAGAGAAGTGTGTGAATGAATGATCAAATAGAGATCTCCCGATCTCTATTTATACTTGTCTTGTCCTTCCCAATAAACTAATGGGGCCTACATGTCTAGATTAACCCATGGTTAACTTAATCCGGACCAACCCCACACTTGGTGGTCTAATAACCCTTTTACCCACATGACTCATAAGGGTCGACCCCATCAAGGTGGTCTAATAACCCATCGGCAAGTTAACACACTTGCGACACTTGTCAATACAAATGACGACACTTCCTTATAGAGGAATAACACATCTCTATAAGGGTACTATAAATATATATATGAAATACATTCCGAAGTTACATATACATCAACACCATTGCATTAGCAGCATGGGAAAGAACATCACTCTAATTCTGGGACATCTAGCCCCATATCCATTAAGTAAAAATTCATTCATTGATAAGAAGACATATACATGTGCACATTGTAATTAAACACAGCGGAATTTAGAATCATCTACAAGCATTCATATAAAATGAAGATGGACATATGCAAATGCATAAATATTTGAAAACACAACAGAATTTAAATTCTATTACACATCCATCATACATTCAAGATATTCATGACATTCATCAATTTAAACAATACAGAATTGGCACATGAGAGTACTTATCTTGAAACAAAGTAGTCCCTGAGCAACCAGCTATGCATCTGCAACGTTCCACCCAACCATAGGCCAGTTGTGCTTATCAATCTCTTGATACAACTGCCACCCCCGACCTGGGCATGATTTCTACAAGGAACCAGGGAACAGCAAACTCACACATAGCCAAACATACACCAAAATGAGCCAAGCCAATCTGCAATTGAGTTTATCAGGCTGCTAGGAAATGGAAAGGAAGAATTGCTAAGCTAGTGAGCTCAAGCACAGAGCCATGGATACCTCTACAAGATCTATCTAGCTTGACACCTGGAATGCCTACACACCCCACTCAAGGAAGTATTCCCTTCACCAATACACAGTCCCTTAGGCGATACCTTCCCATCTAGAGTGTCCAAGGTGTGCATAGAAGAGTAGCCAGCCCTCTTGATCTTCTTGAGAGGTTATTTTCCCCACTAGGTTTATCAAGCCAATTCTGTCCACTACCACTCCAAATTTCTTGCTCACGGGTTCAAACCAAAACAGGGATGGGTGCACATAAAAGCAAAAGTATGAGTGTTGGGCATGAAGAAACGTTTTTACAGTGAGATTCCCAAAGATGGGGTTTCCCTGAGCTTCAAAAAAATGTGGGTAAGCATAAACGAAATGGAAAATGGGGAATAAACCCTGGAAAGGCAAAATTCATTTTCAGAAAACGTTTATGGACAACCCAGGAGAAAAAACAACCTCCATCAAACCCCCAATTCGTGGTTCTCTTCTCCCATCCACTGTGCTAACCAAAAACGAGTTCCCAGGCATGGAAAAATGCAGAAAAGGATGAAAAACGTGCAAGGAAAGACCCAAATAGCTCAGATTGCGTGAGAGAGCCCAGTCTATCTGTTCAAAATGGCTTGGGAAGGCAATTCGTGGGCGTTTTCTTGCCCATGAAGCAAAAATTGATTTCCCGGGTTGATGGCTTGCCCATACACGAAATTGGCTTCCATACCTCTTCACTCCCAAGGCATTAACTGCCTCAACCAACTCTTGGAAGAATTTAATGATTGGGTGCATAAGCCAAAATGGGTAGTTGATGGTTTATGGGTTTTCTCATGAAATTTGTCTTAACACTATTGGCTCAAGGGTTTGAGTAATTTCCCTCCCTATTCCTTATGAAAATCATGCCCCCATCTCTTTGTTGCATTGCATAGCTGGTTGTGGGTTTTTCATTAAAATTCGTATTTAAATGATGTATTAATTTACATTGTGCATGCCCAGCACAAGAACCATATGCATCTATTTTAATTGTCGATACATGAAACGCTAAATCGATGGAGGGGCCTTGGCCTTGAGCTCCTCACCATGATTAATAACAATATTTACATCATTTACAATTTTAATGCAATAGGGTCAAAATCGGGATATTACACCACGTGAGTTGGTAGGCCATGAACAGAGGTGTCTCCTTTCTGTTCCATGAGCAACCCAAGTCGAGGAAGGTGTGTTTTCTCAGTAGGAAGTCTATCAAGTATGAACACATAAAAAATTCTGCTTTCTTCTGAGTCATTCCTCCTTGAGCAGCAGTTAGCTGTGAGACCAAGCTTTCTGAAATTATATTCGCCCAATTAAAGATAATACCATTCATAGCTATATGGAATATTACTGGTACCCATCCGAGTTTAAAGATATTGCCATTTGGCATTCCAAAGATCCGGCTCAGCATCAGAACGATGAGTCTATAAGGAGTTTTTAGGAGGTTGCTCTCATACTCATTAGTTTGCCTCTTTCTTACATGTCTATCAACTATCATCATTTTCCTAGCGGTGTCCAGCGGATCCATAGGGTGTTGTGCTATCCATTCATTATCTAACCAATCCCTAGCCGGGGGCAATCTGTAGGTAGTCGTGAGATGCTCAGGAGCAAAAGATGCTAGGTTCATTCCATTCTTATCATTTATAAACCTGGTGTCAGTCTTGACATGAGGGATCAACCAGCCAAGCACATCAGAACATGGGAATAACTCAGGACGAGTTGCTGCCTTATGGAGACAGGACCTTCTGATATTTGCATATACCATAGCGTCCTCTATGGAGTTTTGAGAGTTGTCTTGATCTCTGATGAATCTATACAAGTCACCCCACTTAAACTCTGGGGCAGATCTCCCTGGGGGTACATTAGTGGTAGCTTGTGTATCAACGAACATGGTCTCGAGTGAGGTATCCAGCAGGATCTCTACGTGTAAATCTGACTCTACCTTTTGCGCGGCTTTCTTCCTTGCAGATCTTCTATGCATGTTAAACCTGTGGTGAACCGAGGAGCACAAATAAGGAGTTTTTGAAGAAATTTAGAGTAACTATTTAAACGCAATGCTTCTTACAGATTTGAAAAAGAAAACGTGACAGAATTAGCTTCTAACTAAATGACTTTCTAGCATTAGTAAAATAGTTATAAAATTTCTAGAATATGCCATGTTCACAATATGAAAGCTATTTTGAAAACTAATCGACTAATTTACAGATGCAGCTATCATTTCACGGCTGCTGGCCTTTACAAATGAATGCGGAGCTATTCATAATGCTACTACTGCAGGCCCGAAAGGTTGTCTTTGTTAGTTTTTCAGAACTTGCTTCAATCTGATCTAGGATCTTAACTGAGAGAATAACATGTACAACATATCTACAACATATCAATCATGGACATAATAATACAAGCACACAAGAGACACAGAGTTTCACCGGGGAAAACCAAGAAGGTGAAAAACCCCGCAACTTCCTCATAGATAGATAGAGAAATGATACAACCCAAGTACAAGAGATAGTCCTCCTAGCAGCAGCTTCTCCTCCTCCACAAGTGCGCCACTCTCCAATGAGAGTATGAGTGAGAAAGTGAATTATCAAATAGAGTGCCTCCCGCACTCTATTTATACACTAACTTGACTTTCCTAATAACCTTACTAGGTCAGCCTTAACTTAACCACATAACATAATGCTGACAGGGCCGGCCCCCAATAGGGTGGTCTAATAACCCTTTGACCCACGTGACTTATACAGGTCCGACCCCACCAAGGTGGTATAATAACCCATCAAGTATAAGTTACGACACTTACAATATAAATGACGACACTTCCGTATAGAGGAATAATAACATCTCTATAGGAATACAAACACTTCCATATAGTGAAATAATATCTCTATAGGAATACAATATACATAGGTGAAATACATTCCGAAGTTACAATTACATCAACACTCCCTCTTAACTAGGAAGGTATTTCTCGACACAGGTCTTCTAGCACAAGTCTTCTTCTCTGGATCATCGTCACTGGATCATCGACATCGAATCATCATCATCGTCACGGCTACTGCTATCTAAATCAATCTCTGATCTACTCGTCATAGGAAGTTCTACAAAGCCAGTCCTTTTTCATACTGGATGTAGGCCCACCACCTGTAGGTCTTCATCATCACTAGCCATACTGTGGAATCCTCATAACTTATTACGTGAGTCAACAAAACCTCGAAAGAGCATCCCAGGATTGATTACGAGCACACATCTCAACCTATCGGATCTCCCAGGACCTTTTACATGCCACTGCACAACCTGTCCACGGCCACAGGGTATCATCCTGATACTCATGATCATATTGATCATGTCATCTCAACGAGCAAGCCATCAAGTAGGTACACTTCAGGACTGATTACACTGCCTCTGCAAAACCTGCAAGATCTCCCAAGACTGATTACACTGCCTCTGCAAAACCTGCAAGAGCATCTCGGTACTGATTACATGCCTATGCAAAACCTGTGTACCCTATTGTCACATCATCGTCTTTAGATCACCTCATAGTCCCACGTCCACAGAGCACAACCCAGATGCACACATACAACACTTATATACACTAGCATGGGAGGACCTACCTACCACCATCCGGGAATGGCTTGGCACTTACATCACGACCATGGGAGTACTCTCCTATCACCATGTCATCATGGAAGGAACTACCTGTCACCATGTCGAAAAGGCACAGCACTTACATCACGATCATGGGAGGACTCTCCTATCACCATGTCACCATGGAAGGAACTACCTGCCACCATGTCGAAAAGGCACGAAAATTACATCAACGACCATGAGAGGACTCTCCTATCACCATGTCACCATGGAAGGAACCACCTACCATCATGTCATAACAGCCCGATAATTACATCAACGACCATGAGAGGACTCTCCTATCACCATGTCACCATGGAAGGAACTATCTACCATCATGTTGGAAAATCCCAACAACCCTTATATCTCACCATGGGAGGACCATACCTACCACCATGTGAGAATGGCCCAACCCTTACATCTGCACCATGGGAGGACCATACCTACCACCATGTGAGAATGGCCCCAACCCTTACATCTCACCATAGGAGGACCATACCTACCACTATGTGAGAATGGCTCATGTGCATCTGTGTCTCCGGACTCATCACTTCCCTTTGGAGGGAATCTCGATCTGAAGTACACCAAGTCTCCCTATGAAGTATTCAAACTTCACTCTGGCCAACGGCTTGGTCAACACATCGGCTATCTGCTCGTCCGTCGCAACATACAGGAGCTTCACTGCTCCTCTCTGCACCATATTCTTGATATAGTGATACTTGATCTCAATGTGCTTCGACTTGTCATGGAACACTAGGTTCTATGACAACTTCACACAACTCTGGTTGTCGCAATATATGCAAGTAGCACTCAGTTGGAGATCAAACAAATCAGATAGTAGCTTCCTAAGCCATACTACCTCACAACTAGTTGAACAAGCTTCAACATACTCTACTTTGGTTGTACTCAGTGCTATGCAGGACTGCTTCCTGCTCAACCAAGAGATCACACCTGATCCCATACTAAAGCAGCACCCTGAAGTGCTCTTCCGATCAATGGCACTGTCTGCCCAATCCGAATCAACATAACCCTCCAGGTTAAACTTTTGATTCACCTCATACTTGAGCCCATAGTCAACTGTACCCTTCAGGTACCTCAGAATATGCTTTGCAGCTATTAGGTGAACATGCCTCGGATCTGTCAAATACTTGCTCAAGGTGTTCACCGCAAAGCAGATATCTGGTCTCGTATTCGTCAGGTACATCAAGGACCAATCATCTGACGATACATCATCACATGATCATCTTGATGCATACAAAGTATCTACCTGATACATGTCATCATACATGATCCTCCTGATCATACAATGTATCCACTTGATACATATACAAGTACATGATCCACCTGATCATACAATGTATCCACCTGATACATATACAAATACATGATCCAATTGATCATATCAAGCATCCAATATGATGCATATACAAATACATGATCCAACTGATCATATCCATCATCCAACATGATGCATATACAAATACATGATCCAACTGATCATATCCAGCATCCAACATGATGCATATACAAATACATGATCCAACTGATCATATCCAGCATCCAACATGATGCATATACAAAGCAATAATTGGAACATAGTCCTGATGCTCATCACACAACGCTTACATCCACAACCATGGGAAGGATTATCCTCTCACCATGCTTCGAATGGCTCTTGCAAATGTGTCCCATCACTTCTTCCTCGAAGTATCATCAATCTGAAGAACACCAAGCAAGAAAGTTGTCTTGACATCGATCTGGTGTATCTTCCATTTCATGACTTACTTTGTATTTCTGTAGGCTGCTTTCTGCAGCATGCTTGATCTTATAGATCCACTTGGAAGTCACAACAGACTTCCCTTCAGGTCTTGGGACCACATCCCAAACATCATTCTTCATGATTGATGGATCATGGCATTCTTCCCGGATCCTGGGAACTTCAATATATTCAATATCTTCAATAGATAACTTTGTTGCTGGAACAAATGTTGTAGTCCTTCTTTTGTAGGTGCTCGTATACGATCTTTCCTACAAAAACAAGTTATATTGCATGATTAGAAACTTCTCATAATTTTCAGAACAAATTCTTACACATAAAGAAATATGTCATACAATCATGCATTTAATTTAGCCAATGCTTTAATACAACATTTATCCATATCTCGTAATTTTCTAGATGCCTTCCAATCTCTACCAGAACATTGTTAAGAGTGTGCACAACTCCAAACATGTCAGCAAAGAGGTTTCATTCTAGATAGGTAGCAATGGAATGTTGTACAGTGCCATAGGCCACTTACCTATCACATGCGTATTAGTAGTATACTGTTCATTAATGCAATTATTCTAATATGCATAATACACAACCTAAGTCTAGGAACATAAGTATATACATCATTGAACAGTATTATTTAAACAATCAAATATACAAGAAATAACAATTCAAATACTTATCTTTGTTTGTTTTGTAGGGTGGACTACCTCTCAATATTTGCTTCCTTGCATGAACTACTGGAGTGTGCTCCCTCTTGATCTTTACTTCCTGGATTACCTGTCCTTGAACTTATATCCATCCTTGATCACTTATGCATACTTACTAGTATCATCGTTGTGTTATCCTCGAGGTCTCATACATGCATTCATTAGTATAATATCAATACTTTCAAAACACAATAATCTTAAACATGTATAGTCATGATCATTTCAAACACAAATAATAAACATTAGTATTCAAGTTTTCAAGGAATACTTCTTTTACTCATGCATATTCTTATTTGACCAAAGGACTTTTCTGATTAGTCATATCATCAATCAAGGTAAGAGAAATAATATGCATAAACCCTTGATTACTTACATTTCTAACTTCATGAATAATCATTATCAACCATACAACAGTATAAGATCCTAACACAAGGTAGGATTCTAACTTGATATAGGAAAAACATACCTGGATTAACATGCTAGCTAGTTATGTCTAACATACCCTCATAATGTCTTCTTGTTCTCTTCAATGACTTGTGCTAGTAACCTGCATATCTCATACGTTAACCATTATAGAACCAAGTTATACATACCTCGTAAGTATATCTTCTATGTGATCCATGACAATGGATGAATCTTTTTCTTCATGTCACCATGGTCATATGTTCTTGAACTAGAACATGATTTGTCTTTCTTGATGTACCTTTCATGTTAGCGGACAACATCAACCTCATACAACACCACAATGCATTAGTACAATCATAAGTGTCAAAACCCTAATCAATGAATATCTGCATTCATAATTTTATTAAGGAGATATGACAAGTCTAAAGTTAATCAAGATTGTACTAAACTTAATGAAGACAAACATACCATAAACTTAATCATGAGCAGATCTCGAAACATACCTGGATAAGTCATACCTGTCGAGATTGCTTGTAATCTTCTTATGTAAGGCCTTAGCCTCATCTCCCTCTGAAACAGGAACTTCTTCAGTTGACCAATCCATTCTCTTCCAGGATTAACCCAATCCACTTGATTTGCAGAAACTGGATCTGGATTTGGATTAGGGTTTGTCAGAGAAACCCTAAAAATTCAAAATTTGCATTTCAAACTTCTGAAAGGATAGAAAGATGCACCTTGATGAGCTGATCAAGCTGGTATACTCAGAATTTGAAAACTGCAAAGTTTCACCCCTCAAAATTGTCTTTGAAACTTCCGGATCTTCTAGACAAGATCCCGAACTAGGGTTTGATAAAGCCCACCCTTTTTCCCAACCAAAAGGTTCGATCCAAAGCTCTAAACTTTGATTTTTCTGAGGAGCTTCCAGCCATGGTCACAGACTTAAAAAATTCCAACTTTTAGAGAAGCCCTAATTTTCCACCTTTCCGATCAAAATCCCGAACTAGGGTTTGATCAAGCCCAGACTTATGCCCAACCAAAAAATTTGATTGTGGTCTCTAAATTTCTATTTTGATGAGGAGCATCCAGCCGTGGTCTTTGATACAAAAAATTCCAACATTCTCCGAAACCCTAAATTCCCAGAGCCAAGAATGAAGGTGCTCAAAATCAAATTATGTTTTGACAGAAATATGCACCTAATTGTTTCTGGTTTAACTCCGAAATTTTAGATCTACAGGGTCTTAAAATTCTTCCTGTGGTAGCCTGACCTGTCATCTTTCCAACCCCACAGGTCTTACCTCAATTGGATTCTTTGAGAGAAAGTTATGCCAAGTGTCGCAACGTGACCTGTTTATGGGTTAAAACAGGAGAGCGGACTTGTACGCTGTGCCACGTGTCACTGGTTCAGTTTCAGCCTCTGAAAAACTTACCTGAGAAAGTACAGCCTGTGCCCTACCTGTCACTTTTTATCAAATTTCATTTGGAGCTTCCTAGCCCGAGTTGTGACCTTTTTTCAGAATTTGCTTCAATTTGATCTAGGATCTTAAATGAGAGAATAACATGTACAGCATATCTACAGCATATCAATCATGGACACAATAATACAAGCACACAAGAGACACAAAGTTTCACAGGGGAAAACCAAGAAGGTGAAAAACCCCCCAACTACCTTGGAGATAGATAGAGTAATGATACAACCCAAGTACAAGAGATAGTCCTCCTAGCAACAGCTTCTCCTCCTCCACAAGTGCGCCACTCTCCAATGAGAGTATGAGTGAGAAAGTGAATGATCAAATAGAGTGCCTCTCGCACTCTATTTATACACTAACTTGACTTTCCTAATAACCTTATTAGGTTTGCCTTAACTTAACCACATAACATAATGCTTACAGGGCCGACCCCCAATAGGGTGGTCTAATAACCCTTTGGCCCACATGACTTATACAGGGTCGACCCCACCAAGGTGGTCTAATAACCCATCAAGTATAAGTTACGACACTTATAATATAAATGACGACACTTCCGTATAGAGGAATAATAACATCTCTATAGGAATACAGAATACATAGGTGAAATACATTAAGTTACAATTACATCAACATTCTTAACATGTTCTAAGGCGATTTTGGCTTTCAAACAACATTGTTGACAGGTAGGGGTAATGCGGATGTATTTCAAAACAACTCCATAGCTCATTAGCTCCACGAGAATTGTTGGTGATTATCGGCCATGTGTGGCAAAAAAAGCTGAGTTCGCTTCAGTTCTCCGTAGAGGGATGCGGTTATGCGAGGCACTATTGGTTTTTTTATGGCCTAGGCGTGAATGGTTTTGTCATTCAGGCTTAATTCTTTCCACGGGGTGGATGCGGATGTGGCACTTTAACCAAAAATGAGCACTAGCTACAGATTTGGGCGTGGAACGTAATCTATGTGAGCAAACTACGGCCATCAAGCTGTAAATGGGAATTCTCAGGGATTGTTTTCTTATCGATGCGAATGCTGCATGGGGAAAAACTTACTTAGGACACCGAGTAAGCAACAGTGGGAAAAAGCCGAGACGCATATGTAAGGATAAGGCCTTCCAGGCTCTGGTTCGCATAGGGTGGCTTCGTGTCCTCATTGTTTCAACTTAAAACTCACCGCTTAATGCGTATAGGTTCGTTTGGCACATATATATAGAAACAAAAAGCTACCAAAGGGAGTGTAATTCCAACTGAGAACCTCGGATAACATAGAGGGGAGGGGCAGAGCACCTACTTGACAGTTTCACAGAATCTCCTGGTGGCTAGCGGATGTTCCGAGACGGGCGACAGTGCAATCAGAGATTCAATATCGAACGGTGAGCTATGTTCTCCCTTGGCAGTGGTGGAGTGTTTTTTTTTCAAAATCTCGTTCTATGCATTCATATAGGGGAAGCATTAATTTCACGTACGTGATAGGTTGGTGAATTGATGAGTACGGGGCTCGAGGCAGACGGACAGTTAAAATGGCACATGGCCACACTAATGACCCTACCAACTTCGTATTCGCACATATGCCCAAATATTTTTCTGCGCCAAAGCGACGATTTTACTGTTACGTTATGCGCTTGTAGCGGCAGTCTTAGTGTTAATCTTTGCGCCGATGGGCTGCATCAAGAATTGAACTCGGGGCTGCGTCCAAGGATGAGGTGTGGTTATGATGGCGTCCATTATAGGGATAAGTTTTGCACGTCGGCGGAGGATTTAGTCACAATATGTGCACTAATAAAAGATGTGCCAAAGAGTCGTGAGGAACAAACCCAGAAGATTTTCGTGTCGACGTCCCTTATAAGGTTAAAATCCGCGTCGAAGCGTCCGAAATAATGTTGGCAATTGCTCCAAAGGCGGCCAAAATAAGACTAAGATATGCGCCATGGTTGGGTCGAAATGAGCTCTTGAAGTGCGCCTAAAGCGGCCAGGTTAGTTTTAGACTTTGTGCGATTAGCGGGCAGTTTAAGTTTAAAAGTTGCGCGAGAGAGGACCAAAACAATGGTCGAATCATAGTTAAGATTAACGCCAAAGAGGCAGAGATAGGTTTAAGATTTGCGCCAAAGGCAGCAGTCTTATGATTGAAACTTGTGCCGAAGGTTAAAGGTGACTTTGCCTTAGAAAAAAAAATAGAAAAACTTCTTTGGGAAACAAGTGTTAAAGTTTGCCAAGTTGGAGCAGGATAAGCTTCAAAAGGAAAGAGAAATAATCGTTACAAAAGTGTAGAAGGAGGGGCCCTAACATTTTCAAAAAATCTGGGGAAGGATGTTGCAGCAACAACAGAACACAAGATTGAACCTTTTGGATGGGCAGAAGACCGGGCTTTATCAAACCCTAGTTTGGGATCTTGTCTAGAAGATCCGGAAGTTTCAAAGGCAATTTTTAGGGGTCAAATTTTGTAGTTTTCAAAATTGAAGTATACCAGCTTGATCAGCTCAGCAAGGCACATCTTTCCATCCATTCAGAAGTTTGAAATTCAAAATTTGAATTTTTAGGATTTCTCTGAAAAACCCTAATCCAGCTCCAGATCCAGTCTCAGCAAATCAAAGTGGATTGGGTTAGTCCTAGAAGATAATGAATTGGACACATGCATAAGTGAAGAAGTTCTAGTTCCAGAGGGAGACGAGGCTAAGGCCTTACATAAGAATGCTACAAGCAATCTCGACAGGTATGACTTGAGGAGATACATGTATGTGCATGATTGAGTTTATGATATGTTTGTCTTCATACTATTTAGGTTAGTACAATCTTGATTAATGTTAGACTTGTCTTATCATCCTAGTAAAAGTATGAATGCATGTGAATGATAGAATACATTCATTGGTTGTGGTGTTGTATGAGGATGATATTGTCTGCTAACATGAAAGGTACATCAAGAAAGACAAATCAAGTTATAGATCAAGAACATATGACCATGGTGACATGAAGACAAAGACTCATCCATAGTCATGGATCACATAGAAGCTCTACTTACGAGGTATGTATAATTTTGGTTCTACAATGGTTAACTTATGAGTTATGCAGGTTACTAGCACAAGTATTTGAAGAAGAACAAAATGACATTATATGGGTATGTTAGACATAACTAGCAAGCATGATAATCTAGGTATGTTTTTCCTATATCAAGTTAGAATCCTTGTGTTAGGATCTTATACTTTTCTATGAATGACAATGATTATTCTTGAAGTTAGAAGTTTAAGTAATCAATAGTTTATGCATATTATGTTTCTTACTTTGATTGATGATATGACAAACCAGAAGAGTCCTATGGTCAATAAGAATATGCATGAGTAATAGAAGTCCTCCCTGAAACCTTGAATACTAATGCTTGTGATAAATTACATGTGTGTGAAATGATCATGACCATAGATGTTATGAGTATTTAGGATCATAATGTTTTGATAGTATTGAGATTATACTAATATATGTATGGTTATGTATGATATCTTGAGGATAACACAATGATGACACTAGCGCACACTTAAGCATGCATAGTGGTCCAGGATGGATATAAGTTCAAGGACAGGTAATCCTGGAAGCAAAGATCAAGAGGGAGCACACTCCAGTAGTTCCTGCAAGGAAGCAAAGATTGAGAGGGAGTCCACCCTACATCCAAACAAAGATAAGTATTTGAATTGTCATTTCTTGTATATATGATTACTTAAATGATGTTTTCCAGTCATGTACATACTTATGTTCCTAGATTTAGGATATGTATTATGCATATTAGAAAAGTTGCATTAATGAACAAGATACTACTAATATGCAAGTAATGGGTAAGTGGCCTATGGTATTGTACAACATTCCATTGCTACTTATCTAGAATGAAACCTCTTTTCTAACATGTTGAGAGTTGTGCACACTCTTAACAAATGTTCTAGTAGAGATGGAAGGCATCTAGAAAGTTACGGGATATAGATAAATGTTGTATTGAAGCATTGCTAAGATAATTGCATGACTGTATGACATATGTCTTTATGCATAAGAATGTGTTTTTGAAAAACTATGAGAAGTTTCTAATCATGCAACTGAATTTGACTTGTAGGAAAGATCGTGTACAATCACCTACAAAAGAAGGACTACAACATTTGTTCCAGCAACGAAGTTCAAAGAAAGCTATCTATTGAAGATATTGAAGAATCTGAAGTTCCCAGGATCTAGGATGTAGTAATGAAAGAATGCCATGATCGAGGAATACCAGTTGATCATAAAGAATGATGTCTGGGATGTGGTCCCGAGACCAGAAGGGAAGTCTGTTGTGACTTCCAAGTGGATCTATAAGACCAAGCATGCTGCAAATGGCAGCATAGAGAAATACAAGGCAAGGTTTGTGGCTCGTGGCTTCTCCCAGAAAGAGGGGATAGATTATGAAGAGACTTTTTCTCCCGTAGCCAGATACACTTCCATCAAATCAGTACTTGCCCTGGCTGCAGTGATGAAGTGGAAGATACCCCAGATGTATGTCAAGACAACTTTCTTCAATGGTGTAGTCGAAGAGGAAGTGTATGTGGAGCAACCACTTGATTTTGAGACACATGACAGGGAGTCATATGTGTGCAGGTTGAAGAAAGCCTTGTATGGCTTGAAGCAAGCTCCTAGGACTTGGATAGACAACTTTCTATCCAGTTTGGGCTTTACCAAGAGTAAAGCGGATTCCAACCTTTACTACAAGGTTGAGGAAGGCAATCCAGTGATACTACTATTGTATGTGGATGACCTGTTTGTTACAGGTGAGGATGGTTTGATTGCCGATACGAAGAGGAAGCTTGCTGTCGAGTTCGAGATGAAGGACTTGGGATGATGCATTACTTTCTAGGCATGAAGGTGTGGCAAAGTGCAGATGGTATCTTCCTTGGACAAGGGAAGTATGCAGTAGAGATCCTGAAGCAGTTCAGGTTGATGGACTGCAAGGCCATGGCCACACCTATGGCATAGAACCTGAAGCTTCTATGTGATTGTGATGCTTCATCTGATCCGGTTAATGTCACAGTGTATCATCAGATGATTGGGTCCTTGATGTACCTGAAGAACATGAGACCAGATATTTGCTTTGCGGTGAACACATTGAGCCAGTTCCTAATGGATCCCAGAGGTGTTCACCTGGTTGGTGTAAAGCATATTCTGAGGTACCTGAAGGGTACAATTGATTATGGGCTCAAGTATGATGCGAATCAAAAGTTTAACCTGGAGGGTTATGTTGATTCAGATTGGGCAGGTAGTGCTGCATATAGGAAGAGCACTTATGGGTGCTACTTCAGTATGGGATCATGTGTGATCTCTTGGAAGCAGTCCTGCGTAGCACTGAGTACAGCCGAAGCAGAGTATGTCGCAGCTTGTTCGACTAGTTCTGAGGCAATATGGCTTAGGAAGCTACTGTCTGAGTTATTTGATCTTCCGTTGGATGGTACTAGTATCTTTTGTGACAACCAGAGTTGTGTGAAGCTGTCTGAGAACTTGGTGTTCCATGACAGGTCAAAGCACATCGAGATCAAATATCACTATATCGAGGATATGGTGCAGAGAGGAGCAGTGAAGCTCCTGTATGTTGCGACGGATGAGAAGGTTGCAGATGTGTTGACGAAACCACTAGCCAGAGTGAAGTTTGACTACTTCAGAGAGAGGCTTGGTGTTCTTCAGATTGAAGATACTTCGAGGAAGAAGTGATGGGATACATTTGCAGGAGCCATTCCAAGCATGGTGATAGGAGGATCCTTCCCATGGTTGTGGATGTAAGCGTTGTGTGATGAGCATCAGGACGATGCTCCAGTTACTATTTCGGATATGCATCAGTTGGATGCTTTGTATGATCAGTTGGATCATGTATGATGACATGCATCAGGATGATGTAGTGACAATGATCAAGATGATCATGTGTGATGAGTATCAGGACGATGCTCTGGATGATATGCATCAGGACGATGCAGTGACGATGATCAGGATGATCATGTGTGATGAGTATCAAGACGATGCTCTGGATGATATGCATCAGGACGATGCAGTGACAATGATCTGAATGATCATGTGTGATGAGTATCAGGACGATGCTCTAGATGATATGCATCAGGACGATGCAGTGACGATGATCAGGATGATCATGTGATGATATACATCGGGATGATGTATGGTGAGTATCAGGTTGATACTCTGTGGCCGTGGACAGGTTGTGCAGATAAGCATGTAATAACGTCCTAGGAGATTTGCAGATACTCTTGCTAGGTTTTGTCGATGGCATATAATAGCTCCCTGGGAGATCTGGCAAATGCTCTTTCGAGGTTTTGCTTGGAGGGACATATAATAGCGCCCTGGTAGGTTTGCAGATGCTCTTGCTAAGTTTTGCTGATGGCATATAATAGCTCCCTGGGAGATCTGGAAAATGATCTTGCTAGGTTTTGTCTGTGGCATTTAATTTCTCCCTGGGAGATCTTGCAGGTTGTGTTGGGCACGTAATCAGTCCTAGGATGCTCTTGCTAGGTTTTGCTTGGTCGCATATAATTTCTCCCTGGGAGATCTTGTAGGTTGTGTTGGGCACGTAATCAGTCCTGGGATGCTCTTGCTAGGTTTTTCTTGGTCACATGTAATAGCTCCCTGGGAGATCCTATAGGTTGAGTAGTGAGCTCGTAATTAGTCCTTGGATTCTCTTACTAGGTTTTGTTGACGCACGTAATAAGTCCTGAGGATTCCACAGTATGGCCAGTGTTGATGAAGACCTACAGGAGGTGGGCCTACATCCAGCATGAAAAAGGGTTGGCTCTGCAGAACTTCCTATGACGAGAAGAATTATGAGATAGCCCAGTGATCGAGATGTTGAGTACAACAGTAATGATGATGATGATGCTCTGTGATCCAGTGATGATGATCCAGCTCCAGAATTGAAGACGTGTGCCTATATGTATTGATGACTTGTGTCAGGAGAATACCTTCCTAGTTAAGAGGGAGTGTTGATGTATTTGTAACTTCGGAAGATATTCACTTGTATATTGTATTTGTAGTTTATTGTATCCCCAACGGAGATGTATTATTACTTGCATGTGTCACAAGTTATATTGTAAGTGTCGTAACTTATACTTTATGGGTTATTATACCACCTTGATGGGGTCGTCCCTGTATGAGTTGTGTGGGTCAAAGGGTTATTAGACCACCCTAGTGGGTTCGGACCAGAGTCAGTTTATGATTAAGTTGTTAAGTTGGGGCCGACCTAGTTGAGTAAAGGTCAAGTGAAAGTTAGTGTATAAATAGAGAGTGTGTCTCTCTCATTTTACACATTCTATTATTCACTCACTTCGCATTAGTGAGAGAGAGGAGGAGTGCGCACAAGTGGAGGAGGAGCATGTTGCTGAAGTTATCTATCTCTTGGGTTTGATCATTGTGATCCTTGTATTGATGCTTATTCTATCTCTGAGGAAGTTGCGAGGTTTTTCACCTTCTTGGTTTTCCCCGGTGAAATGTTTTGTGTCTCTTGTCTCTTGTCTCTTATGCTTGATATGCTGTACATGTTATTCGTTTAGTTAAGATCCTAGATCTATTGAATTAAATGATGAAAATGTAACATGTTGTGCTTGTTATTCTTTCAGTGATCATGTATATGCTATTGTTGTGAAATTGAATTGAATATTGATGTTATCTATCTTATCATATTGAATCTTAACATGGTTTCAGAGCTGGCCTGAAGGAAGGCAATGTATGGCACTTACGACACTTGTTTCACCTATAACAATTTGAAAGATAGGGCTTTGTATAGCAAAACCTAGTCATCATGGAGCTTTCGCTATAAATCACCTTTGGCGAAGGTTCAGGATCTGAAAATTGGACAGGTCGAATATGACATGTTCTTGTGTTTGAGTTTCAGCCTCAAATTTGTTGTACTTTCTGAGATATGATCCGTACAAGTTAGGGTTTCTGCCTCTTCCAGAATGCATCCCTAAACAGGTGACCTAGGTAAAAAGATCATATCTCGGGCTAAGAAGCTCTAAATGGAATTCCGTAAAAAGTGACAGTTAGTGCACGGACTGTAGTTTCACAGGTCTAAGTTTCAGAGGCCAAAGTTGAAACAGTGACACGTGGAACTCAGTACACGTTCGCTATACTATTTCATCCCATAAATAGGTCATGTTGGGAAACTGAGCATATCTCTATGATGGAGAATCCAATGAAGCTCAAACTCGTGGGGTTGGAAATATTACAGGTCAGGCTACCATAGGGCGAAGTTTCAGACTCTGCAGATCTGAAAGTTTAGAGATACACTAGAAACAATACGACACATCTGAAATGGCTCAATGGAGGAAATCAAAGAAGAGGAGGAAAAAGCTCTCACTTAGGTTTTCCGTTTTTAGGTATGGCATGAATTGATACAATGTTGGAGACACCTGATGCAACATTGGAAACTTTGAAAATGGATTTGTAATCCATTCATCATAGATATTAATCCTCCATCAAAATGTTGTGGGAGGAAGGAGATTGAAAATTAGGGTTTCCAAGTAAGAAGAAACCATAGCAAAGTTGGGAGACTCGTAGGGCAGCAATGAAGGAGGTTTAAATGGAACTGATATTCTATCATCCTAGCAACATGAACCTATATAAGATGTTTACAAGTGATCTACCTTGGATGGTTAGGGTTTCACCCTTATAGAGAAGACTACAAACAATCTCGACAGGTATGACTTGAGAAGATACAGGTATGTTTTGAAATCTGCTTCATGATTAAGTTCATGATATGTTTGTCTTCATATTATTGAGGTTAGTACAATCATGATTAATTTTAGACTTGTCTGATCACCTTAGTAAAAGTATGAATGCATGTGAATGATATAAGACTTTCATTGATTAGGGTTATGACACTTATGATTGTACTAATGCACTTGTGGTGTTGTATGAGGGTGATGTTGTCTGCTAACATGAAAGGTACATCAAGAAAGACAAATCCATATGACCATGATGACATGAAGACAAAGACTCATCCATAGTCATTGATCACATAGAAGCTCTACTTACAAGGTATGTATAATTTGGTTCTACAATGCTTAACTTATGAGATATGTAGGTTACTAGCACAAGGTCTCTAAATCACTGAAGAGAACAAAGAAGACATTGTTTGGGTATGTTAGACATAACTAGCAAGCATGATAATCCAGGTATGTTTTCTTATATTGAGTTAGATTCCTACTTTGTGTTAGGATCTTAGATAAGTATACTTGTGTATGAAATGATCATGACCATACATGTTTAAGATTATTTAGAATCATAATGTCTTGATAGTATTGAGATTGTACTAATGAATGTATGATTATATATGAGATCTTGAGGATGACACAATGATGACACTAGTGCACACTTAAGCATGCATAGTGGTCCAGGGTGGATAGAAGTTCAAAGACATATAATCATGATGCTATCATAAAGGGAAAAATAGAGATCAAGAGGGAGGCAACCACACAAACATAAAAGATAAGTATTTGAGTTGCTATTTGAATTACTTCTTGAATCTTTGAATAGTTAATGATATTGCTCGTAATAGTTGTATGCATATTTGTATTCCTAGAATATATCATGCATAGTGTAAGCATTCATATAGCATTGAACAATATACTACTAATATGCATATGATGGGTAAGTTGGACAAACATTCCATTGTTGCTTGTCTAGAATGAAACCTCTTTGTTGACAAGCTGAGAGCTGTGCACGCTCTTGATAGTATGTTTTGGTAGAGATGGAAGGCATCTAGATAGCCACTGTATGCATAGAGGATATGGAAAAGTGTTGTGCCAAAGTATTGGTCAAGATAGTTGCATAACTATGTGAATCATATCAGTATGCATAATAGGTTATCATTGAAATGTCAACATGATTTGATGATTATGAAGTGTTACTAATCATGTAATTAAATTTGATATGTAGGAGAGATCATGTGCTATGATCAAAAGAAGGATGATGAACACCTGTTCCAAGGAACATGTGATGGATGTTGAACAAGAAGACTTACAAATCAAACGTACTATAGAAGTACAAAGGAAGGCTCGTGGCTAGAGGGTTCTCTTAGAAAGAGGGAGAGGATCATGACGAGATGTTTGCTCCAAGTGGCTAGACACACTTCCAGAGATAGATTACACCCATGGATGACAAGATTGTTCTCTTGAATGGTGTAATTGAAGAAGAAGTGCATATCGAGCAAACTCCCAGGATTCGATAGAGAATCACATGGTTGAAGAAGGCTTTGTACAGGTTTAACAGGTACGCAGGATCGATAGTCATTTGATGAGCTTGATGATCACCATAGGTGATGCCGATTTCAACCTTTGATACAAGGTTGAAGAGGGTTTCTATATACAGATGACATGCTTCTCTCATATGGAAGCAAGAAGGAACTCACCATAGAGTTCGAGTGATCTTGAGGCTCATATCAGTAGACCCATCTGACGGGAGATGGCACATCTAGATATGCAGAAGATCACTCAATGCAGAGTGTACATGATGTTCGATCACAGAGGGAGGACAATACTCCACTTCATAGGGAATAGATCTCAGAGTTAAAGAATATTGGCATGATTGTTGTGATTAGATATGTGGCTGAGATCAGATGAGATTTTTCCTTAGCTAAGGAAAATGTGAAGTAGATATCTGGGATGATGGACAGTGGTTTCTACAATTTACAAACAGATGACTGGTTCGTTGAAGTATTTAACGAATACCAGGCCAGATATATGCTTTGCTGTGAACACCCTGAGTTAGTTGAGCCTCGATGTGTTTACCTAGTAGCTGCAAAGCATGTGATGAGGTACTTGAAAGGTACAATAGACTTTGGTCTATACTATGTTGGAGATCATGACTACAGATTGTATGGTTATACAGATGCAGATTAGGCCAGAAGTGTCTAAGACAAGAAGAGCACCTTAGGTGGATGTTACTGTCTGGGATCCACCATGATCTCATGGTTTAGCGGGAGGCAATCCTGTGTGGCGCTCAGCACAGCTGAAACGGAATATATAGCAGATTGCTCTGCTAGTTGTGAAGCCATATGGCTTCGGAAGTTGTTGTAAGAACTATTTGAATTAGAGATGGGCTCCACTCTGATCCTGTGTGACAATTAGAGTTGTATCAAGATGACGGAGAATCCAATGTTCCATGATAAGTCAAATCACATAGAGATCCTATATTTCTATATACGGGATATGGTGCAGAAAGGAGCCATAAAGCTCGAGTATGTGAGCATTGATGAGCAATTTGCTGATGTATTGACCAAACCTCTGTCTCGAGTAAAGTTTGAGTATTTCCGAGACAAGTTTGGTGTAGTTCAAAAGGACCATCCTCGAAAGGGGGAGTGATGTCGTCGATGATGATATTTGGATCAATGATAAGGCCGATGATCTGGATACTTTTTATCGATGATGAGGATACTTGTATCGATGATAAGGATACCTGTATCGATGATGATGATACTTGTATCGATGATGAAGGATACCTGTATCGATGATGAGGATACTTGTATCGATGATGAGGATACCTGTATCGATGATGAGGATGCTTGTACTGATGATGAGGTCGATGATGAGGATGCTTGTACTGACGATGAGGTCGACGATGAGGATGCTTGTACCGATGATGAGGTCGATGAGGTCGATGATGAGGATGTCTGTACCGATGATGAGGTCGATGATGAGGATACCTGTATCGACGATGAGGTTGATGATGAGGATACATGTACCGACGATGAGGTCGATGAGTGGTCCTTACACTTGGTCTAAGTTGATGAGTGGATTGCATCATCCCTGGACTTTAGTTCTAAATGGATCCGGAGACCTGCGTCTTCGAGAAGTGGTCCTTAGACTTTGTCTAAGTGGACGAGTGGATTGCATCATCCCTGGACTTTAGTCCTAAATGGATCCGGAGACCTGTGTCTTCGAGAACTGGTCCTTAGACTTTGTCTAAGTGGACGAGTGGATTGCATCATCCCCGAACTTTAGTCCTAAATGGATCCGGAGACCCGTGTCTTCGAGAAGTGGTCCTTAGACTTTGTCTAAGTGGACGAGTAGATTGCATCATCCATGGACTTTAGTCCTAAATGGATCCGGAGACCTGTGTCTTCGAGAAGTGGTCCTTGGACTTTATCTAAGTCGATGAGTGGATTGCATCATCCCTGGACTTTAGTCCTAAATGGATCTGGAGACCTGTGTCTCCGAGAAGTGGTCCTTAGAATTTGTCTAAGTGCACGATTGGATTGCATCATCCCTGGACTTTAGTCCTAAATGGATCCAGATACCTGTGTCTTCAAGAAGTGATCCTTAGACTTTTTCTAAGTAGACGATTGGATTGCATCATTCCTGGACTTTAGTCCTAAATGGATCTGGAGACCTGTGTCTTCGAGAAGTGGTCCTTAGACTTTGTCTAAGTTGACAAGTGGATTGCATCGTCCTTAGACATGATATGGTGTCTTAAATTGATAGGGATTGATCATCTCGTAAGTGGATCAGGATTGCATCATCCTTGGATTTATTTCCTAAAGTGATAGGGATTGATCATCCCGTAAGTGGATCAGGATTGCATCATCCTTGGCTTCATGTCCTAAAGTGCTAGGGATTGATCATCCTGTAAGTGGATCGGGATTGTATCATCCTTGGATTTATGTCCCAAAGTGAGAGGGATTGATCATCCCGTAATTAGATCATGTGTGTTCTAGATGATGATGTTGTTGATCGGGAGATCCAGATGTTGTTGTTGATCGGGAGATCCAGATGATGCTGTTGATCGAGAGATCTAGATGATGTTGTTGATCGGGAGATCTAGATGATGTTGATCGAGAGATCCAGATGATGTTGTTGATCCGGAGATCCAGATGCTGCTGTTGATCAGGAGATCCAGATGATGCTGTTGATCGGGAGATCCATAGGATGTTGTTGATTAAGAGATCCAGATGATGTTGTTGATCGGGAGATCCAGATGATGCTGTTGATCGAGAGATCTAGATGATGTTGTTGATTGAGAGATCCAGATGATGATGTTGTAGACAATTGAGTGATTGTAGTGCTGCAAAAGATGAAGACTCAGTACTGTAGATGTTGATGTTCCAATACTGAATATGTTGAAGACGTTCCAGCAGCCGTTCTAGTTGCTGATGATGATTGAAGAAAACTTCCAATGATTTATAGATGTATCACTATGATGTTGTTGATGACCTATCCTTGCTCCTACAGATGTTGTTAGAATACTCTTCTTGTTAAGTGATGCAGGAGCATCGGGGCTTAGGCAGAGCAGTCGAAGATGATCGATGTGAAGGAGACCGACCAGAGGGAGTGCTAATGACCACTGATGTGGAAGAGCAGTTTGGCTTATCAAAGTCAATGAGTTGAGCAGGATTAATCGGGATGCGACCGACATAAGCAATGAAAGTCGAGATTTGACATGACAATAGTCAACATACGACATGGAGAGCGAGAGGTGTTGATGGTCGACATGATTCGAACCGCGACACTGACAGGTTTGGGCATGAGCCAAGCGAGGAGGAAGGGGCAGACTAGCGAAGCCTAAGAGCAGAGTGAAATCAATAGGTATGTCGAAGGCTGACAGAAGACAGTATGGTCGAGGCAGTGACATGACCGACTACTGTAGCAGTGTCAGAAGGACGCGTAGAAGTCAAGAAGAGTACTTGGCAACAGTTTAGGGTTGCTAAGGAATTTAATGGCAGTTATTGAAGGTAGTTGGGATCATGACAGATGTCAACACTGACAAAGATTGTGCAACACGGTTGAGGCACTTACAGTTGCAAGTCTGCAGGATTTGAGGAGATCGACAGATAGAGGATGCGTGTCTCAGGGGTCGGAGTGATCTTGAGAATAGCAGCAGCAGAGCAAAAGGCCAGGGAGTTTGGATCAGTGGGATCACGGGACAGAGTGGAGTTAGCACGGAGCAAAGTTCAGGGAGAAGATTGGTATATTGGAGAGAACATTCACACGTCTTTCGAACGCAAAGAGATCGATCCATAGCTCAGAGTTCCACAGTGAACCAGGAGAGGGTGACGGTCGACACACTGAGATAGCACACAGTTACTTCTGTATTGTATTTGGCTAAGGATGACAGTTAATTAGTTATTTTTCATTCCTTGCAGTTTGCATTGTAACTGTTTCGGTAGAAGTAATATAAGCCAGCGTCTGCCATCCTGTTTACATCTTGTCTATGTGAACGTGTGTGTTGTGTGTAATTGTTAAGCAAGAAACTTTGTCATAAGGCGCCTTGCGTCATTAAGGGGGAGTGTTGAAATATTGTAACTTCGAAGAATATTCGATTTGTACTTTATTATTATCATTCAGAGATGTTTTATTCCTCCGTCGGGATGTATTTATTATATTGAATAATGTAAAGTCATTGAGGTAAAACCTCCCATGTAAGTCGGGGCATTAGTTCCCCTAGATTCAATTGTAATGGGGTGTTTAAGTCCCCTAGAGGAGTCGGTCCAGTCAACATTAAGTTGAGTGGTTAAGTTGTTGGGGCCGACCTAGTTAAGGAAAAAGTCAAGTGAAAGATAAAGTATAAATATAGGTGTTGTGTTCCTCATTTGAACACATACACTTAGTTGTGAACTCGCATAGGAGAGAGAGATACGCAAAGGAGGAGAAGGAGCTCTTGTTTGGGGATTTCATCTTTGTAAATGTTGATAATCTATATTGAGGAAGTTTTGCTAGGTTTACTACCCCATGCGAGTTTCCCAAGATAAATCCGTGTCTCTTGTGTTTATGTTGTGCTTGTTATTCTTTCAGTGATCCTGTATATGCTATTGTTGTGAAATTGAATTGAATATTGATGTTATCTATCTTAGCATATTGAATCTTAACAGTTATAACAATGTTTGAGGCATTGACATTCAACCATTGCAATAAGAGATAAATTTTGGATTCTTAATGGTGGTATGGTGGAAGTGTTGGAAGTAGGATCCATGGGAGTGTTGGAAGTGCGAGTAAGAAAGGAAGGTCTTTTGGGCAAGGCGTTGAACACCATTTTCACATCTCTAGCTTGACCACAAGCTTCTAACCTAGTTGAGGGCTTCTGCATAATGACATGCGATTGATTTAATTGCCTCCTTGAGGCCAATGATGAAGCATTCCCGAAAAAAAAAGAATTAGAGAGGCCATCTGTGTGGATTTCCAATTGCTCAAACATTGTAATATAGTCCATAATTGTGTTGCTCTGGTGTAATTTAGTCAACCTACCCAAGTAGTGAGTGTCACATTCAAAGCAATCATGAAGCATCTTCACAAATTGGCTCAAAGGGACATAATAACAACAAGTCCTTTTGGTACCATTGCACGCATTACCAAAGTTTGGAGTCTAAATATAAAATCCTAATTTTCTACTTTTGGAGATCATCCTTAAAGCCATGGAAAGAAAAATAGTGTTCCATTTGGGTAACCCAACCCGAGGGATCCAAGCCATTAAATTTTCACATGTCGACCTTCAAGAATCAGTGACATGTATTGTTATCCTCAAATGATAGATGCTAGGTTTTTGGAAAGAGGGTGTGAGAGCCTTGTTCTTCACTGACAAATGCTTTAGTAGTTGGATTTTTTTTGTTTTAGGTGCTAGTCCCATGTGTTAAGCGATGGAATCAATCACATGTTGTTGGATAGCAATATTGATGTTGATCTGGTTAATTTCTTGTTTTCAAGGTTGTGGCTGTTGATGCTAGATATTTGGTGTCCTTTGACGGATCCTTAGTTGGGTCCTCCATGTTTTTCTTGTTGCCGGTGTGTACCACGGGACTAGGCTTATGAGTGGAAAAGGATTAAAACCAATTTATCTCAAAATGCCAAGGGTTGAAGAGGAGTCTTTTGAGATGTAACATCAAATGCGGTCTTGGACATGGCACACAAAAGGGTTATTAGAGATGTATAATAACACAATCAACAGGATGTAATTATTCTTTTGAAACATGCCACCAACAAGGGTATTGGTGTATCCCAATTTTTATTTTATTTTTTGTAATTCAGAGAGTAATATTACTCAATATGGAATATTATTGCATTGACATAATTTCCAAATTCCATATGGATGCAAAGATTTAGGAATTTCACTAGATGGTCATAGAGAATAGGGTTACTATACAGACAAGATGTTCGAATTCCTTCTGGATGCAAAGATGTAGGAATTTCATTGGTTGGTGACATGGGTTAGGGTTTCTAGGGTCCCAAGGACAAGGGATTTATAGTTGCTACAACTCTCTAATATACTTGCAAGGTCCAATAGCAGTACTTGGCCCAATCTCTCGGGGCGTTGAGGAGGCTCAACTATGCCCTTAGCTATACTACCCAATACCTAGTTATGAGAGAGAGTAACCTTCTCAAGTGTTGTGCGTGGTGCCACTGTAGCAATAAGGCAATCGATTGAATTATATACAGTTGGTTTTAGGTTTCCTACGGAACTTTCGATAAACTTGAGGGTATGTGGAAGTGATATTTCGTATACAGGTGTTATCTAATGCAATACTACTCGAAGGGGTACCAATAAAGGTCACAATTGTGTTCGACAAATGTGACTTAGTACCAATTGTATTCTTTGCATATATGCTTCCCCAACTGCAGTTTTACTTACTAAACGACAAATCTATGTGTTATTTAAAGACGTCAGAACATATATGTAACCTAAAAAACTATGTGAAAATTTTGGAGGCATGCTAGCTCAAGAACATGCTCTGATACTATTTTGTTCCTTAAACTTAGAACAATTCATATGATATACAGAGATGAATTATTCAAAATACCATAAATTATATTGTAGATTAACTTAATAAAAGGAAATAGATAGGAAATATGTGGTAGAATTAACTCTTGTGTTATGAAAATCAATTCAGGAAATAATGTTCACTCGCCTCTTAAGGTTGGGCAACCTTTCACTTGAGCAAAGCTCCAATACAACAATTCTTAACAAGACAATCCATAGCCTCTGAACTCTTTAAATATGCTTTCAATAGCAAAAAATGTAACTACTTAGTGGACATAAACCCTAAGTACTTAGTGGTCCTTAATTACCTAACTACTTGGCCTTATTCAAAAGAAATGTCTGCATACAAAACTTGACTAACTCCTATTTAGTTCAAAGGAAGGGGGGTTAGGGTAGGATCCTCACAACCTTTCAATCTTTAAACCAACAAAATGATGAAACATTTGTGTGTCTCACATTTTCTCTTGTCTCGTAGTCATAATTTCTAGCACACTTGTACAATGCACAATGTGAAAGTTACTGTATCAAGTGGTTAAAGAGTGCCACGACAATGAACAATCTTTGATATCATTGTAAGGCACGAAACCCTAAAGGGGAAGCTACATCAATAAAACATATAAACCTTGAGTCATTCTTGGAAGTGCGAGCTAAAAAGGAAGGTCTTTTGGGCAAGGTGTTGATCACTTTTTTTAACTTCTCTAGATTTACTACAAGCTTCTAACGAAGTTGAGGGTTGTTTCATAATGACATGTTCTTGTTTGAATTGCCTCCTTGAGGCCACTGATGAAGCATTCCCGAAAAGAAAAGAATTAGAGAGGCCATCTGTGTGGATTGCCAATTGTTGAAACGCTGTAATATAGTCCATAACTGTGCTGCTATGACGTAATTCGGTCAACCTTACCAAGTAGTGAGTGTCACATTCAAAGCAATCATGAAGCACCTTCACAAATTGGATCAAAGGGAAATAATAACAATAAGTTTTTTTGGTACCATTACCACCATTGCCAATGTTTGGAGTCTAAATATAAAATCCCAATTTTCAACTTTTGGAGATCATCCTTAAGCCATGGAGAGAAACATAGTGTTCCATTTGGGTAACCCAACCCGATGGATCTAAGCCATCAAATTTGCACATGTCAACCTTCGAGAATCAACGAAATGTATTATTATCCTCAAATGATAGAGGCTAGGTTTTTGGAAAGAGGGTGTGAGATCCTTATTCTTCATTGACAAATGCTTTAGTAGTTGGATTTTTTGTTTTAGGTGCTAGCCCCACGTGTTGAGTGATACATCAATCACATGTTGTTGGATAGCAATATTGATGTTGATCTAACTAATTTCCTGTTTGCAAGGTTATGACTGTTGATGCCAGATATTTGGTGTCCTTCGGCAGATCCTTCGTTGGGTCCTCCATGTTTTTCATGTTGCGGATGTGTACCATGGGACCACTTATGAATGGAAAAGGATTAACACCAATTTATCTCAAAATTCCAAGGGTTAAAGAGGAGTCTTGTGAGATGTATAATCAAACCAGGTATTGGTTGGGCCACACAAAAGGGTTGTTAGAGTTGTATAATAACACAATTAATAAGATGTAATTATTCTTTCGAGATAGGTCACCAACAAGGGTATTGGTGTATCCTAATTTTTATTTTATTTTTTGTAATGCAAAGAGTAATATTACTCGCTATTGAATATTATTGCACTGGCATAATTTCTAAATTTCACATGGATGCAAAGATTTAGGAATTTCACAAGATCGTCATAGAGAATAGGGTTACTGTACAAACATGATGTTCAAATTCCTTCTAGATGCAAAGATGTAGAAATTTCATTGGTTGGTGACAGGTGTTAGGGTTTCTAGGGTCCTAAGGACAAGGTATTTACAGGTGCTATAGCTCTCTAATATACTTGTAGGGTCCAATAGTAGTAGTTGATCCAATCTCTTAGGGCACCAAGGAGGTTCAATTGTGCCCTTAGCTATACTACCTGATACCTAGGTATGAGAGAGTAACCTTCTCAAGTGTTGTGCTTGGTGCCACTGTAGCAACAAGAAACTCGATTGGATTATATAACGCTGGTTTTAGGTTTCCTATGGAACTTTCGATATACTTGAGGGTATGTAGAAGTGAGATTTCGTATACGGGTGTTTGTCTAATGCAATACTACTTGAAGGGGTACCAATAAAGGTCACAATGGTGTCTGACAAATGTGACTTAGTACCAATTGTATCCTCTGCATGTATGCTTCCCCAACAACAGGCTTACCTACTAAACGACATATCTATGTGTTATTTAGAGACGTTGGAACATATCTCTAGCCCAAATTTTTTTGTGAAAATGCTGGAGGCACGTTAGCTTAGGAAAATGCTCTGATACGATTTGTGCCAGAAACTTAGAACAATTCATACGATATACATAGATGAATTATTCAAAATACCATAAATTATATTGTAGATAAACTTAATCAAAGGAAATAGACAAGAAAGATGTGGTAGAATTAACTCTTGTGTTATGAAAATCAATTCAGGAAACAATGTTCACTTGCCTCTTAAGGTTGAGAAACCTTTCATTTGAGCAAAGCTCCAACACAACAATTCTTAACAAAACAATCCATAGCCTTTGAACTCTTTAAATATGCTTTTAATAGCAAAAAATGTAACTACTTAGTGGGCCTTAATTAACATACATACCTTTTTTATATTAATTATACATTACCTAACTACTTGGCCTTATTCAAAATAAATGACCGCATACAAAACTTGACTAACTCCTATATAGTTTAAAGTAAGAGGGTTTAGGGTACGATCCTCACAACCTTTCAATCTTTAAACCAACAAAATGATGAAACCTTTATGTCTCTCACATTTTCTCTTGTTTAGTAGTCATAATTTCTAACACACCTATATAATACACAATATGAAAATTACAATATCAAATGGAGATTGCCACAACAATGAACAATCTTTAATATTATTGTGAGACATAAAACCCTAAAAGGGAAGCTACATCAATTAAACATATAAACCTCAAGTCATTCTTGGTAAAAATGCCATAATAAAGAAAATCAATAATAAGAATACAACCCACTATCTTATCTACTTTCCTCTTATAATCCACACTATATTCTCTTGGAGATTGCCTTCCCCACTTCAAAAATATGTGAATATAATCCCTTTTCTTATAAACAATGGAAATGTTTTGACAACATAAATAGCGCAAGAACATTATTTACAATGTATGCTTAGCCCTAGCCCTAGGCAAACACAATACCTTTGTACCATTCATTCCATGGCATTTCTTGATTAGAGGACCCGCTTGATAAAAGAAATTATGTTTTATAAGGCATTTACGTCTTGTCAAACATGAAAAGTATAGAAGGAGGAGGGCCTACATGGACTTGACCCTTGACCTTTTACCTCACTTCCAAATATTAAATTTGATTATACATCTCCGTAAGTGTACACTTGCCGCTATCTATCCTTGGATTTTACAATTATTATTTTAACCTCCTCCCCTAAACTAATGATGGACTACACTTATTATGTCGTTAGATTATTTATATATATATATATATATATATACAAACATTAGAGTAATCAATGCCACACTCGCAATTGTCCACTTCCTTTTGTTTTAATGTGATAATTTCGTCTTTATTAGGGTATCATGTCTCAAACAAATAAATAACCCTTCTCTCTCTCGTCACATCTGCACATCTTGAATGTTCGTTGCTAATCAAACATTCATCTTTTTTCTTTTCATTTAACATTAATTAATTTACGGGTGAAGTATATTGTAAATAAATAAATAGTATTATAGAAATATATCTACAATTTTAGTAGATGATCAAACCATAGAAATATATTTAAAATATACTTACAATTTGAGTGGATGATCAAACAAAATTGATTATAAATTTAAATATTCGTTATATGTTTTTCATCCCGTTATGAAAGAGATGTTAATTTTGAGTTCCGTGTAATAAAAAAAATAATAATGCAGAGAATCTAGGCAGAAAGATTCTATTCTGGTTTGGTTGGTTTTATATTTATATTTTTATTTGCATGGAGGGTGAGGGTGTGGCACTGGCAATCCCTCCTCAATCCCTCCTCTCTCGTTGGTTGGTAGGTGAGGAGGGAGGAGAGAGAATGAATGGCATGGCGCATGGAAAAGCAAAGCAAAGCAATGAAGAGCGAGTAAAAGCCGTTGAATGCCTTGCAGCGAAGCAAAGGCCACGTCGATTCGGTTTCCACTAAATAGATTCTATTTCACTTTTTCATTTCACAGTGCGGAGTGGAGTGGAGTGGAGTGGGTGCCACTTGGTATGTCACGTGCCCCTCTGGCCTGCTGTTGTTCACGAAACGGGAAAGGGAAAGGGAAAGGAAAATTAATTGAAAAGAAAAACAAAAGTGGTCCGTGGTCACCCTTCTAATTTAGAGGACGTACATGATAACGGAGTTTTTGGCGGGGAATCAAAGGCGCCTATACTCGTTTTTACGACATTTGCTGCTGAGGCTGGACGTTCCCGGTTCCCTTCTCTCTCTCTGAAGGCAGCGATGGCCACATTTCAAAAAACAAATTAATGTTTCTCTTCTCGCTCTAAATCTAATCCCGTGAATCGTCTGACGGACTGACGGACTAGTTCGTACTCAGTACTCACTTTGTATTATATCGTATTTTCTTTTGTTGTTGAGAGCCTTTTTGGAATGGAAAAGCATGTGGAGCGAATGACTGCGAATTAACAGTCCACTAGCTGGCTAGGTAGTGAGTGGAAGAAAGGAATGTAGATGAAGTGCCATGGCGTGGGCGTGGTCGTGGTCGTGGGCGTGGGCGTGGGCGTGAAGAAGAGGTAATATCGATATCAATCAATCAAGCGGAACCGGTAATGAAGGCGGAATGCATGCGTACAAGTAGTGCATACAGCAGAGTGTCGAGCAGTAGTAGTATCAGTAGTAGCTGCGGCAGTCCTAGGAATTCCCCTTCACCCCCCTCCTCTCCCAGAAGACCATCGCCCAAACCGAGATATGGGCGGAGCAGCAGCAGCAGCAAAACCTGTATCAAGAGTAACCGTATGCAGGGCGCAGGAGGAGAAGCCACATTGCCATTGCCATTGCCACCTGCTAAATGTATGCACAAATTTATCTGCTTGGTGCTGTCTCTACTGCTGAAACGCCACGGAGTCTTCCTTTTTGCTCCGCTTATATACATCTCTGGCATGCTATTCTACATGGGCACCATGTCCTTTGAGGTGCCTGGAGTGGCTATGCATCCGACTCCCGGATTGGTATACCGCAGCCCACAACTGTTTAAAAGACTCTGGCTTGGAATGGACTCCGAGAATATCACTTCTTCTGATGGGGTCGGTTCTCATTTCCTCTATCTATTTATTTCGTATTTGTTTTCACGGATCATAGCTCATAAATTTTGGATGCTTTTTTTTCCCAAGGGTGAAGTCTTGAGCCGTTTTAGGGCCATTTTCAACAGATAGATATTGAATTAATTAGAAATAACCTCGAGGTACTTTTAATAGAGCATGAAAGAGAACAGCAACAGAGCAGTCTGAAATACCCAACATTTGACAAGAACCCATTTCAATATTTGTGTCCATGAGAACTGCCCCTTAATCTGTAGGATTACTGCACCTGGCTTATCTCAGGATCTTGTTACTTTTCCTTATTGTGGAATGCTTCAATATTCTCTCGGCTTTTCTTTAGGTATTTTACTGTTTTGACTGAGTTGGTCTGCCTCATGATTCCCAGTAGCTCTGTCCAACGATCCATAAATGAAGTCATTATTTAAGTAGGTTCCCCTTTCCTGGTCTTTTTCACTCTGTTTGGTGCACTATATTATTCCGGGATTCTGAAATATTTATGGAATACCGTATATCTTACTGTTACCGCCACAAAAATTGGTACCTTTAAATAATCCAGGAGTCTTCGTACAGAATGAAAATTGTGGATTATAGAAATCTCACACGGTCCAAAGCCAAAACACTTATTAAATTTAGCAATGCCATTAATGGATGTCTTGGGGCAGGAGTTTATAGCATGGATGTCTTGGGGCAGATTTATTCTTTGTAGCTGCTGCTGCAGGGAGAATTAGTTGTTCTGTGATAGAATTTATCTCTGTTATTTTCCTCATATCTGTGTTCATTATCTTATGTAATGCTTGCTCCTTTTAGTTAGTTAATGTCTGCTTCTGATTTATCATTTAATGTAATCTGGTTCGCATATCTCTGTTTTTTCTTTTTAATACACATGATATTAGAGTCGTGTTCGATCTTGGGAAACCCAAGAGTTTTAATATTGAAATAGCCGAGAGTTTCCATCTCAGATAAGATGAGGACATTCCTAATATGTTTATCGACCATGCGAGCAGCACGAGGTAAGATTAGTGAAAAGATTAGTGAAAAGAAATTGTAGATTATAGAAGTCGCAGAGCAAAGCCAAATAACCTGCACTATTATTGAATCCTGAAGTTCCGAAACGTCATTGGTCTGAGGCTGAGGTGATCCTAAACGTTTCTCGTCACATGGGTATCCATTACAATGCCGTCTATATAAGTGTCTTCATCTTAGACTGAAATTTTAATAATGATGAAGTTTGACCTTATATTTTTTTCATTCATTATAAGCACGTCTTCTTTAACCCTGGTCAGCTGACACAGAGGTCAAGTGGGAGTGTTGTTTTAGCTCCCATTTACTATAATTATTGACAACATTAATTTCTACGATAGCTACAGGCCAGGAACTAAGGCTTCTGGTGGTTGGATGCTTGTGGGCTTGACTGATAATGCAGTTTGTAAGGTTTTCTGGAGATTTTTGGATATTAATTAGTTCACTTGAATAATAATGATCAGTAATGTAGCAAATAATATTTCCTTGCACCTTACGGCCTGTTTCAGAAACGTGTCCGGAGGGAGATTTGCTAATGCTTTTTCTCTTCAAAGGCACTTAGAATCATCAATGTGGATTTCCTGTACTTATAGAGCTGGAGAACTTTGAAACGTTTCTCCGCCATTACGTCTTTCCAGCATTCTTAGTCCAACAATGCTGAAATAGTGATGCGCGTGTAGACTCCATATATGGGTTGTCTTGAGTTTCTTTAACTTGAAATACAGGCACAGCCGGAATATGATTTTCTGTATTTGTAGGCTACATCAAGCTTGTCCATAAAGTATAAGGATCGCAACATTATAAGTTTGACCCAAAAATATGTGATTAAGACGCATAATTTTCTCAGGGTTCTAGTATAGTCGAGACTCGAACTTACCAATAATTTTGCCATCTGTTTACTGTTTGCCGTTTTTAAAGCGAGTATTGATCCCAGCCCCCAAAATTGGCAAATCACCTCTTCTTTAATTATATGTGGCTAATATTAAGTAATCAACTCCACATACAAAAAGGTTAGTTGGGTGAACTGATTCCAAGCATAACGGCCTTCATGAATTGCCCATTCCGTTCCAGACAAACGTGGTTTTCATGAGTTGCCCATTCCAATTTAGACATGATTGTGTTTGCTGCACTGAAAGACTGTTACGGAAGATGTATCGCATTATTATGATTACAATTATAAAGAAGGCCTGAAGTTGAAGTTGAGATTAAAAAATAAAATTTTAAAAAGAGTTGGACATTTTATTTTGTCTAGTTAAAATTTAAATAATTATTAATTACTATAAATTCTGTGTTTTTCATCAGTAATTAGTATAAATTCATGTTAACTTAATTCAAAATATAAAAAATTAGAAAAGTAAAATACAAACTTAAATATTTAATTTTTTATTTGTATTTGAAATGCAAAAAAATTGAGATTTGCACTTTTGGCCTTTATTCAAAAAACTGATATATATTACTTATATATCTCCGATGCTTATAATCACACAAATGATATATACGAATTTTAAATCATATTATTTTTGATAAGAACGTAGGCGTATCATTTCCATGATATTTTGGAAAGGATCCAGAGATAGCATTTTACTTTGATATGTGTGGCAGTTAGCATGGAAGAGAAACTGAAAACTGATTTATGAGGCCATTGCAGTGTGTTGATGTGAACTTAGAATCTCAGATAATCTTTTTATAAGTTGCTATATTACTTTGCTCATTCAGTCTGGGAACGCATCCATCGAAGATGCAATATTCCTCATCAGTAAGGTATAGCTATCTTCTTCCCTATGAGGACAGTCTGGTTAATTATAAAAACGAGCATGAGACCATTCCAAGGGGAGGAAAAATCTCTACTTTAACTAGGAATATATCCAGCCTTAATCCAAAAAGTGAGCATAAGATTAACTACAAGGGATTTTAGAAGACAAGCTACTAATTTGGATGCTAGGGAATTGGCATCTCCAATCTTTTTCAATCTATTCTAATGTCCACTCGATGTGAAGTTGA
Source organism: Larix kaempferi (assembly GCA_027924585.1). NCBI lineage: Eukaryota > Viridiplantae > Streptophyta > Pinopsida > Pinales > Pinaceae > Larix > Larix kaempferi. The sequence goes on along the minus strand of BSBM01001568.1, from coordinate 822,855 downwards.
TCAGATTCAGTGGCAGCCTTAGAAGATTGAGTCGACTTAGAAGATTGGGATCCTCATTCCAACCAACCTTCAAATGAATATATCAAAAGTGATGCTCATATTCTCAAGTCGGGGAGAAGAAATCAGATGCTCTTATATATTTGTATCATAAATTACTAGTAATATTTCCAAGTTTATCTAAATCATAGCTGGAGGCATAACGGCCAAGTAGATATTTCGTTAATTGTCAGCAATTATCCAGGAAAAGCTTACAAATATATGATTCTCTTACGGGTAGCTATATGTAATGCACTATGGATAGCTTCTTTCATCCAGAACCCTAGAATCCGATCGAAAGTCTTGAGTTGACAGTTATGTTTTGTAAACTTTCCACTATAAAATATAAGAAATTTCTTACTTATCAAAAAGGTCAGTAGATATTTGATAAGAATCCATGCATAACATTTCACTAAAATTCACAACTTGACTACTGAAGGTTGGCTGGATATCCGTAACCTCTTCCAATGGCATCATAAAATATTCATGGTAAAAAATATGAGGGATATTAAAACTTAAAATGATCAAATATAGCAGTTAGTTTGATACAAATGACAACAATTTCTTTGTCTAACTTATATATAGTTAAAAATTTCTGTAAGTTTTAAATGTAAGTATTTTATGTCTTTCATGTGGCATGTCCATTTGTTTTGCATTTTTCAGATGTCAAAATGCAATAACTACTCCCCTGTTGATTTTCAACATCGGCATGATTGCAAAATTTTGCAACATAACCATTTGAGAAACCTGCATGCTTCCCCACTGTAATTTCCAATTACTTCACGACTAGTCGTTTACGTTGAGTCCGTCATATACTCATACACCAGTTTTGCAATCTACATCTTTTTCCACCTCTTATGCCTTTCTTGGACTACTTATTTGTCATGCCAATCCCACATAACTATCAAAATCCCACCTAGTTGGGGATCAATTTAACTTGGATTCAATTGTTTTTTCCATCTGCCAATCATAATAACCCGAGACACCTCCATCGTTTCTTCTGCTTATAGTATCCTCATCATTCTAATCAACAAATTACAGTCGTTAGATCGGAGGGCAGCATCAGATCGGACATATCGGCAATACCTCATGGGAGAGTTGTCATTGGAGATGTCCTATTGGGAATGTCATATTGGAGGAATGTTGTGGACACACAAGATCAAAGTCCCGATCAGCGAGATCTAACATATCAAGAGCAATGCATCGGCGGTGTCCCATTGGAAGATTATTGTGGAGGTGCATTCGGGAAGCTTGATGGAAAACATCTCCATTGTTTCTTCTGCTTATAGTATCCTCATAGTCAATAGATTACAACCGTCAAATCAGAGTGCAACATTAGATTTGACATATCGGCAAGCCCTGATGGGAGAGTTGTCATCGGAGATGTCCTGTCGGGAATGTCATATCAGAGGAATGATGTGGATGCACAAGATTAGAGTCTCGATGAGTGAGGTCCAACATATCGAGAGTGATGCATCGGGGGTGTCCCATCAGGAGATTATTGTGGAGGTGCATTCGGGAAGCCCAATGGAAAAGATCCAATGTCATATCAGAAGGGCCTTGTCGGAGGGGAAGTTTTGGAAAGTTGTCACATCCCCATTTTGACCCTTATAATATTTTGGTCTATAATGTAAATACTATATGCATATTATGTATGATTCCTAGCGTGGAGTTCAAGGCCAAGGCCCCGCTAGTGAACGCTCGACCTTGAAGAGGTAAGTATTTGATATTATGCTACCCGTGTGCTAGTGAGCCATGGGAATTGTAAATATGCTTTTTAATATAAATGCCCACAACTAGCTATGCAATGCAACAAGAGATGGGGGCATGATGTTTACAAGGAATTGGGAGGGAAATATTCAAACCCTTGAGCCAATCAAGTCAAGCCAAGTGTCAATGAGAGAACCCATTAACCCTCAACTACACATTTTGACCTATGCACCCAATCATTTAATTCTTCCAAGAGTATGGCAACCAATTTCGTGTATGGGCAAGCCATCAATTTGGGAAATTGTATTTTGCTTCATGGGCAAGAAAACACCCACGAAATTGTGCTATTCTTCACCCATGGCCTTTGCTCTCTCACGCAGTCTGAGCTAGCTGGGGCTTCCTCCTTCACATTTTGCATCATTTTCCCGCATTTTCCATGGCTGGGAACTCGTTTTTGGTTGGTACAGTGACTAGGAGAGGAGAACCACGATTTGGGGGTTTATAGAGGCCGTTTCTGTCCCTTGAAAGCCCAGATACGTTTTCTGAAAACGATTTGCTCTTCCAGGGTTGTTTTCCCATCTAAACATTTCGTTTTTGGGTGTGCAACAATTTGGGGAAAACCCATAGACCCTATTCTGTGAATCCCATTGTTGAATTGTGTATCCATGCCCAGTTTTTGAGTTTGCTATGTGTAAAAGAATGTTGGGGTTGAGATGGGTATCCATTGCTTTGGGCTGTGCTGAGCTTGAGAGTCTCCTTTTCCTTGTAGATATCATGCCCAACTCGGGGGTGGTCTCTAAGTGCTGAAAGAATATAGGCTGGGCAGAGACCTATGGTTGGGTGGAACGTTGCAGCGACATTGCTAGTTGCTTGGGACAACATTACAGTGAGATAAGTATATTTTCTTATGTGTATTTACTTCTGCACTGTTTGAATTAAAAGATGGTTGTTCTTGATATGGTTGATGCATGTGAAATATGTGTGGATGATGTTTTATTCCGCTGTGCATGTCTGCCTGATTATGGGCAATTGTTTATATTTATATGAATCATGAATGTTGAAATGGGCTAAGTTTTAAAAAAGCACAGATTTATGGTATCATGTTCCCTTCCTTGTGTTAATAGATGGGAGGGGAAAGGAAACAAAACAAAGTTTGATGGTATAGCAGAACCCGACATTTCGAAAAGACCTCATGGGAGGTTGGATTTCAGGAACAACTAGAGAAGAGAATGGATGGCAGCTCAATGGAGAAGATCAAATGCATTGGATCCGATAGCATGGAGAAAGCGCAGAGCAAGGGTGTCGATAAAAAGAAGGCAACACATTGGAGACGACAAATATCGGGAAGGAATCATCGATAGTTATAGGAGGAGAGTACATAGGGCAACTTCGACGAGTTCAGGTCGACCTGAACTAGGTCCGATGGGCAGGGGTCCGATTTGAGCCCTCTTAGATGTTTGTTTTTAGGAATATTTTTGATGGAACATGATTGTGACTCCGAGATAAGATGTTTGATGAGACAAGTCCGATACAGACCTCTTCGGGAGATGCTTATCAGGGATTCAAAATATTGTATCGAAGGGTAGTTCCAATAAGGTATATCGAATAGGGCGATCCTGATATCGATAAACAAATTTCAAGAGTTTTCAACAGTGTCATTATTGTAAAACCCGATATTCGACATTTGATAACCAAAGATATGATGTCGAAATTTCGCACGGCGGGGTTACCCAAAAGGTGTGTCTGACTGGCTATCTCAACGAAAGTATTCAAAGCGTTGTCGGGAAAGACTCATTAGGGTTTTGTGGGGTTAAACGTATATGATATGACCCCAAGGGGAGTTATATGGGGCTAAATGTATATGTAATAGTGGTCGACCCTAATGAAGAGACCTAATGAAGGCACCACATGTGCAATGAGTGAATATGTATCTATAGAGGTAATGTAGTACTTGGGTTATACTATTTTGTGAATATAATTCGTAATGGGATATCCGATGAGACAATATTGATACAAGTATCCAATCAAGTCTGTCGAGCGATAGGTGTTCAGGGAAATATCATTGGAAATTAGATTGAAGGGTTAGTTATAGATTTTTTGATGCACTAAGTTCGATGAAGCTCATGGAAAGGTCAACATTGAGACTACGAAACTTGAGAATTAAGCTCGTGATTCAAAAACCCGATGAAGGCAATCAATATAAGGGCAAATGCAGTTGAATCCAGTCCATATCTTAGCTCGGTAATATGTCCAAGGAGACCAACTTTGATATAAGGCAAAGATACTAATCACGTAGGAGCTGTTCACAACAAAGCCATAGTAGTCGTAGAATCTAGTTCGAAATATAAAGAATTAAACAAGATATTAAACATAAGTTATTCTCGAGACTTGATCTTGATGGCTTGTTCGGTAAAAAGGACTTCAATCGATTTTGTCATGTGAATTGATTCCGAAGTATGATCACGCATCCGAACTGTTTTGCAATACTTGAGCTTCTCAAGGTAGTTGAAACACTGTCTACCCCTCAAACCTATTTAAATATGAAGCTATGCACAAAGCTAATACATCGAAGGTAAAGGAGGAGGTATGGCTGTGTTCCATAGTGTTTTTTTTCATTTCATGTACAGTCGTCTAAGAACCTAATAGTGCAACACTGGCAGGTAAGACTACTTCGAGGTCCATCCACTAAGGTTAAAGCATAGCATCTTTCAGTTGGAGGCACGTTCTATTTATCTGCAATTCATTCGCTCTTTCTTGTATATTTTAAGGCTAATGCCATCATGTATGCAGGTTACTTCGAGACAATTTGAGCGTGAGCATATTCATATTGTCTGGGGTTTCACCTGGCTGAGTTGTGGAATGCTAAGAGCAACATAGGGTCTCAAATGTTAATTTTTAATTTCAATTCGGAGCTGCAATAATACTTGAAATCAAATAACAATCATACACATTAGCAATCACATTCGACACATGAATTTACCCTGGGAAAACCCTATATGACTTGAGGGAGAAAACCCCAGCAAAACTTTCCTTAGTATATTGATAGATAGCAGAGAATTTCTTTTACATAAAGCACTCCCGGTGCAATTACAGAGCAAGAGAAAGATAAAGAAGAGACTCAGAATAATATCCTGCACAAAGAAAAGCGCATTTCCTTCAAGAGAGAATTGAATTCGTTTCACATTAAATTCATCAATCCTATATAACATATTTATACATTCTTCTCATGCATCGGCTTCTATTTTTATCTTCTGACTTCAGGATGAACCCACCGTCCATCTGGATGCATCAATCTTGCATGAAGAAGTGCGCCCCACTTCTCATGCAGTGCATTAACTCACTGAACTGATTCTTAGGATGAACCATGCCCCTTAATTGAAAGCTTGCCCACTTAGTTAGGTGGCTAACTTAAGTGTCATCATGCAAGTGTAATGTTCCGTTTTGGGTAAAACTGGAACAAAGGACATGCAGAGCATAAGAGCCCTAGCTCAAGGGCGTGCAAGCATGCATGCGAAAGCAAGATGCATGCAAGCATGCATTCAAAAGTGAAATGCATGCAATCATGCAGGCATGCAAAAGTGAGGTGCATGCAAGCATGCATACAAGCAAAAGTGAGATGCATGCAATAGTGCATACATGCAACAAGTGAGATGCTTGCAAACATGCATGCATGCAACAAGTGAGATGCATGCAACTCAACAGAGAAATAGAAGAGAAAAGTGACTTAGGTATAAGGCATGCAATGTCAAGGTTATAAAAGAAAGATAAAGTGAGTTACTCGACATCCATTATTATTATTGATCATTGAGATTTGTGTGAGAGCTCTGAGAGCCATAGGGTTTTAGGGCACACTGCCCTAGCCAACAACATTGGTTTTGACGGTGAAATCTATCCGTCTTAGTCAATTTATTGGATAGATCATTCAAATCTCATTCTGGGTTTCATCGTGAGAGGTTTTATGAAGTTTATGAGCAGGGTTTGAATCACCTTGCAGCTAGATGAATTCATAATTTGTGGATTGAGTTGGAAGAATATATGATACCAATGAACAGTGCCGTGAATAGTAATGTGAACAGTGCTGCTACAGTGCGTGAACAGTGTTTTAGTGCTGTGAACAGTAACATGAACAGTGCCATGCATAGTAATGTGAGCAGTGCTGCTACAGTGCGTGAACAGTGTTTTCTTATCTATGTTCTGGAATTACTATATAGAAGTTTGTTGGGACAATTTCCTATCCCAATGCTGCATTAGACTCCTCAGTGAATCATACTCATGATCCACCTTGATATAAGCTGCTACAAGTGATACATATTCAAGATCCACCTTGTTATAAGTCGCTACAACCATCCTTCTCGAATCATACACGCTGCTAACAGTCCTTACCATTTGGAATATTAGGTTTGGATGCCAAGAGATCACACCATTTCATTCTGAGGGATGCATGCATGAGAAGAGGGCGTGAACAACTGCTACAGCCAACTTATATTCACCCATTCTCGCTGCTCAAGCAATTGAATTACAGCTGTTGCAACTAGCAAACAATCCCCCTTCAACACTGTTTAAAGCTTACTTCTGGAGATCCATTTGCACAAACTATCAGCTGTTATAATTCTCTAATGTGCCTCACCATTCACTGTGTAAGGTCAGATTTATACCTGCTTTGATATTTGAATGTATGGGACAGTTTGGATAAATTCCATTAATTATTGCACAGTGCTCTTCTTGAATTCTCTGGGGTTTATCAAGTATATAACAGAATGTTCAATTAAATTATATATATAGCAGCTAGCATGCTTGATGCACTTGGGATTAGGATGTTAATTTTATGTGGCATATAATTGTTCTTTGAGTTGAGAGATCCTCATGCAAACCATGCAAACTACCAATAAGATACCAAATCAGCGATTATTGTAACCAAATGAAATAAGACAGTCAAGAAGTCAGATTCCCCTACTAGGAATTTTATAGTGGTATCAGAGCATGTTCTTCGCCAGCTGTGGGAAATTGGCATGAGCATGCAATCATAAGCAGTTAGATCAATCAGATCTACTATACGTGCATTCATCGTCAAGAAGATTCAAGGAGATTTAAGGAATTTTGTTGGTTCTACGGAAGATTTGTTGAACTGGTTCAATGTTTTCATGGTTTCTAAACATTAAAGGCAACCACCTGATCATAAAATCCGGATCAGCTGTGCATGGAGGGGGTGGTCCAACCACTTGATATTACCATATTACCTCCCTCCCAGAGAGCTTGGTGGCCTCACCTTGACAGTGCAGGCACTCCAGGAGGCAGTTTGGGCAGTTTCACACTTCCCAAGGCAGATCAGAAATGGTAAAAATGGCTACTGAGGGATTCGATTTGGGCTACTGAGGTAAGGGATTGGCATGGGATGATGTTTGATGATGAGAGTGATGTCTTCCACACCTTCTCCAGTAGTTTCAACTTTCAGTGGGGCCTACACTCTTTACTCCGGCGTTCTATATGATTTTCTGGAGCCTCCTAAGGAACACGACTTTCCCAGAGAGGCACGATTTGGTGCTTAGAGCATTATTTTATTGATACTGTGCCATGGGGATTGACCAAGGGTGTTAGAAATTACCCCTTGGACCCACCATGAGCTAGATCTTATATTTTATCATTGAGTTTTGGTGGGACCCCCTCTCCTAGGGCGATTTGGTCCATTGATGTATTGTATTGTTATATTGATCCATGTACTTTTATGTTGAGCTCATCTCAACCATTGATTAGATCACTTTGATATTTTAATCTTAGCCATCCATTCAAAAGGTGGTTAGGATTTTGGCCTCTCTCCATCCTATTTAAAGGAGAGAGCTTCTCATTGTAAAGGGTCTTTGGCTCTTGGAATCTTGATAATAGAAAAACATTCTTGTGGAAATTCTTGGGTCTCCTTTGTATCTCGTGTTCTTAGATGGTGATTGGAAAGTCTATTGCATCCTAGCATTTGGAAATTTGTGGTAAGATCTATCTTTGTGGAAACTTTGTCATGTCTACAGGAGGGCGAATTCAACTTGGGCATTTTTGCAAGGCTTCTTCAACTCGCTCACTTGGCATTCGCTTGTACCAGGGGGTTATCATTAGTATCATTGTGATCTATGCTATCTTTCTGTTATTTCTCTTGTGGCATTAGTCTTATCTCTTGTTTGCAGCAAATCTGATATGGTTGACGTTTGTTGTGCAGGAGAGAGGGCGCATTGGCTTCCTTGGACTAAATCGACTTCATAGAAAACTACCTCAAAGCTTCTCAAATTGATCGGGTTTGCATAGATCATCATCATCAAGGCATCTACAAGGTTATCTAGGTAAGATCCACAGGTTTGTCTACTATTTCTTGATCCCAATCCATTGGCATAAGCAAATAACTGTTAAAACCCTCATTTGACAAATTTTCAGATCTACTTGGATCTAGTTGGCTTTTGGGTAAGATATTGAAAACCCACCTCTATAGCATCCACGACAATTCAGATCTATAGTTTGGTGTGGATTGGCCTCCATTTGACCCCTTTCCCAAGACACCTTAGCCTCTCCAAGTGAGGTCGCACTCCTTGGTTGGGTGAGTTTTGCTAGATCTAAGACCTGGGTAGGTGAGATCCCACTTGATTCACACTCTCCTCACTTGATAACCTACCCCTAGTGCTTCACCTTGTTGATTTTCACCTTGTGGGCCCCATTCCTCATTTTGAGGGTTGTGCCCCACTTGGGTCACTTGGTGATGCATTTTGAATCTCAGATCTACTGAGATCTAGCCATTGGATGACCCTGATCTTCAAAACCCACCTTGCTTTACACCTTGACATCCCTGATCTACAGTTTGGTGGGCATCCGACTCCATTTGGCCCATTTTCCAAGGCACTGATCCTTCTCCTAAGGCTCACGACTTTCCTGGGTTGTGAGATTTCCTTGGTGGCTGATCTCTGTCTGGTTGCTTGAACACTTAGATATTGTCATATCCATCTATCAAGCACAGCTAGAAAGCCCTAATTGTTAGATCTCTGCTTTGGGACACTTTCCCTGTTTTAAGGGTCACGTTTCCCAAGGCGGTTGATTTTGATCATTTGAAACTAGCTCTGAATACTGGAATCATACTTAATCCTTGAATCACTGTGTGTCATCTTTCATCGTCACATCACACCTTTCCTAAGCCTCCACAGTGGTCCTAACTCCTCAATTCTAGGGTTCCATACCTGCCACCCTACTTACTTCATTAGATTGATTTGATCTGGTAATTGGGTTGATATCTCCTATCGGGAGTAGATCTGGGTCTCCCCCTTGCTATCTTGGCTTTGATAGCTAAAGCGAAGAGTGCCTTGGTTGGCGTGACAACCATCCTTTTGGGAACCAAGGCCCTCTTGGTTCATCACTTTGGTTGCCCATCCCCTCTACCATCCACTTTGGATCCACCTTTAGGGGAAACTCCAAGATCGGTGATAATAGGCACCATACCAGGTTTCTTGAAAATCTGGTGAGGTGAGTTGTGGCTGTAATGGCATTATTGCCTTGGAACATCGGCAACTTCTTGATAGCCTTGTCAGGCAAGTCGTGTGGATAACTTGCTATTTGAGTGAAATTAAGGTGTTTGAAATTTTTTTCCATTGGATCTAAGAAATTATTACTAAGGTTATTGTTTTCAAATAAGTTATGGATGTCTTCAACAGACCCGACTCCTGAGTTTTCAAGGATCCTCCGAGAAGCAAGCCTGCTCCGTCTCCTTCTGTAAACCCTTTCAGGTTCAAGAATGAAACTGCCCAAACCATCGTTTGTCCTTCTCGTAGAATACCTTGTTGAGTTTAAGTTTAGTGGAGTCGCCAGATGGATTAAGTAAAATTTTATTTATTAAACTAAATGCATCAAAATAAGGTAAAACGAAAAGGTTAATGTCGTACCCAGGAATAAAAAGATTTATCCCCGGCAACGATGCCAAAAGATGTTGTCGCCAGAACACGCACCCGGGGGTTATCGCAACATAAATCTTCAAGCTGCTTAGGTGCGTTCCTTGGGTGGCAAGTCTCGAGTCAAGTACTGTCGCTTGACCTTGACTCCTCTGTTTAGGCAGAACTCCTAATGAAGCCAAGGGGGGTAGTCCCTATGAGTTACTAAGGCTGGTTAAGCTTTAGGTTTATGATTGGGTAAGTTTTTTAGGAGTTTTGAATAAGATTTAACTGAAAGCAAAAGTCACTTGCAGAATATAAGTTCCGATCAACAACATAAGATATACATAAGCAATATAAGATCTGATAAAAAGTTTGAAATACTGTAAACAAGATCAGTGCCAAAAAATGGAGTCGAAAAATGCGTGCTTTTGTATTGTAAACGTTTTGCGAGTGCTTCTTGGTCAGTTTTATTTTATTATGAGATGGGATTTGACTACGGGAAAGGGGAGCTCCAGATATACTGTGAGGTACAAGGAGTAATGTCCGGAAGATAACTAAAGGTGGTTCCTCATGAAGACGTGTGGGCTGGAATCGAGTCTTGAGGGAGGTGTTCAACACTACACCAACAAGGGTGTAGCCTAACTGTGCCCTGAGGTCGCCTCCCAGTGGTTCCCGCTTCTCCTGAGAAATTTCCCCACACAATAATTAAGGTCCGAGTGCCGAATTTTCACTATGTTCAGGGTAGTTAATTTTATTAGTATGAGTTTTTATTTAGATGTGAAGAATTAAGGAGTAGTTACAACTCTTTCTGATTTCCCATAGTCCTAGGCAAATGCTCGCAAGGGGAAAGAGCATACTTTGAGTTGGCAACTGGATGTTTGTTCCGTTTTTTATTGCAGAATAGATAAATGACTAAAGAAAGGTGTTATGCTAATTACTATAGACAAAGAATCTATTTTCTGATCATTCGATCACGTACTCAGGCAAAGCTCTTTATGTGACGGCGAGAGCATACTCCGGGAAAGCAATGCCAAGTTCGTTTATCAAAAGTAAAGACTGAATAGTAAAATGTTTGAACTAATTACTACACCACGAATATCTTTTCCCTTTCGGTACTTCGGTAGAGCGTGGTGGGTTAGTACTGATTTCTTTGGCAAAAATACTTTGAAAAAATAAAACTTGCTTGATATGTAAAGTATACTGCCTGCGGAAATAAGAAATTAAGTGTTCCTACGTCCCGAGTGAGTTTGAAGGCCGATATTTGGATCGAACACTTCAAACGTTAAATTTTAACTCTAGATTGGTTTATTTAAACATGAAATAAAATTTGTTAGAAAACAATCATGCCATAAAATAAATTGTGATTCCCCCTAAGGGGGATGGGGTGTGGGTGTTGGGTAGCCCACTTGCTCTTCTTTTTACTCGCTTATTAGAATATAGAAATGCTTGTGATCCCTTGTAAAATGGGATCACCAAGCTTACAATGCTTTAGAAAAACAAGTTTTATGAAGAAGAGAGGTCCCAGGGTGCCCTGGATGGCCAAAAATTTGAAATTTTGCCAGAGTTTATCTCCTTTTTCTTTCAACCTTCTACAAACCAGCAAGTTATTAGTTCCTAAAAATGCCCAAAAACACTTTTTCAAAGTGTTTTTGGACAACCAAGAAATTTGTGAAATTTTTTCTAAGTGTAAATTGCAAAATTGAACACAAGAAAGCAAGCTTTCTTTTGGATCTTGGCTTGCCTTTGAGGGCAGCCAATGAAGCACTTTTAAATTTTCTAAATATGAAACTTTAAACCAATATAAAGACTCTTTTGCACAAACTTCAAGATTTACCTTAAACTAGCTTGCATAAAGGAGACTTATTGCTAGATCTAGATGACAAATCCACTTTTAACAAATACTTAGATCTAAGCATGCAAAACTATGACGAAGTCTAATTTCTTAAATAAAACTTTAAAAAATAAATCAGATCTAACCTATAGCATGAGAACAAGTAACAAATTAAATCTTTGTAAGAAGAAAGAAGGTGGAAGTGAAGGCCCTTGGAACTTGGGCAATGGGGTCTTTCACAGTAGCATTGAAAGTGTACTATGTCCCCACAAAATTGATCATTGGAACAAGTTCCTAACCTTTTCTAACCCTTGGGTTGAGGAGGTAGTTGCATAACCATGGGGTTAAATTTTGTATTCCAGGCAATTAATTATTTAGGAGAGTGCATTTAATTTTATCTATAGTTGCTACCCACTTGGAATAAATAATTATGGAGCATTTATTATTATTGATGCAATTAATATTTTTATTTGTTATGCTGAATAAATGGTGAACTTGGCCCACTAATTCGAATTGGTGCATAAGGTTGGAGGATTACTTGGAGTAGAAGTCAAGTAAGCACTAGAGTCCAAAATGGAGAAAAGAGGAATATTTCAGGAAAAACAACATAAATCCAGAAAGCAGGATAAAACAGGAAAAGCATGAAAGTTTGGAAAGTAGGAAAGTTTAGAAAAAGAAAGAAAGTCAGAAAAAAGTGGAAAAGAAAGAAAAGCCAAAGCAAAGCAAGCAAGCAAAGCAAGGAAGGAAAGCAAGCTTCCTCATCCTCTCAAGGAATGCGCATTACTCAAGGAGACTTGCTCTCCAAGTCAGGAAACATTTATAAATAATGCCATGAGAACCACATTGACATCTTTTGCTAGTGTGAGAAATTTTATGAATGCATTTGTGCATCCAAGACTTGGGAGGTGTGCCCCTAGTCAAGCATGGGAGATGTGCCCCAGCTTTCTGTGAGAGGATGATGGCATCCAACTATTATCACTGAGTGTATTTGCAGGTATTGAAGTTGACTAGGTCGAATCAGAAGTTCAGAATCATCTTCACCAAAGTCAGAGATCGAATCCGTCCTCCTATTCTATAGCTAGTTTCCTATATGCAAGAGGAGAGATTCTTCCATCATCTTCTAAGGTGAACTTGGCCCACTAATTCGAATTGGTGCATAAGGTTGGAGGATTACTTGGAGTAGAAGTCAAGTAAGCACTAGAGTCCAAAATGGAGAAAAGAGGAATATTTCAGGAAAAACAACATAAATCCAGAAAGCAGGATAAAACAGGAAAAGCATGAAAGTTTGGAAAGTAGGAAAGTTTAGAAAAAGAAAGAAAGTCAGAAAAAGTGGAAAAGAAAGAAAATCCAAAGCAAAGCAAGCAAGCAAAGCAAGGAAGGAAAGCAAGCTTCCTCATCCTCTCAAGGAATGCGCATTACTCAAGGAGACTTGCTCTCCAAGTCAGGAAACATTTATAAATAATGCCATGAGAACCACATTGACATCTTTTGCTAGTGTGAGAAATTTTATGAATGCATTTGTGCATCCAAGACTTGGGAGGTGTGCCCCTAGTCAAGCATGGGAGATGTGCCCCAGCTTTCTGTGAGAGGATGATGGCATCCAACTATTATCACTGAGTGTATTTGCAGGTATTGAAGTTGACTAGGTCGAATCAGAAGTTCAGAATCATCTTCACCAAAGTCAGAGATCGAATCCGTCCTCCTATTCTATAGCTAGTTTCCTATATGCAAGAGGAGAGATTCTTCCATCATCTTCTAAGAGGCATCTTGGCCTAGTTCTGATGTAATAACAGAGTATGTAATGTTCCGACATCAGTCACTTCAATACAAATTACAAAACTTTGATTTCTTCTCCATTTTATGCACCCCTTCTAGATTTAGCTAGAATTTGACTAGCTTTCAATGAATGATTCATAAGTCAATGAGTAAAGGTCCAAATGAAGTCATTCATGTTCCTGTAGTTAGCTAACATATCCTATGTCATGATCCAACCTCTGTTTCAGAAATTCGATTGCATTTGAGCACTGTTTGGGTGTCCAAAAGTCGAACGAGTCGAGCTGTCCAGAATTACGATTTCACTAGATTTGTTATAATACTTGCCCAGATATGCATATAAATTTATGAGATGATATTTAATGATTATATGACTGTAAATGAATGTTAATTAACCTCTCTGATGTTTGCAACAACCTTCTCCAACCCTCAGCCAAGTTTCCCACCCATACTAGTCTGTATATGTTGAGAACCCCAAGAGCATTGGAGTAGAGTTCAGCCGGGCTGTTCTTGAAACATAAATGGTTTCAGCACGTTGTGCAGAAGTATAAACTCAGATCAAAACCTTCCATCCATCCATAGCCTTTGATTTTGCCCATCTCCAGCAATTCTAGCTTCCACAATCACTGTTTTAGTCAATTTCAAGAAGTCTTGAGTTTTGTGCCACAATCCTAAGTCGGTACATCACACACCTTTATTACAATTTGAAATTTTCCATTTAAACCATTAAAAAATGGCCCAAGTTTACGGAAAAAAAAATATTTTTCTTGGAAATTAAAAAAACCTTAGGGGGACCTAGCACATGTCCATACGACTCAATTTTATTATCTAGCATATAATATACATTGACACTTGAACTCTAATGACCTCCTAAGATTGATAAATCATGCTGACCACCCCAACTTTGGAGGTACGAGTGAAAAACTCGAAAATTATAAGTCGTTTATTCAACAACATATAATTGACAAGGGAAAAAACACTCCGGGCTAGTCGAACTGATATCTAAGTCTTAGGAAAGCCGAGTCCTTTACAAAACCATCATGCTATGACATTTTTTACAATTTCCCAGCAGGGCATGGACATATTATTTTATTAAAAAAAAGGGCCAAGGTGGCCTGCTAGGACTTTTGATCTTCTGATTATGAACAAGTGAACTTCTTCTATCTTCACAGGCTCACTTAAAATCACCTAAGTGCAATTTAGCGGATAACCCCTTATTTACCTACTGATGATCTAATAACCATGATTAAGTTCTTATGGTATAAATGGCATCAATCCTCAGTCAATTCCCTGAATGTCAGTACCCACTCAAACCTATGGGAATTAGATAGGTTAGCGGGATGGTCCTCTGTGCTTAAGCAAAAGAGGACATTACATCTACCATGCCAAGCTTGTCTCGGAAGTACCTATACTTCATCACGGACAGAGGCTTAGTCAACATATTTGCAATTTGCTCACCAGTAGCAATGTACTGAAGTCTTATGGCACCTCTCCGGACCATGTCTCTGATGTAGTGATACTTCATCTCAATGTGTTTCAATATGTCATGAAACACAGGGTTTTCTGAGAGCTTAATGCAACTCTTATTGTCAGAGTGAATGACAGTAGTCTCAAGCTTCTCACCGAACAACCCAACAAGTAGCTTCCTAAGCCAATTAGTTTCTTGGCAGGCGATACTAGCTGCAATATACTCTGCTTCTGTAGTACTCTTGGCTACGGAGCCTTGCTTCCTGCTGGACCAAGAGATCATAGCTAATCCCAAGCTAAAACAAAATCCAGATGTACTCTTTCGGTCCATAATACTTCCACCCCAATTGAAGTCGGCATATCCAAGTAGCATCACTCCACCACTGGAAGCATATCTGAGTCCATAAGCAATAATACCTTGAAGGTATCTAAGCACATGCTTGGCAGCAACCCAATGTCTATGTCTTGGGTCAGACATGACCTGACTCAAGATACTCACTGCATAACATATGTCTAGTCTACTATGTATCAAATACATCAAGGAACCAATGAGTTGTCTTTACATGGTAGGATCCACTAGATCCGATCCGGAATCTGACTCATGTAGCTTCTTTAAATTAGACACTATTGGAGTAGACATGGACTTACAATCCTTCATACCAAATCTCCGCAACACATCAACTGTGTACTTTCCTTGTGAGAGAAAGATCTCATCTTTCCTTTGCCAAACTTCTAGACCAAGAAAATAGTGCATAGACCTAAGTCTTTCATTTCGAACTCAGAAGTGAGCTCCCTCTTGCATCGAGCTATCTGTTGCTCTTCTATAGTAAGGAACAAGTCATCAACATAGAGAACTAAGATCAATGGATGGTTCTTCACAACCTTGAAGTATAGGTTGTGGTCAGCTTCACTTTTGGAGAAGCCCAATCTCAGAAGATAGCTGTCAATCCTCGAATACCAAGCCCTCGGGGCCTGCTTAAGCCCATACAAGGCTTTATTAAGTTTGCATACATGGGACTCCTTCCCATGAACTACAAACTCCTCAGGTTGTTGTATGTAAACCTCTTTCTCAACCTCACCATTGAGGAAGGCAGTCTTCACATCCATTTGGTGAAGTTTCCGACCCAAAAATGAAGCAGGAGAAATTATGGTTCGGATAGTAGTGTACTTGGACACAGGAGCAAATGTCTCATCATAGTCTATCCCTTCTTTTTGTGAGAAACCACATGCCACAAATCTTGCTTTATACTTTTCAATACTTCCATCAGTTGCATGCTTGATTTTATAAAGCCACTTGGAAGTTACTGTGGACTTCTCGTCAGGTTTAAGAACCACTTCCCACATATCATTCTTCATGATAGATTTGTATTCTTCTACCATGACATCTTTCCATACTTGCTTCTTTGAGGCTTCCTCATAGGTAGATGGTTTTGAATCACTGATGTGACTCATTTGTGCTACATATTTTGAAAATCTTTTACGTCTCTTTTGCTCTCTGGATGAGCCTGGAGGTGTTCCATGCTTTTTTTCCTCTTGCAGAATGTCTTGACACCATGCAGATCTCCTCTTACTAGGAGGTTGATCAAGTGATATTTCTATCAAATCTTCTGGTTCTTCAGGATCAAGCGGATCTACGGACTCTTCTGACTTCTCCCTCTCAACATCTGAAAGGGGAGAATAAGAAACTGGGTCCTCCATCATAGGAGTATCATGCTACTCCATATCTTAATCACATTGAAGTATTTTGGAGTGCTTGAAGGCAACCTCTTCATGAAAAGTTACATCTATGCTAACTTCAATGTTTCTTTGTCCTGCAACATAGATTCTGTAAGCTTTGGAGGATTCACTATATCCAACAAATGTTTCTTTCTTTTCGGATGGCTCCATTTTTGCCCTCTTCTCTTTTGGTATATGAATGTAAATAGGACAGCCGAAAATATTCAAGTGTTCAACATCTGGCTTTTTACCAGAGAAGACCTCTTTAGGAGTCTTTTCTCCCAAGATGGTATGAGGCTTCTGTTCTGAATATAAACAACAATGTTGGAGGATTTTGCCCATAAGGATGTGGGAAGATCTTGATCACACATCATGGCTTTTGCAGACTTGTTGATGCCCCGAAGATCGCAGCATCAATCAGAAAGGGATTCTCCCCGGTAGACTATCCCAATTAGATTGTCCACCGTTTGGTGTGGGGAATCCGTCCGGTTAGCGGTTCCGGCAACCGTTGGGTTTGGAGTTTTGCTCCAATTATACCGGTTATGGCCCGATCCACCGTTCTTTTGATTTTAAGTTTTAGAATGATATGCAAGTGCCTAGTCTAACTTAATCTAAATGCAGAACTGGAAAACAAATCTGTGTCTAAAACTGAAATAAATCTAAACTATCCCTGCAAGGAGCAAATTGTAAATAAATCTAAACTATCCCTGCAAAAAGTCCTTCACACTCTTTCCTAAACTTCTATTTATAATATTACAAAATGCCCTTTGGGCTGCCACCTGGCTCTTTACACTTGTCTCCTACAGACTTTTCCCTTTTAATAAACAAAAATTGTGACCCTTTTTAAAAACATAAAATTTCCAAAAAAGAAAAGGATAGCTGCCCAATGGCTCTACACTTTAGACATATGAAGGCCAAAAAACAAAAATAGGAATCAACGCCTTAGGATCAGCGTGTTCACTCTTGGGAAGGCGCTCCAGCTGGGAGAGAAGCACTCGGGCTGGTTGTTACTGCTGCTGTTGCTGCTGCTTTCTTTTCCTCTTCAGCAATGTAACTGAACCAAACACCAGTGTTTCTGATAACTACATTCGCCGAGGAAGGGAGCAAGATTTTCTGGGAAGTCACATCTTTACCAAGCTCTATTCTAATACCCTGAATTTCTACAACTGCTGCTTGGTGGATTTCTTTAAGCAAATGGTGGTGTATTGATGACATCCCAATATAATGATGGAGATCATCAATGGCTAAGACATCGATCTTCTTTACATATTCTGTTTGGATACCCAGTTCTTTCTTCAAGTCAGATCAACGTTGTTCTTTGCTCGGGAACTCATCAAGGGACTGAGGGAAACTCAACTTGCACTTACCATGCACTTCATGGATTTTTTGATAAAGACTGTTACTTTTATCCATTGTCCCTTGGATCTTAGCCATTAGCTTAAGGCTACAGTTCTTGCAGAATTCCAAAAGGGCTATGTCTTCATTAAAACCATCTACAGATTTGAATGGGAGATGCTTGGGGAAATCAACCTTCCCTTTTCTCCATTCCATCTGGCTCAGGATGTTTGCTTTAACCCGAGTATATTTACCCTTAAGCCTATTGGCCTCTGCATTAACTTCTTTTAGTCTAACCATCATGGCTTTGAGCTTGCACACTTCCTCAGTAATCAGCTCCTGAGTGCCATGCATTTGTTTCAGGATGCTACAGGACAGCTCATGGAAGGGAGACATATCTATTGCTCTGCTCTCTGCCTGGTCTAATTGCTCAACCAATGCCTGCTTATCTGCTTCTAGATGGGACACTCGAGCTTCTGCATCGTTCTTTTCTGCTTCTAAAACCATCATCTAGACTGCCAGGTGCTCCTTTTCTTCTTCTAAATGGTTATACTTGTCTGACAATTCTTTATGCTCAACAGACAGGCGATTATACCTATTCACCACGAGATCCCTGTAAGCCTGCTCATTAGCCACAGTATGTTGTAACATGTGAGCTCTCCTCTTTGTCAACTCAACTTCTCTAACTATATCGGCCACATTGTCCTGCGTTGCTTTTGCTGCTTCTATAGCGGCGGATGCCATAGCTAAGGGAGCCTTATTTGTATTTTGCATTACTGTGGTCTCCCGTCGGGTAACAATATCTTCTTGGAAGAGTCTCTTTATCCTCTCTTCCGATTTTAGGACCACTGCCTTTCTCTTCTTATCATACACAAATTCATCCCACCGAGACACCGTATGCTCTTCTGATGGAGTGTAAGGGACGATTGGGAGATCTATCACATTTATTTCTGCTTCTGTGGGTGGGGTCTGAACTACTTGAGCTGAATCTGTTCCCACATTTTGGGCATCGGAGACACCTGCTTGTGCTGTGTTTGCCTCCACATTTTGGGTGCTGGGAACACCTGCTTGAGGTATGTCTGTTTCCATATCTTGGGTGCCGGAGCCACTTGCCTGAGCATCTTCAGCTGCCTTAAGTTCTTCTTCCGCCTTTTGTTCTTCCTCAGCTTTTCGCTTTCTTTCTTCTTCTTCAGCTTGCCGCTGATTTTCATTTTCTTCCATCTGTTTTGCATCTTCAGCTTCTTTCTGCAGCCTTTCATTTTCTGCTTCTTGCTGCAATCTTGCCACTTCGGCTTCTTGCTGTAATCTTGCAACCTCCACTTCTTGTTGCAATCTTGCAACCTCAGCTTCTTGTTGCAACCTTGTTTCCTCTTTTATCCTTTGCTCTTCTTGGGCTTGGGCATCAGCTGCTTCTCTCTCTTTCTGTAGGCTGGCTTTTCGGGCTGAGGTAGAGCTAGAGCTTGCTCCACTGCTTTGGCAACAAATCTGCAGCTCAGTCATGTTGTTGATGCCTCTGAATGCCTCTTCCTCGGCATCATAATAATGAGCGTATTCAAAATGAGCATAAATTTCTTTGCAATGTGTTGTCCTCCGAAATGGCATGCATGTCGTTTTAAAAGCCCAAAATGCAACACACCAGCCGAAATGACAACTCTCTCAGGAGAGAGGCCAATGTCACCACACTCCTCTCCTCTTCGCTTCAGGTTGGCTCTTCTCCAACACTAGGGGGGTATCCCTAAACTAGGATCGCTAAGGCAAGTACAGTAACGGGCAAGGTGAATGGAAGAGGCTGCCTTAGGGAAACAGAAGTAACAAAAGATAGTTTTCAAAATGGGTGATGGAAAAGGAAGGGAAGATCAATCCTTAGGGAAAGACCAGTGCCAATACCAGAAGGGGAAATGGAGTCAAAAGAGCGCTCATGGAGGCTTTATGCTTCATAAAAGTGAGATGAATCTAGAATGCATAAACAATCAAATCTTAATCAACATTTCGTACAACCGAATACTGATGTCCATTGAGAAACTAATTGTTCAAGCATAATTAACCAACTTAATCCTAAATGGCTAATCTATTGTGCTTGAGAAAGCCCTCACAAGCTAAATTCATTCTACAACTTGAAATAAATCACACAAGCACATGAAGGATGCTCAATCTGTCCACAAAACCGACTGATTTTTTCATTAAGCTCGACAGGGATAAAAAACCCAAAATTTTTCCATGTTTTACAATGAAGGATGCTGGCCTCTTTATAGACCAAAAAACTCACCTACTTCAGAATATAAAATAATAAAATGAATGGAGACAAAAAGTGAAAAAGATTACTTTTTCCCTCAAACAAAAGCTTCGAAAATACTGAAGATGATTAAAAGAAACTCCACGTATCAAAAGATACCCCACAGCATTGGTTATCATGGTAGACAGCTCGGCAGAGGTGACAAATTTTATATGACCTCCGGCGTTCATTTGCAAACCGGTGTCATTTTCTGAAAGCAGAGATAAAAAAGGGTGAGAACCCTGTGTTAACCCGATGTTATGACAACTGTCCGATCCTCCAACAAAGTCAACGTTTAGCAAGACGTGGAACTCCATCACAAATCCAAGGCTCCGAGCTCGATGGTGGCGCGGCTACACTTCTATTTTTTGATTTGTTGTTGTGGCACTCCCACTCGGACTGTAGAAAGGCCGCTCTTGACGATGAGTGTAATTTTCATGTCCATTCGTGCCCTAGCATGTCCACAAACGCCGACCACAAACGCCGATAGTTATTTGAACCGGAAATCAAAGCACTTGAATCACGTGGATTGCTTGTTGGGGGATCCAGGATCGGCGTGAAGGTTGTGCCGACTGCTACAGTGCTCCAAAATTTCAGATTTGCCAGATGTGCACACCATAGAAGAATGCCAAACTCAATGTAATTGAGAACTAAAGAACTCAACCATCAACGCGATTTTTTAAATACTTGAGTTGGTGATCGGCTTCATGAAAATCGCGATCCGTGTGAACACCGAGCTATGGCCTTGAATGTAACTCTCATAAAAATTTTGGCTGGCAATGTAATCGTCAGTTTAGCCATGAACTACTATGACCACCGATGACCACAGCTCCCTATCGGCTTCCAATGGAGAGAGAAAAATACGGTCTGTCTCTGCGAAATCTGCCGTCAGATGCTAGTAGATGAATCAAAGCTTCACGCTGTATTTCAAACGCTGAGTCTAAAAAATAATCTCCAGTTTTGTCGCTTCGGGATTTGCTGATATCATAGTATGGGGCAAGAGAGGACTTAAATCTACTGAGAAGCCTGCATCAATAAATAAATTTACATGCAATGCTGTAATTTTTCATCATTTTAAACCCAACACTATAGTTTGCCTTGATGGGGTGACGTCCACCAGCCATTATCATGTCTGTTTTACTATCAAGGTACATTCGGATAGGACGCTTCAGCTTGTATGCAGCTACTGCACATGCAACTGCAACCGGCATAGACCTGGTAGCCTTCCCACCAAATCCACCACCTACTCTTCTGGTTATAACACGTATATTATGGAGAGGAAGACCAAGACATTTTGCAATACTGTCCTGTAAAAGACTGGGACTCTGGCATGAATTGTAGACTACCATACACTGATCTTCATCTGGTATAGCAAGTGCAATCTGGGTCTCTAAATAGAAATAATATCGAGAACCTGTCCTTACCTCAGCTGATTCAATTCTACAATGTGCTTCTGACATTCCTTTGGCAAAATCCCCTACTGGCACTCCAGCAAATACACGTAATTGTGCTGCTGCAGGCAATATTGCATATGGAGGCAAAACGCACAGAGGACCTGGCTCTCTCAATCTTGTATCACTGCTTTCGTCCATCTGCTTTTCATTATCAACATTTGCAGCAATCTGTTCACCTGAATTTATATTAAGTTTTCCAATATTGTTATTGGTATTTAGAGCTTCAAAAGCAGCCTTAAGTGATTCCAGGCACCCTGGTTCTTTTAGCAAGTTATTCTGTTGTAGAGTATTATCACCAACACAGTCAAGGCACTCCTCTTCAATATCTGAATCTGAATCAAACGCAGCATCAGAGGAGACTGGGTTTGCCTCTGAAAGGACTTCAAACCCCTCATCATCAAAAGATTTAAACCTGTCAGTTTCATCTTTGTGTTGCCCATTATCATCTGTGCCATCCACAGCTTGAGCAATACCCTCAAGATTAGGTTCATTGATAGAAGGAACTTTCTTTGAAAATCTCCCAGCCGCTCCTAATTCTGCATAGTTCTTAACCTGAATTCTTCATCACGTAGCCCGATAACATCTGAATAATTTACCTGTGGATACCCCTACCAAAAAGGAGGGTAACACAATGCTCGACAACTTTCCCCCGCCTATCATTTCTGTGGAAGATCACTTCCCCGAAGTGGAAAGCTTTCAGTTCTTGAACGAATTCCTCAGCTGATGCAACCCCTGAGAACTTGTAGGCTGCTATGCAAAAGGGTAAAGGAGGGAAAGAAGCCTTATGTTGCTTGTTAAGCACTGCTCCGATTCCATCAAGGAAAATTTGTCTCACTGCTTCCTTGAGGACTACATAGTTAGTAGCGTACTTTGGCAAAATGTATGGTGCTTTGGTCCCTCCAAACATCCTGATGTAGGTGCCCTGCTCTGAGAAATAAAAATCTCCATAGTTTTCCAGGATCTCCATGGCATTTTCTGACAGACAGTTGGGCTCTTCTTTGAATATTTGCTCATATAGAGGCATGATGAACTCCTCGCAGATGAGTTTATAGCTTGCTCTGTAATTTTGAGCCCACATTATCTTGTAAGCAGTGTAGACCGGGGTGTTGGCTTTATCCCATGTACAACCTAAGCTGGGGAAAGATAGCTTGGCCAAAATGCAGTCAATGAGATAGGAAGACATGTAAAATTCTGACTTTTTTAAGGCCAGACCTTCTCTTGTAGCAGCCACTGTGGATGCCAAACTGTCCGAAAGGATAGTAGCCCAGTCAAACACAGTCCCTTTGAATGCTACGAAGTGGATGATGGGAGCCCACTGTATCCTGTATACAGTGCCATCGGGCATGTCGAAAATTCTGCATAGCATCAGAGTGATTAACCTAAAAGGAGGTCTTAGGTTATGAACATCGTATTCATCATTACCTCTCTTTCTTAAGTGCTTGCCTGCGACCAATAATTTTTTGGCCATCTCAATATTGTTCATCTGGCCCAACCATTCATCACTCAGAGCTTGCTGGGGACGTGAGAATTTATAGGCTGCAGCAATATATGCTGGATGGAATGAAGTGAAAGTTTCTCCCCTGCTGTCATGTAATACTCTTGTTTCTGAATTAGCATGTTCCAGTATCCACCCGATCAATTCAGAACATGGGAACAATTCAGGGCGGGTAGAAGCCCTAGCTATGCCTGAAGTTCTGATGTTGATGTAAATCTGCTCTTCTTCCGGTAACACATCCGGGATATCTTGGTCCCTGATCATTCTGTAAATATCGCCCCAACAGACTTCGGGGGGAATGCCGGTGTTACACTTAGTATATTGGAACATAGTTTCAGTCCTAAGCGGCACTGGCTCTAGTTCCATCACTTTAGCTTTCTTTCTACCACCTTTTGGCATCCTGGCTTATCCTTGCTAGCAACCAAATATAAGTCATTATATAAAAAAAAATAAAAAATGTGCAACCTGTTATGAGATTTTAACAAAGAGAAGGACCAATTCAACATGCTAAAACATAGACAAATTATGAAGTTGTATGTTGGGGAAGCAAAATAAATCACTCCAAACAAGAAATATGGTTCTGAGACTTGATTATCCTAAGGAGACAAAGTTTGGAATGTTTCCGAAAAGGTAAGCATACGACGTGGAAACAACCTGCTTCCCATCTAGCCCTAGGAGAGAGGGTATCCTTCATCGTTGCACTTCTAATGGTCAATGGCGGGTGAGATTGGATTGAAACAATCCTATGACGAAACAAGGGACCGCTTTCCACATTTATCAAAAGGTGAGGGGTTCAGCGGACCACTACTGTTATTAATAACATTTACGAGACGTTGTGTGGCCGGCTCGAATTTTGAATGAGGGTGACGACGCCTGGAATGTGGCCGGTGAAAAACTCGGGTGGTCACAGTTATGACTTTTAGTTGGTAGGAACGAGAAACCAAAGGGGCCTCAGCGGCCTTAAAAACAAAAATAACGACATATGCAACCAATGTCTATCGGCCACGTTATGGACGGAAAAAAAAAAAAAAAACCAAAGGTAACTCGACGTGGAGATGAGACAAAAATAGCGGTTGAAAAACCTACCTGGCAACGAGATAGTGGCTGAGTGAGGTGGATGCGGTCGTGGACGAGCTGAGTTGGAGCAGTCCGGCGCGATCTTCTCAACGGCGTTTGTTTGAACGAAAACTAACAACGTGACCAACCAAACCCCCACCGTCCTTTTAAAAGGTTAGACACGTGCGACATTAAACCGGTTGGTGGTGCCATTAAAACGAGGTTTTAATTTTTTGTACGGCGCGGTCACTTCAAGCCGTCTCGGCATTTGTGTGCGACCGTCACTTGCGGGGCGGACTTACGAGTTTCACCCGCAATTGCGGAATGTTATGGCGAACTGCCTCGGCGTTTCGGGAGAGATTGGCGTATCCTTCCGAAATGCAAGCTTTGGAAACTTGTCGCGAGCAGTTTTGCTGAGTCGTCCCGCAGTTTCGGGAGAACATTGGATCTCTTTTCGCAATTTTGATGGAGATACGCCAATTGCTTCCGCAATTGCGGAACAATTTCGCGAAGGTTTCCGCCGTTTCGTAAAGGATTGGCGAATGGCTCCCGCAAGTCGAGAGAGATGTTTAAGTTCTTTCCAAAAGCGCTCCACGGGATTTCGGAAGGGAAACCTGAACGCTTCCGCCGTTTCGGGAGGGAAACCTAAAAGGTTCCGTCGTTTCGGAAAGGATTGGCGAATGGCTCCTGCAAGTCGAGAGAGATGTTTAAGTTCTTTCCAAAAGCGCTCCATGGGATTTCGGAAGGGAAACCTGAACGCTTTCGCCGTTTCGGGAGGGATTCTGAAATGGTTCCGCAACTTGAATAAAAGTCTAAGTCTTTCCGCGGGGTTTCGGGAGAATAACGTGAACGCTTCCGCCGTTTCGGACGGCTTTCGCAAATAGCTTCCGCAACTTTCGAGAGGAAAAAACTTAAGATTTTTTCAAAGACACTAAGTCCTTCGACGGCTTCGGGAAAGATTTGCGAATGACTCCCGCAGTTTCGGGAGGCTTTCTTGAATCTTTCCGCCGTTTCGAGAGACTTTCCCAAATAGCTTCCGCAGTTTCAAGAAATAATTTCTAAGTCTTTCCGCGGAGTTTCGGGAGGCTTATGCGAATGGCTCCCGCAGTTTGGGAAGGGAAACCTGAATGGTTCCGCAATTTCGAGAGGAAAACTCTTCGGAATTTCGGGAGACAAACTTGAATACTTCCGCAGTTTCGGGAGGTTTTTTCAAATGGTTCCGCAACTTCAGGAGAATTTCATGAATTTTATCCTTAGAAGAAAAACTTGAAATTTTCAAAGCAGGATCTTTAGTTGAAAACAAAGTAAAAAAGGAGAATCAACCTCTTAAGGCAGTCTTTCTAGAAAAAATAAAAGGAGGGGCCCCAATATGTACAAAAATTTTGGGGGGGATGTTGCTGCAACAACAAGACTCACATATTGTTCTGTTCTTTCTTTCAGCAACCCCTTTTTGCAGGGGGTTGTAGGGTACAGTCAGTTGTCTTTTTATTCTTGCATATCGACAGAAGTCATTGAAGTCATGGCACTCAAACTCTCCTCCATAATCAGATCTCAAAACACGAATGTGCTTTCCAGTCTGATTCTCAACTAGTGCTTTAAACTCTTGAAACTTATTGAAAGTTTCACTCTTTGCGTTTAGAAAATAAACCCATGACTTGCGAGAGAAGTCATCTATGAAAAGCACATAATACAAATAACCACTCAAGGAGGGTGCAGATATAGGACCACATAGATCAGAATGAATCAAATCAAGGATCCCCTTGGATTTTCTGGTACTACTTGGAAAACTCTTTATAATGTTCTTGCCAAGAGCGCAACCTCTACAAAAATTATCAAAATCATATTTAAATATGAGCATACCTTTCACCATTTCCTGCAATCCAGGTAGTGCTTTGAAATGGAGATGACCAAGCCTTCTATGCCACAACTCACATGGATTGACTGTGTCATGGATCATGGCTTGAATGAGTTTTCCAGGAACTTTGTAGAGACCTCCCTCTCTAACTCCAATCATTGATGCAGAGTTCAAGTCTTCATGCTTAGGCCACATGAGCACTTTGTTGTCCATAAAGATAACTCTGAATCCTTTATCTTTTAGAACCGAAATAGATAGGAGGTTCTTCTTCAATGCGGGGACAAACAAATTTTTTCATCCACATGTAGTACATCTACTGAATCCAACTGAAAAAAAGTGGATTTGTTATCACACTATAGTAGCAGGGCTACTATTCTTGCTTAGTAGATATCTGCACATTCCAGAGCTTCCGTTATTCAGAGCATGGCTATGATGATTGTACATTTTGGTGATCACTCATGATCAGAGCAGTATATTATTCAGACTTATGTTAGACCTTGTGTCAAGGCTGAGCCTTGAGAGTTCAGATTTGATGACCGATGTGACCCTTTATCCCATGCAGTTTCAGTTCAGTGCTTAGAGATGTATTGCAGCAGTGTTTCAGATGGTATATGATGCTTCTTACTATGATGATGTTATATGATCTATGGATGCTTTATCACTGACTGTGGATTATTATCTTGTTGATTTAGTCATGATCACAGCATCTGCTTGGTATACTATTCCTAATGTGGCAAACTATTTAAAATGAACTGTAAATTATAAAATGGACAATTGCTTGCACATTTAGGTCATTTAACAAAATCCACTGGTTTTCCACCTTACATAGATATGGTCTTCCCTGACACCAGTTGTCGGCTAGTGTAGGCTCCATATTCACTTGACTCCATCCGTACATGACTTTCCTATTTGACTTTAAACCTTGACCTATCTCATTTGACTTTCTGATACTGAGGACTTCCCCATTTTTCTACCTCTGTGTTTGGACCGCATCCCTGTATATTCAGTGTCTCGGCTCTAAGTTGGTGACAAAACTTGCCTTTGGTGAGTTGGATTGTAGGCCTAAATCATTCTGGTCGGTTGTCCCGATATTTGGCATTGGCTCGAACTCCCCCTAGTCACTTGAGATGTTGTTGGCTAAAACTGAAAGCTCATGTTCTACCTATGGAAACTTATAAATTCGCCCATGGAAACTAAAAAAGGGCAAGAGCGATGAACAGCTAAAAAAAGAATACTCCTCGAAGAGTATAAGAAAGGTCCAAAAAGCAATGGTTCTTAAAAGTTATATCTAAACAATTGCTGACCTTATATGTATTTGAAAACATGCCTTGGATGCAAGCTGCAACTAGTTGTGCTTATCAGCACACTTGAAATCCGAAGGGTTATGTAGGCCAAAAAGGCCATGAAATGAAATTGAATGATCCTAATGAACTTGGATCAACTTGATGTAGACATGATGCCTAAGTTGAATAAGCACTCTCTGAACAACTTATCCATTTGTGAGGCACAACCATCCCCCGTGTTATTTTGTCCAGCACAGAGTTTGTAGCTTCCCCCTTTTCCCAGTCCAAAGTATTTTTGAGTTAAGTTAGACAAGTCCACCCCTTGGCCCAACCTTGCTCCTAGCCTTCATCCTTCACTAGCAGTTTGACCATGTCCAATGGGTGAGTTTGTCATTTGAACTATTGTGCAAGTAATTTTATATAACAAAGGAATATGCTAACTTGATTAATGCCACTGAATGGATCTTATACTTTGAGCTTGGCTGTGAGAATGATTAGAGAAGCATGTATTAGTCTACTGATGTGATTTATCCTTGGTTGTATATTATTGGGATCTATGATGATGTGGGCCATGTATAGATGCCTATTGATGATGATTGATGGTCCCACATACTTGATGATGATATCATATGATGGACATATGATGCAGATGATGATTGATGCAGTTCAGCAGGTTTATTTATTATCTCAGATCAGCAGTGTATACATTGTCCATATATGGTGGACCCTACAGCTGGCCCAATAGGGCAACCTATGGTGTATGAGTACACATTTCTAGTGGATTTGGGTCTTCTGGATCCAATGAGACACTTATCTTTCAATTCCGGGCACTTCTGACAGTGATTGATGCAGTTTTACACTTGTTTACCAGATTTGTGGCTGATTTCCCAGCCTGAGCAGCAGGGGCCACGAGAGGCTAGTTCACCTAGGGCACTGATGATGGAGGGGGTGGTTCAGCCACTTGTTTTTACCATTTACCCCCCCTTTTGGAGAGCCTGGTGAGCTCAAATGGACAGCGCAGATGCCCTAGGAGGCAGTTTTGGCACTTTCACAGTTACCGAGGCAGTTAAAAATTGGGATAAAGTGGTCACTGAGGAATTCGATTTGGGCAATTGAGGCAAGGTTTTGGCATTTGGTTTTCACAGAGGTCTTCCAGGGTGATCCCACTATCTTCCAGCCAGTTTTCACCATGTGGGTAGGCCCACAACGATCACAGGAGGTCTTTTACTGCTTGTCTGTCACAGATTTTGAGGACAGATTTGATCATTTATATTATCTTGGACATATTTTATTATTTTATTGTGCCTTGGGGATGAGCTAGTAAGGATTGATGCCTCCTAGCCCCACCATGTGCTTATTATGTCATGTCCCAGTCATCATGAGGTGGATTTTTGGTACTTTTACCCCTTCTAGTGGATGACGTCACCCTCCATGATTATTTTATACTATGACGTCATCATTGTATTGGGTGATCCATGTGATATATTGTTATGGTTCATCTTAGCCATTGATTGTATGATGAGATCTTTTAATCTCAACCACTCATTTGATGTAGTATTGTAGAGTGGCATAGGGTTTTGGTCTTTATTATCCTATATAAGGAGGAGACCCCCCATTGTATAGCTCACCTTTGGAGCTCTGGAATATTGGAATAGAACATTTCTTTGTGGAGCACATATCTCTTGTATTGTGGATTCTCTTGCATATTGAATATACAGTATCTCTTCTATGTATCATTGTGGATTTTGGTGCTTCTACTAGTCTTCTTATAGGAAAGTCGAATTGGTGGAGAGGAGGGCGATTTCTTGAGGGTTATTGTTGGAGGGATCCACATATTCTCTCTTGGGTTGATCTTGTGACAGGGAGTATCATTATTGTATCTTCGTGACATAGTTGATGCTTTCTATTACATCTTTCTATCATTTTCATAATCATCTTGCTTGACTTGTTTCTTTGATCTTGTCTTGTAGGAGGTGGACGATTTCGCTATCTTGGAGGAGGACGTTTTGGTTGGAGCTCTTGGATCTCACTCTTGAATATACACATAGGAGAATGCTATCAATTTGCAAAGTGGCCACAAGCAATTGAGGTAAGATCTACAAGGTATGTGCCTCTTTCATCCATTCTATCTTCATTGGTCTCAAACCCTAATTAATTAAAAACCCCAATTTTGGTATTTCTTAGATCTACTTAGATCTAGCCTTGCTTTTGAGAAGATCTTGAAAACCGACCTCTATAGCATCCACCCCTAGTTGGATCTATAGTTTGGTGGTGATTGGGTTAAAATTGACACACTTTTCAAGGCAAAAAGCTCTCTTGAACCAAATCGCACTTCCTTGGAGAGGCTTGTTTTGTATAGATCTAGCACATGGGTAGGTGAGATCCCACTTGATTTGCAATCCACACACTTGATAACCTATCCCCAGATTCTTACTTTGGTGATTTCTACCTTGTGGGCATCATTCCACGTTTTAAGGGATTAAAACCCCCTTTTGAATTATTTGGCACCTTAAAACTCAGATCTAGTAAGATCTAACCCTTGGATTGACTTGGTTTTTGGTATCTACATAGATCGGGGCACAAGCCACTTGGATCTACAGTTTGGTGGCCATTGGACTTGATTTGGTCCACCTAACCCCTCTTTTAGCCCTCCTTGAGCAAAGTCGCACTCCCTTGGGAAGGTGAGTTTGCCCACTTTGAGGAAGTGGGTGGTTGAGATTTTTGTGGATTTGGAATGGCCATACCTTGAAACCTAGGTCTAGAGTATCATTGTGTGACGATCTGCCTTGGGGGTAGCATTCCTTGTTTCAAGGGATTGTGGTCCACTTAGGGTCATTTCATGAAAACCTAGATCTAGCAAGATCCAACCATCCAATCTCAATTAGCCCACTTGACTTGGCTCTTAGGTGTCCCGATCTACACTTTGACATACCTTTTGACTCCATTAGCCCATCCAACAAGGCACTAGTCCTCCTCAAAGCAAGTCGCACTCCTTGGGAATTGTGTCAAACTCTAGATCCGGTACATGGGTACCCCTAAAATCAACTTAGATCCGTAGATCTACTCATTACACATCATCTAGGGCCAATTGCATCCCCTAGCTTCACCTAGTGGGTCCACTTTAAGCCACTTCACATATCCCAAGAAAGTAGGATCCACTTGGTAGCATACAGTGCTATACCTTGTCATCATACCCAATTATGTGGCCTAAATTATACATTGGTTGAAACACTAACAATCTCTCCAACCACCTTCAACCACACCTCAACTTCTAGGTCCACTTAGCCTTGCATTGGTTTCCGTAACTCATCATTTACTTATCCCTAGGAACCTTTGTTTGGGTCTAATCGACTGTGATTGGTTATAGGGTCTCCCCCTAGGTCTTGTTTCACCCTGACCAAAAGCGAAGAGTGCCTCGGTTGACATGACTCCCACCTTGCATTGGGAACTGTGGCATCTCTTGGGTCACCTCTTTAGTTGCCTATCTCCTCTACCATCCCGGATGGGATACCACTAGGGGCAACTACAAGTTGTGTGATAACAGGATCCAATACCTTGGATCGAATAGGTGATATTATCTCCAAGCTCCACGACCTTACAAGAAAACTTCTTTTCCTTTAGATCTGTGATAACACTCCTATATGCAGTCATGTGCTTGGATGGGCCATTGTCTACCAACCATGTTTCAGCACTAGTGGTAATGGATCCAGAAATGATTGAGACAAGATAATACTCCTTCCTCGTCTCTTGATCATCAGATGAATTTTTTCTTACAGGTTCACCTTCTGTAGCAGTAGAAGCATGAAACCTACCCTTGAACTTTCCTCTTTGCTTTGCACGACATTCTCTTGCACAATGACCCTTTTTATTGCAATTGAAACATTTAACTTTAGACTTATCAAAGTTCTTGAAATCATTCTCCTTTTGATGAGAGAATTTCTTGTGAGATTTCTCATCTCTTTTCATCTGTGTCGCAAGAGCAAGGTTCTCTTCTTTGGAGGCAGTATACTTGCTTTGGATTCGCCTTTCTTCTTGAAGGTAATCATGCCACAGTCTCTCGAAGTTAGGTTTCACTTCTCGACCATTTACTACATCCAAGAATATCTCCCATGAAGATGGAAAACCATCGACAACTGTCTGTATGAGATCATCATCATCGATCATCACACCAATGCTCATGAGTTGATCTCTTACTTGAGAAATCTTCGTGAAGAAGGAAGCCACAATTTTGTCCTTTTCCATCTTCAGATTTCAAAGCTTGTTCTTCAATTCTCTCTTTTGACTGGGCACATTCTTCTCATAAAGATTTGTCAAAGTGTCGAAGCATTCCTTTGCGATCTTCAATGGAGTAATCACGGGCATCAAGTTGTCTTTCACAGAATCATAAACAATTCTCTTTGCTTTGGTTTGATTCTTCTTGAGGGTAATGCACCCTACATTAGAAATAGGCTCTTCAGTAACACTGGATACATATCCATCTAAATCATGCTCTTCCAGGATATTCAGGATCCTGGTCTTCCAAGTTTTGAAGCTCGAAGTTCCTTTAAGACGGTCTTCTGATCTCATTGAGATTGAGGCTATTGTTTTTCAAGTATTGTGCACACAGATCTACATAGGCTCAAGCTTGATTACTGAACTTGCTCTTTCACGCCCTGAGCTCTGATACCATGCTAATTGTTGATCTTCAATTCGGAGCTGCAATAATACTTAAAATCAAATAACAATCATACACATAAGCAATCACATTCGATACATGAATTTACCCTGGGGAAACCCTTTATGACTCGAGGGAGAAAACCCCAACAAAACCTTCCTTAGTATATTGATAGATAACAGAGAATGTCTTTTACATCAAGCACTCCTGGTGCAATTACAAAGCAAGAGAAAGATAAAGAAGAGAGACTTAGAATAATATACTGCACAAAGAAAAACGCTTTGCCTTTAAGAGAGGAGAATTCGCTTCACATTGAATTCATCAATCATGTATAACATATTTATACATTCTTCTCATGTATCGGCTTCTATTTTTATCTTTTGACTTTAGGATGAACTCGCCCTCCATCTGGTTGTATCAATCTTGCATGAAGAAAAGTGCACCCCACTTCTCATGCAGTGCATTAAGTGACTGAATTGATTCTTAGGATGAACTCACCCCTTAACTGAAAGCTTGCCCACTTAGTTAGGTGGCTAACTTGAGTGTCGTCATGCAAGTGTCGCAACTCAAGTGTCGTCTTTTAGTTTAACATAACTTTCGTCATGCACTAACACTTAGTTAACTAGATCTTCTATGTTATCACTTAGTTAACTCTCTTAATTGATTCTTTCTTGTTAACATCATTGTAGTGATCAATTTGAGTTCTCCTTTGATTTACTGAAGTCTTCACTGAAGTTTAATAATTCAAATTCTCTCTTAATTAATTCTTTATGTGCAATTCGAATTCTCTCATATCTTATCACATCTTATCTTTATCTCTTGTCAACTTAATTATCATATCAAATATACTAAGGAGATTTTCTTAATGATGTGATCATATTGTCCTACTATCGTTCCAAGTGGTTATATGTTAAAGTAATTCACTCTAGGGGTGGCCAGTTCCTAGGGGAGACTTAATAGCTCAATCATGGTTAGTAGTACTGTTATCACACAACTTGTAGTTGTCCCTAAAGGTATCCGATCCGGGATGGTAGAGGAGACAGACAACTAAAGAGGTGACCCAAGAGATGCAACGGTTCCCAATGCAAGCTGGGAGTTACGATAATCAAGGCACTCTTCACTTTAGATCAAGACGAATCAAGACCAAGGGGGAGACCCTAGCCAATCAATGGAGATTAGCTAACCCAAAGGTTCCTAGGGAAATGTGTAAGTGAGTTACGGAAACTAATGAGTAGGATAGATTAAGTGGACCCAAGAGTTTAAGTGTGGTTGAAGAGGCTTAGGATGTGACAAGTGTTTCAACCAATGATTGATTATGACCACTTATGAAGCTCAAATGAATAGATCTAGTACCATGAAAACACACAAGTGGGGCCCACTCCTTAAAAAGTGGAAAATGGTCCAAATGGGGCCCACTTGGTCAAATTAGGGGTAAGATGGCACTAACGGGGTGCAATGATGTAGATCTATGGATCTAAGATGAATGAGCCAACACCCACATATGGGATCTAGAAAAAGGCCACTAACCCAAGGAGTGCGAATTGCCCAAGGGGGACTAGTGCCTTGAGATGAGGGATCAAATGGAGTCCAAATTTAGCCAAAATGTAGATCGGGGTAGCTTAGGCAATTATCAAAGTGGGTTTAAGATGGCATGCCCCCATATGAGCTAGATCTCCATAGATCTAAGATGGAAAATGCATCACCAAGTGACCCAAGTGGGGCTCAATCGCTCAAATTGAGGAATGGGGCCCACAAGGTGAAAATCAACAAGGTGAAGCACTAGGGGTAGCTTATCAAGGTAGATCTATGCAAATCAAGTGGGATCTCACCTACCCACAATTTGGAACTAGCCCCACTAGCTCTCCTCAAGGAATGCAAATTGCCTCAAGGAGGGCTAGGTGCCTTGGAAAATGGGTCAAATGGAAGCCAATCACTACCAAACTATAGATCTGAATTGTCGTGGATGCTATAGAGGTGGGTTCTTAAAATTATCCCCAATGCCAAGCTAGATCCAAGTAGATCTAGAAAAAAGTAAAAAAATGAGGGTTTTGATTTTAAGGGTTTGACGACCAATGAAGAAGAAGAATGGATCTAAGTACATACCTCAAATGCTTGTGGCCACTTTACAAATTGATAGCATTCCCCTATGTGTATATTCAAGAGTGAGATCTAGTGCTCCAAGCCAAAACGTTCTCCTCCAAAGATGGCTAAATCGTCCTCCTCCTACAAGACAAGATCAAGTTAGAAACAAGTCAAGCAAGGAAATTATGAAAATGATGAAGAGATGTAAAAGAAAGCATCAACTATGTCACGAAGATACAATAATGATACTCCCTATCACAAAGATCAACCCAAGAGAAGATATGTGGGTCTCCCCAACAATAGATTCCTCCAAATCGTCCTCCTCCTCACCAATTTGGTCTCCCTGCAAGAAAACGACTAGTAGCTTCAAAATCCACAATGATACATAGAGAAGATGCTGCATATTCAAAGTGCAAAAGAATCCATCAAGACAAGAGAAGTAGATCCACAATGAAGTATCTATTCCAATCTTCAAGAGCTCCAAAGGTGCTTTTACAATAGAGGGGTCTCCTCCTTATATAGGATAATAAAGACCAAAACCCTAAACCACAAAACCACTTTTTGAAATGAGTGGTTGAGATTAAAAGATCTCACAATCTAATCAATGTCTAAGATGAGCCAATACATAATATCACATGGATCACTCAAAAGAGAGATGATGTCATAGCTAAAAGTGACTATGTGAGGGTGACGTCATCCTCCAAAAGGGGCTAAGATACATGGGCCCTGTTATCACCAAACTTGTAGGTGCCCCTAGAGATAGATCCAAGATGGATGGCAGAAGGAAGGGGTAACCAAAGAGGTGCAACCAAGATAGCCTCGACTCCTAATGGATGGTTGTCATGCTAATCGAGGCAATCTTCACTTTATGTTATCTAGCCCAAGACAACAAAGGGGGAGACCCAGATCTACTCCCGACAGGAGAGATCAAACCAAAACACCAGATCAAATCAAATGATGATGAAGTACGTAAGGTGTATGGTAAACCCTAGATCTATGGATAAAGTCACAAGGTAAATGATAAGTTGGATCAAGGGGTTTAAACAATGTAGATTTGGTCCAACATGTTTATGTGAGTGACTTATGAAGTTTATAATGAGATCAAGGATTAGGGTACCAGTCAATTGTGATAAAATCCACTGCCTTGGGAACCGTGTCCAATGCAGGGTAGTTAAGGTCCAAATTGGGGCTAACCAGTACCAAAAGTGAGCTTGATGAAGTGATATGACAATGTCAAGGGGTTCAAGCAACCAAAACAAGGGTCAAACCACAAGCTAACCCAACAATCCAGGAAAGTCGAATGGGCTTGGAGAAAGATCAGTGCCTTGGGAAATGGGCCAAATGGAGTCAGATGTCCACCAAATTAGAGATCTGGAATGTTGAGGTATAGAGGTAGGTGGATCTAAAAGATTAGGACAATCCAATGGCTGGATCTCAGTAGATCTGAGATTGGAGTATGCCATAAAGTGACCCAAGTGGGGCACAACCCTCAAAATGAGGAATGGGGCCCACAAGACAGAAATCATTGAAGTGACACACTGGGGGTAGGTTATTGAATGTATAGATTACAGATCAAGTGGAATCTCACCTACCCAGGTGCTAGATCCCTGCAAACTCACTTCTCCCAAGGAGTGCGACCTCTCTTGGAGAGGCTTCTTTGCCTTGGAATGCGGGTCAAATGGTGGCCAATCCTCACCAAACTACATATCCGAATTGCCGTGGATACTGTAGAGGTGGGTTTTAAATATTATACCCAAAAGCCAAGTGGATCAAGCTAGATCTGAAAAATTGTAAAATGAGGGTTTTGAAATAGTAAGGGTTTGAAGCATTTAGACAAATGGATAGATCATGGAGAAAGAAATTACCTTGAGATCATACCTGAGTGTTGGAATGAGATGCCTTGTTGTTGAGGAAGACTCCCGCAGAAATCAAATGAGAAATTGTTGAATTTGCTTGCCGAAATGTTGCCCTAGCCCACAAGTGCGACCTCCTCTTCCTGTCAACCAAGGAAAGCGATTTCAATCAGTTGAGCAACAATGGAGGAAATACAAATGAAAAGCAATGATAACATGAAATAGAAGGTCCTGGGATAATAATACTCCCTGTTACCAACGAAGAGATCCAAAGAAGTAGGGAGGGTCCTCCCCTACCAATACGTCCTCCTCAAACCAAATCGGCCTCCACCTGTAGATGCAAAAACATGGTACAAAAGTATAGCAAGACAAAATCTCCAAGAACCTAGTGCAAAGGAAGAATCAACGAACGAACTCCAAAAGCATTCACCACAACACAACAAATAGATGCAATAATAATTTTCTATTCCAATAATCCAGAGCCAAAAGTCCCCTTTACAATGAGAAGCTTTCTCCTTTAAATAGGAGGGAGAGAGTCCACAATCTAACCACTTTTTGAATGAGTGGCTAAGATTAAAAGATCAAAATATCTAATCAATGGTTGAGATGAGCTCAACAATACAATACATGGATCACTAATAAAATAATACAATATGTGGACAAACTCACCCTAGAAGAGGGGATCCCACCAAATTATGATGATAAAATAATAGATCTAGCTTATGGTGGGTCCAAGGGGTAATTTTAGACACCCTTGGTCAATGCCCATAGCACAATATCAATAAAATAATCATCAAAATACCAAATCATGCCTCTATGGACAAATCGTGAGCCTTGGGAGGCTCCAAAAATCATCAGAAAGTGCCAAAAGTGATGGATGTGGGTCTTGATGAAGTTGAAACTGCTGGAGAAGGTGTGGAAGACATCCCACTCAACATCACTGATCATCTCATGCCAAAACGTTGCCTCAGTAGCCCAAATCAAATTCCTTTGTAGCCATTTCTACCATTTCTGGACTGCCTCAAGAAGTGTGAAACTGCCCAAACTGCCATCCTGGAGTGCCTACGCTGTCAAGGTGAGCTCACCAATGAGTCTGGGAGGGGGGTAATATGGTAATAACAAGTGGCTGGACCACCCCCTCCATGCACAACACCCTAGGTGAACCAAGTGAATCCCATCACTGCACTGACAAGGTCTTCGACAGACCAAAACTGCACTAGGATAGCCTACTGAGGCTCAATCATCATTGTAACTGCCCGGAACTGAAAACAGACTATCTCATTGGACTCAGAAGGTCCAAATCCATCTAAGATGTGTACTCATACACCATATAAACCTCTGCATGGTCCAAAATAAATACTCATCATATCCGACAGACCAAATAATAATAATCTAACACAAGTGCTGAAAAGTACAAATAATCATCATAGGCCTGAAACCACTGCATAAGCCCACCATGGTGACCTGTACCAGACCATATATCATCTATCTGTAACATCTGAGGTCTGCCACCTCATGTCTTGTGGTTGACTTTTGGTCAAACTGAGGTTTGACCAAGCCAGCATGACCAAAATATGACTCAAACTGTCATCAAGCTGCTGCAAGGTGTCAAAGGTTAAAGCATGCTTTATAATCCATTCTTATAGCAATTATAACAAGTAGCAATCATTACTGGCGATCTAAAACCAAATATAATATGTCATTAATTATTATTAATTACTCAGACAAGACTTTCAAGGTCATACTCACTTCATAGTTGTGATCAATTTGCTAGTGAAGGGTGAAGGCTAAGAATGACATGGCTAGGTGAAGGGATGACTTACTGACTTAACACTGTGACACTTTGGAAATGGATAAGGGAATACACACCATAGCATATAGTGGACAAGCAGCAACACAGGGAATGGCGGTGTCTCACAAATGGATAAGTTGTTTAAAGAGTGTTTATTCACCTTACACAGATGCGCACAATCCATAATACAAATGAGGCCAACAATCTTTTTGATATAGCATTTAAGTTCCATTGATTTTTGGGCCTAGAGTTTCCATAGCCTTTGGTCTATGTGTGTTTAAAAACACATTGCATAGATTTACATTTATTTAGGCTTTTTGCTTTAGGTGTGTTTTTAAGGCACTTGTTTACCTGAGCACTTCTAGGTGTGTCACAGACAGCTTGTTTACCTAGGTATTTTACATTTCACAAAAGATATAACATTTGATATTTCATAGCCACTTTCATTTGGCTTGCCTTTCATTCATGTGTGCTTAGAAACACATTGAATGAATGGGCTTTTCATACAAGATATAATATTTCATTTCCAGATTTTGTATTCATGGCAGCACTAAAAGTTTCAGGTTTAGCCAACAACATCTTTAGTGTCTAGGGGGGATTCACAAGGAAATCCAACTCACCATAGGTAAGTTTTGTCACCAACTTAGAGCCGAGACACAATAAACAGGGAATCTTATCCAATATAGAGGCTACAGTGGGGGAAGGTCCTCCATGCCACTAGTCAAGTAGTAAGTCAAGGTAATAGACAAACTGGGTAAGTCATGGATGGATGAAGACAGTGAGTAATGAAACCAACACTAGCAAGCCAAAGTATGGCGGGAATGATCACCTCTATTCTCCCTAGGGAGGGTAAAACCAATGAGTATAGGCCAAGAACTTCTAAGTCTGAGTAGGGACATGTATGATATATATATAGTATAACCAGGTCCACATATCTATATGATCGCCAGATCATGATACTAAGTGCTAAGACATGCTAAGAAAATGGAAGTAAAAGCAATATAACCACAACACCATAATATACTTGCTGAGTCATATACCTGAATGCTCGTCAATCTGAACCATCATCTATCCTCTGAAACTGCTGCTGTAACTCTGGGCACTACTGACTGCTTTGTATAAATGGCTAAATAGCTACATCGGTCATCTCTCTGAGTGTCCTGAAACTCAGTCATGGCATGGGGAATAAAACTGCTGTCCAAAATCTGACAATGATCCATAGTAGATGCTCATCTCAGCATCTCAATGCAAGGGAACTGGCTAAATAGTGTGTTGTCCGCCAGATTGCACACCAGCAGCGGAAATCTTTCGAAAGCTGTCTCTTCACTACAAGTGAGAGAGGTGTGGCCTTGGGGGCAAGCAATGAGCCAGGTACTGTCACCTGAATCCCAGCTCCTCCGTTTAGGCAAACTCCTAACAAAGCCAAGGGGGGTAGTCCCTAAAAAAGAGTTGTCTAAGGCTCTTGTGTGTTTAAAATGTATTTTAGGTGTTGTGATGCGGATGGGTGTTGTTTATGAGTTTTTTGAAGGTGAGAGACACAATAAAGCTTTAAATAAGACCAAGATAACGCAATCCACATTGCAATAGAAGATGAGAGATACACTTGAATCAGATATAAATCACTTTACGAAAATTAACACAAATACTCCAATATTGATAATAAGCAAATAAAATATTGTGATTAAGGACCAGTGCCTTGTGGAGTCAAAAGATGTATAAGTGATTGAAATGTTTGATACAAGTGTTTCGAAAGATAAGTTTGTGAGATCGTTTTGCAGCTTATCTTGGTAAATTTAAGATTTTAGTAGTCTTGATTATTATGGCTAAGAACAAAGGTATCAAAAAGGAGTGGAACCTTAACCAAGAAAAACAAATTGGCAACCTTTTAGGTGATAGGTCGGGAGCACCCAGATTGTAAAGAGGGCAAGTGTGCTTGCGGCTTGACCGCCCTCGAGTCTGACAGTGGATTCCCGGCACCACCTCTTCAGGAAGTTCTCAGTGATTTTGTATTGGTTGGGGTTTTGGGGTAAAATTTTAATTAATGTTATCACTTGTGAAATTAACAAGTCTTCCACCTTTCTGAGTACTAGCCCAATCGTTTCCGGTTGGCAGAGCATACGGGTGTAGGACGCAAGACCAAGATAAATTAATTAAATGGGCGTGTGGGTTGAAAAGTTTTATTTATTAGAGCACTTTGTTCAACTCTCCGACAGAGAGCGCTCTTGACTTGATCTTATGACCACAGTTCAAGAGACTTGCTAATTAACAACTGCCTAATGCAGGGAATGATGCAAGACTAATAATGCTCTTCGGTAGAGAGTGCTCTTGACTTGGATTTGGCCAAGTTCAAGAGACTTTAGTTCGTTTTAAGAAGCAAATAGTAGTTGTAAAAGCAAGGTAAATCAATTTGAAATGACTAAACAATGTGATAGATTTGAAAAATATGAAATATTGCTAACAATGCTACTTGCAAAATAAAATGAAATTGAAAGATCTAGTGTTCTACCACAAATTCTAATCTAATAGGTGGGATCAACCTCCGAACAAGGTCAACCACTAGAAGCCACCAATCCTGGAAACCTTCCAGCTAGCTGGATGTCCACAAGAAGCTGATGGGGGAACGAGCAGCTACCACAAAGTTATGTGGCCTTTGGGATACAATCCCAAAGTTAGCTCTACTCTAGTCAAGGCTTGGAAGAGAAAAGACAAGATGAATAATAAGATACTAAACAGAAAATAAAGTCTAATGTACCCAAGAATCTCTTTTAGGTCAAAGATCGTACTCGGGAGAGCATGGGGGTAAGTAAATCGGAAATTATAATAAACACACTCGACATACTCGCATTGACTCGGCGCGAATTCGTCACAAACTCGACTCTCTATTCTTCATGTCGACATCAAACCTCAGAATATTCTCTTGGATGAGGATTTCAAGGTGAGGATTTTCGATTTCGGGTTGGCAAGGTCTTTGAACAAAGGTATCGAAAGTTGTGTGGTGAGAGGGGTGAGAAGGACGCCCAGATACATGGCGCTCGAGTGGCTTTTGGATCGGGACGTTGTGGTGTATTTAGGGTAATTGGGTACTGATGCCTTCAATGGGAATGGTGGTGCGAATATTGGAGGGGAATTTGGAGATCTTGGATCCTCCGTTGGGTTGCACGCTTCGTTTTTCCCCATTGATGGATGATCGGACGGACACGGATATATCCTACTAAGGCAACAAGCTTGACGTTTCCAAAGAATCCTTTTTGGATGCATCCTAGTAACTTAAAAAATTGTTTTTTAATTTAAAACATAAGTTTTATTTTAATTTGTAAGTATTTAATTTATAACCTTGAAATTTTCTCGCTTTCATGGTATATAGTTATTGAATTTCCAAATTATACAATGTTTTTAAAGCCTGGATTGACTGAAGAAATTTAGAATTGGCAATGCATATGGTGTTCTCAAGATCCTTTCATTGACTTGTATGTGCAAAACATTAGATGCTTTCTAGAAACTTAAAAAGTTTGCGTTTTAGATGATTTTTGGATGATTTTATAACTTAAATGGATTGGAAATGCGATTAACCTCTATT
This sequence comes from Larix kaempferi, assembly GCA_027924585.1. NCBI lineage: Eukaryota > Viridiplantae > Streptophyta > Pinopsida > Pinales > Pinaceae > Larix > Larix kaempferi. Next base: position 781,722 of record BSBM01001568.1, on the reverse strand, counting down.
TTTCCTATTTCCCGAGTCTTGTTGACTTTGCCCCGGGTCTTTCTCGAGTTGACGAGTCAACTGCTAGCCGAGTCTTTGTCGAGTTCGAGTCATGCAACATTTTTTCCATGGTGGTCGAACCTTAGGAGGTTATTAAAGCCTACGTGTTTATGTATTTTTCACATGCTAGCCATCAATAATGCGTCATATGGACATGCACTAGGTCCCCTAGGAGTTTGAGTTCATTCCGACGAAAATAGTTTTTTCCATAAACTTAGACCAATTTTGAATGGTTTAATTGGAAAATTTCAAATTGCAATAAAAGTATGGCCTGGAGGCGGATTTTGGCGTGGGGATGCTCGTTTTCACACCCAGAGTATCCTCTTTACCCTAGAACCCACTTCTCCTATGTGTTGAGTGATTAAATCATCGCACAGAGCATTTTTTCCTGAAGAGGCGTTTCTTTTGAGCAAAGATTGTAAAATTATTAAACGAGAGCAAGTGGGCTACACAATGACCACATCCCATCCCCCTGGGGGGATTTGCAGTCTCATTTTTCTAACAAACACAAGGACACAAACCACATTTACTGCAGGATTGTATACTTTAATTGTTTAATAATTTTTCCATTTATATTTCGCAAGTAGTTACAAATAACATTGATCTCGTTGCCACGAAGTATGCTCTCACCACCACATAAAGGAATTGCCGATTAGTGGTGGTTGATCAGAAAGTGGCACATAGATCCGGTGACTTCTTGTGTGTAGATGAGCCCATGTGACACAAAAAATTTTTAAAGCTCATTTTTTGAACAACTCTCCTGATGCAGTAGCAGACACTTTATATGGTCATTTCAAATATATGCTTCTGATTGTTGAGTATGGATGATGAAGAGTCTAGTGATGAATTTTCAAATGAATACCCTCCTATTGACTTCTCAAACATCCAAGGTTTCCTTAATTATCATACTAGTAGAGATATATTTGAGCATTTGCCAATCTTTTGGGGAACTGGTGATTCAGAGACCCATCATGTCATATCCTTTCTTAAGGTCTTGGACGACTTCAAAGTTTTATATGAAGATAACATGACGGAAATGTTTGTTAGTACTTTGCGGGGAAATGCTTGTTATCGGTGGTATAATGGTCTCCTGGATAAATGTTTTACCTCCCTTCCGAGCTTCCTTAGAATATTTTTGAGGTAATGGCATAATGGAGGATTTGGTATGGAAGCTTTGAACAATATCCTTGAGAAGTTCTTTCCCATCTTCCTGCCTTGGATAAAATATCATGAGGATGACCCTAACGCTCCTCGCCTCATCATAGTAGAAAATGAAAAATATTGGGAGCTGCCTCTGAGTTATGCTAGTAAAGGGAAGTCCCATATTTGATATATCAAGAGAAGTAATTGAAAGTCCCATATTTGATATATCAAGAGAAGGGAGCGTGGATTTTGAGACTTTGGAACATGTGGACATGGAAGAAGAACATGATGTTTGTTCATATGAACGGTCAGAGCCTTGCATGAGTATCATCAACGAAGACTTGGAGAAGTAGTGTGTTGCCGCCAGATCGCGCATCTGGTTAACGCAGCAGAAATCTATGCTACTTGTTGGTGCGCCCTTGGGGGCAAGTCTAGAGTCAAGGCTGTCACCTGATCTTGACTCCTTCGTTTAGGCCAACTCCTAAGCGAAGCCAAGGGGGGTAGTCCCTACGGAATGTTTCTAAGGCTATTAGAATGTTTTTAGTTAAGGATGTTTTTAGGAGTTTTGATTACAAAGTCTAAGTACGTTTGCAAAATAGTCTTAAGGAAATGCTTTCACCAGTAGAGAACAAATTGACCAACAAATATAATAAAGATAACACAACAATTTATTGATATTAAGCAAAATAATGAATAGTGTTGTTGTGGACCAGTGCCAAATGGAGTCAATACATAAGATAGATGCTGTTGAAAATGAAATGTTTTGCAAGTGTCTCTTGGTTGATTTTAAATTATTAATGGTTTAATGTTTGTTAAGGGAAAAGGGGAAACTCCCGAGATACCGTAAGGTACAGGGAGCAATGTTCGGAAATTGAGGGAAGGTGGCTCCTCACGAAGATGTGTGGGCTGGAATGGAGTCTCTAGGGTGGTGTTCAACACTACACCAACAAGGGTGTACCTTAACTGTGCCCTGAGGTCGCCTCCCAATTGTTCCCGCTTCTTCTAAGAAATTTGCCTACGCAAAACTCAATTATCGTAGTGCCGGATTTTCACTATGTGAGGGGTTGTTACTTTTATTATGATGAGTTGTTAATTAAATGTGAAAAATTTAAAGATTGGCTACAATTCTTTCTGATTTCCCACAGGACCAGGCAAATGCCCGCAAGGGGAAAGAGCATACTTTGAATTGCAGACCAAATGTTTATTCCAATTTACTTTGAAAATAAAATGTTCAAAGGAAAAACAGAAAAGATAAGAGGCACCGGATCTATGTGTCACTTTTCTGATCATCCACCACTAATCAACAATGCCTTTGTGTGGTGGTGAGAGCATAATTCATGGCAACGAGATCAATGTTATTTCTAAACTACTTTTGCGAAATGAAAAATTGCAAATTAATGAATCAAGTATACAACCCTACAGTTAAAAGTGTTGTGTGTGTTTGGTGTTATGTTAGAAAAAATTATACCACAAAAAACTTGACACTGCAAATCCCCCCAGGGGGAATGGGGTGTGGGCTCTGTGTATCCCACTTGATCTCATTTAAAATTATTACAAAGATAGCTTTAAAGAAGTGCCACTTAGTCCATTTATAGTTGGATCTAAGAGCTTACAATTTTATGGAATGATGTACAAGTAGATGGGGGTCCACGAAGATTGTTTTTTAGACTTTTCGACAAGATTTCATAAAAAATACGCCCTCTTTTATCTTGGATCTTCTAAAAACCAGCAAGCTAAAAATATGCAAATTAGTGGATTAGTTGAACAAAATACAAAGAAAATACACTATTTTAACTACTTGAAAAATTTGGAAATTTTAATGGAAACAAGTACTTCAAATAACAATCTAGATCTCTCTTTAAATGAAACTTTTAAGAGCAAACTAGATCTGATATGTATGCTGAAATAAAAGAAGATAGCTGATTTATACTTTGTGGATCTAACTTTTATCAAGCAAAAGAGGTCAAGTAACTGAAAGAAATTTTGAGTTTTAAGAGATGGTAGAAAAGAGGCCCTCAAGCTCAAGCTTGAATACTGTGAAGGAGAAGAAGCATCTATGGAACAAGATTTGTTAGATCCAAATATTCAAATGTAGTGGAGAGAAGGTGGAGGCAACGAGCTCCAAAAGTCCCTTCACCTTAGGCAATCTACAAAACTATACACTTCTCAAGGCAAATAAGATCAATCTAGTACATTTATCAATAAAGATGAGGAGAATATTAGTATAGCCGAATACAACTTATTACTCCTACAATCTTGAAAGATGAAACATACATAACTAAATTGGCAAAGCAAATACTTATTCTAAGAAGCTAGAATCAATCTACAAACTTGCAAAAAGAGAATTTAAAGCTAACTAGATATCACCTCAATACTCATCAACAATCACAACCATGTGGGGGAAAAGCCTTTACAAGATCTTATTCAACAAGTAGCATCAAATGCCAAATAGTACATGAGCAGAGGTTCAATGCTCCATTCTCCAAAGTGATGGAATGCTCCTGCTTTTATAGCACATGAGGAAGAGGAGGGCACATCAAGGAGGGAGGGCGAATCCCATGAGGTAAGGAGTGATATATGCCTTGAATGAATGCTAGACTTAAAGGGATTGGGAGTGAGGTGGCTGCCACATAAGGAAGGCACCCCCACTCTCACATTGTAAACTCCATCCATAATTTAAAGGATGCCACGTGATAGAGAAGTCGCCCAAGTAGAGAGGGCGCAACCTCCTCATGATGACAAATCGTATCTTTGAAATATTGGCTCGATTCTAACCAACTTTGACTTAGATATGCTTTAGTTAAGGTCTCCCATCACTTGAGACAACTTTGCCACCTCATCCACATGTTTAAAACATGTTTTTTTCCGATTCACACAATTTGTTTTTTGTGCATTTTGTAGCACCTTTAGCATTTAAATGTCATTTTGTAGCACTTTTAAGAAAAAATGCCACAAAGGACAATTTAATTGCCCAAAACCTAGGAAAAAAGGGTCCTAGGTTAAAGAGGACGCTCTGAGCGTGAAAACAAGCATCCCCATGCCAAATTTCGCCTCCAGACCATGCTTTTATTACACTATGAAATTTTCCATTTAAACCATTAAAAAATGGTCTAATTTTACGGAAAACATTATTTTTGCCGGAATGAACTCAAACTCCTAGGGTTCGACCACCATGGAAAATACTCCAGCTTTGGAGGTGTGAGTGAAAAAATCAGAAGTTATACGTCACTGAAGCGCAACGCATAATTCCTAAGGAAAAAACACTCTAGAGTACCCCCCGATAGCTAAACTTAAGGTAGGCTAAGCCTTTTACAAAAGTACCATGCTTAGACCAACTTATTACAATTCTCCCACGGGGGTCTGGACATGCAAATTTTACAAAGAGCCAAAAATTTGGCTTGATGAGTTCTGAACTCTGGCAATGAACAAGGTGAGTTGTTCAAGTCTTCTGAGGTTCACAAGGAGTCCACTTAAGTACAACTTAGGTGGTAACACAGTGCATTGGAGAGTCAGATCATATACAATCAATTGAAGATCATTCTCAGCCGTCGTCTTCGCATACAGAAATTCCTTATGATTTGGAGTGGCTTGGGGACACAAAGAGATATCATCTGATAAGTCCTGTTGATCAATATGATGAAAAGATTAATCTACCTCGTCATTCTTTTATCAGTCCTATCCATTCATGGATAGAAGAAGCCTACGGGAGGACTTGCCAGTTTGGGAAGTAGTTCGATGACGTATTGCATACCTTTGATCTCCCATCCAGCCCTTTCATCTAGAAATTTTACGCAGGTTTGCATTTATCAAATAAATTTTCCTTGCTTTGGATGGTAACCAAACACAAGGTCAAAAACCCTAAAATTGATGAAATGTTAAGATGGTTACATTAGATTTTTCATTTTACTTAGCATTTTATTATGTTAGAGTAGGAAAATAAGCTCCTCAAAGTGGGCATTTTTACTATCTGCTTTTCATTTTCAGTATTTTCCTTTGTATTCTTAGAAACTTTTCTTAGTTTCATTTTTTCGAATGCAACCGGTGGTTCATTGGCCCTTTTATGAAACTTGTGCTACTGAAGGGTTTTCTTGTCAAGCTGAGATGTTTGTACAAGTTAGCAAAACCAGAGATTTTGGTATTTGTTATCACACCATAGTAGCAGGGCTACTATTCTTGTACAGCAGATATCTGCACATTCCAGAGCTTACATTATTCCAGAGCATGGCTATATATTTGGATCACTCATGATCAGAGCAGTACATTATTCAGATTTGTATATGACCTTGTGTCAAGGCTGAGCCTTGAGAGTTCAGATTTGATGACTGATGTGACAACTTATCCCATACAGTTTCAGTTCAGTGCCTAGAGATGTATTACAGCAGTGTTTTAGATGATATTGGATGATTATTATTATGATGATGATGTATGATCTATGGATATGTTCTCACTGACTGTGGATTTATTATCTTGTTGATTTAGTCGTGATCATAGCATGTGCTTGGTATATTATTCCTGATGTGGCAAACTATTTAAAATGAACTATAAATCATAAAATGGACAATTGCTTGCACATTTAGGTCATTTAACAAAACCCACTGGTTTTTCACCTTACATAGATATGGTCTTTCCCGACACCAGTTGTCTGCTAGTGTAGGCTCAATATTCACTTGACTCCATCCATACATGACCTTCCTATTTGACTTTAGACCTTGACCTGTCTCATTTGACTTTCTGATACCGAGGACTTCCCCATTTTTCTACCTCTGTGTTTGGACCGCATCCCTGTTTATTCAGTGTCTCGGCTCTGAGTTGGTGACAAAACTTGCCTTTGGTGAGATGGATTGTAGGCTTAAATCATTCTGCTCGGTTGTCCCGATGTTTGGCATTGGCTCGAACTCCCCCTAGTCACTTGAGATGTTGTTGGCTAAAACTGAAATCTCATGTTCTACCTATGGAAACTTAAAATTCGCCCATGGAAACAAAAAAAGGGGCAAGAGCGATGAACAGCTAAAAATACTCCTCGAAGAGTATAAGAAAGGTCCAAAAAGCAATGGTTCTTAAAAGCTATATCTAAACAATTGCTGACCTTATAAATATTTGAAAAACATGCCCTGGATGCAAGCTGCAACTAGTTGTGCTTCTCAGCACATCTGAAATCCGAAGGGTTATGTAGGCCAAAAAGGCCATGGAATAAAATTGAATGATCCTAATGAACCTGGATCAACTTGATGTAGACATGATGCGTAAGTTGAATAAGCACTCTCTAAACAACTTATCCATTTGTGAGACACAGCCATTCCCCGTGTTCTTTTGTCCAGCACAGAGTTTGTAGCTTTCCCCTTTCTCCCAGTCCAAAGTATTTCTAAGTTAAGTTAGACAAGTCAACCCCTTGGCCCAACCTTGTTCCTAGCCTTCATCCTTCACTAGCAGTTTGACCATGTCCAATGGGTGAGTTTGTCATTTGAACTATTGTGCAAGTAATTTTATATAACAACGGAATATGCTAACTTAATTAATGCCACTAAATGGATGTTATACTTTGAGCTTAGCTGTGAGAATGATTAGAGAAGCATTGTCTTAGTCTACTGATGTGATTTATCCTTGGTTGTATATTCTTGGGATCCGTGATGATGTGGACCATGTATGGATGATTATTGATGATGATTGATGGGCCCACATGTTTGATGATGATATCATATGATGGACATATGATACAAATGATGTTTGATCCAGTTCATCAGGTTTATTACTACTTCAGATCAGCAGATTATACATTGTCCATATATGGTGGACCCTACAGCTGGCCCATTAGGGCAACCCATGGTGTATGAGTACACATTTCTAGTGGATTTGGGTCTTCTGGATCCATTGAGACACTTATCTTTCAGTTCCGGGCACTTCTGACAGTGATTGATGCAGTTTCCCACCAGATTTGGGGCTAATTTCCCAGCCTGAGCAGCAGGGGCCTCGAGAGGCCAGTTCACCTAGGGCGCTGATGATGGAGGGGGTGGTCCAGCCACTTGTTTTTACCATTTACCCCCCCTTCTGGAGAGCCTGGTGGGCTCAGATGGACAGCGCTAGCACCCTAGGAGGCAGTTTTGGCACTTTCACAGTTCCCGAGGCAATTAAAAAATGGGATAAAGTGGTCACTGAGGAAATCGATTTGGGCAATTGAGGCAAGGTTTTGGCATTTGGTTTTCACAGAGGTCTTCCAGGGTGGCATCACTATCTTCCAGTCAGTTTTCACCATGTGGGTATGCCCAGATTGATCACAGGAGGACATTTACTGCTTGACTGTCATGGATTCTGAGGACAGTTTTGGTCATTTACATTATATTGGACATATTTTATTATTTTATTGTGCCTTGGGGATGAGCTAGTAAGGATTGATGCCTCCTAGCTCCACCATGAGCTTATATTGTCATGACCTAGTCACCATGAGGTGGACTTTGGGTACTTGTGTTTCTCTAGTGGATGACGTCACCCTCTTATTGTACCATTTAGTGGGGGCGCTATTGTTATATTGAGTGATCCATGTGATATATTGTTATGGGTCATCTTAGCCATTGATTGTATGATGAGATCTTTTAATCTCAACCACTCATTTGATGTAGTATTGTAGAGTGGTATAGGGTTTTGGTCTTTATTATCCTATATAAGGAGGAGACCCCCCATTGTAAAGCTGACCTTTGGAGCTCTGGAATATTGGAATAGAAGATTTTTTGTGGAGCACATCTCTCTTGCATTGTGGATTCTCTTGCATATTGAATATACAGTATCTCTTCTATGTATCATTGTGGATTTTGGTGCTTCTTCTAATCTTTTGACAGGAAAGTCGAATTGGTGGAGAGGAGGGCGACTTCATGAGGGTTATTGTTGGAGGGATCCACATATTCTCTCTTGGGTTGATCTTGTGACAGGGAGTATCATTATTGTATCTTTGTGACATAGTTGATGCTTTCTATTACATCTTTCTACCATTTTCATAATCATCTTGCTTGACTTGTTTCTTTGATCTTGTCTTGTAGGAGGAGGACGATTTGGCTATCTTGGAGAAGGACGTTTTGGTTGGAGCTCTTGGATCTCACTCTTGAATATACACATAGGAGAATGCTATCAATTTGCAAGGTGGCCACAAGCAATTGAGGTAAGATCTACAAGGTATATGCCTCTTTCATCCATTCTATCTTCATTGGTCATAAAACCCTAATTCATTAAAACCCCAATTTTGGTATTTCTTAGATCTACTTAGATCTAGCCTTGCTTTTGAGAAGATCTTGAAAACCCACCTCTATAGCATCCACCCCTAGTTGGATCTATATTTTGGTGGTGATTGGCTTAAAATTAACACACTTTTCAAGGCAAAAAGCCCTCTTGAACCCAAATCGCACTTCCTAGTAAGAGGCTTGTTTGGTTAGATCTAGCACATGGGTAGGTGAGATCCCACTTGATTTGCAATCTAGACACTTGATAACCTACCCCCAGATTGTTACTTTGGTGAAATCTACCTTGTGGACATCATTCCATGTTTTAAGGGGCCAAAACCCCCTTTTGAATTTCTTGGCACCTCAAAACTTAGATCTACTAAGATCTAGCCCTTGGATTGACTTGATTTTTGGGACATACATAGATCGGGGTACTAGCTACTTGGATCTATAGTTTGGTGACCATTGGACTTGATTTGGTCCACCAAACCCACCTTTTAACCCTCCTTGAGCAAAGTCGCACTACCTAGGGAAGGTGAGTTTGTCCACTTTGAGGAAGTGGGTGTTTGGGATTCTTGGAGATTTGGAACGGCCATACCTTGAAACCTAGGTCTAGACTATCTTTTTGTCACGATCCGCTTTGGGGGTAGCATTCCTTGTTTCAAGGGATTGTGGTCCACTTAAGGTTATTACTTGAAAAACCTAGATCTAGCAAGACCCAACCATTAGATCTCATTTAGCCCACTTGACTTGGCTTCTAGGTGTCCCGATCTACACTTTGACATACTTTTTGACCCCATTAGCCCATCCAACAAGGCACTAGTCCTTCTCTAAGCAAGTCGCACTCCTTGGGAATTGTGTCAAACCCTAGATCTAGTATGTGGGTACTCCTAGAATCAACTTAGATTCATAGATCTAGTCTCTATCCAACCTATAGTACCAACTCCACACCTAGCTTCACCTTGTGGGCCTACCTAGAACCATTTCACACTTCCCAAGAAAACAAGACCCACTTGTGTAAACACATGGTACCTTACCTTGACATCATACCAAACAATGTGGCCTAAACCATACATAGGTTGAAACACTAACAATCCATTTCACCACCTTCAACCATACCTCAACTCTTAGGCCAATTTAGCCTTGCATTGGTTTCCGCAACTCCTCATTTACTTACCCTTAGAAACCTTTGTTTGGGTCCTGTTATCAACTGATTTGTACAATAGTTGAAACCTTATTGAGCCGCCAGTGTTGGAACACATCAGTGTTCACTTCCAGAGTATCTGGGTTTCATTGTATTTGGGTATAGCCAGTTTTGTCTAGCCAGTTTTGTTTTTGAGTCGACATGACCATGGCCCCATGGGGGTTTGTATCAAAGTGTGCTAGTAGGGTCTGAGTGGCTCGGTCTCCCATGACTGGATTAAACAACTAAGGTATTCCAGGGAGTTTTTTCACCGTCAGATTATACTTTGCTTCAGGCGAAATATAATCTCTTGGTTTTTCTCCTGCTTCCTCCAAAGCTGGAATGCCCGATTTTGGAAATTTGGCCATGGGGGGTTATTAGGGTCCAACTATAATGTATAAACCTACTAGACACTATTATAATAGGTTTTGGTCATGTCCTAAGTCTCTAGGACCCCCAGAAAAAATTTCGAAAAATTTTTACCGGACGCGTCGAAATTGGGGTTTTTAATTATTTAATTATTTTTTAAATTTTAATTAAATTTCTCTATAGTTTAAATAGAGAAATTTGAGTCTGTAATATGTCAGTCATCCGGGGTCCGTTTTGAATGTTTGATGGCTCGTTTCATAAGCCAAAAATCACACATGACCCATGGAGCGGCTAAACCCAACTTTCGGATGTTAATTCCGCCCCGTAATTAATATTTTCTCTGAAAAGTCATTTACAGAGAAATTATTAATTAAATTAATAAAATTGATTATTTTGGAGATATTCCAAATCTCTCCAAAATTAACCAATTTGATTAAAATAAAAGGCTAAATGACATGGCAATAGACATTTATGAGGATTCCAATCAACTCCCAGTCACTCCAATCAACTATCCAGTCACTAAGTCATTATCCTCTCAAGCAAATTTGCCCTCCTCATGCCAAACTCGAGCTAGTGTGTTGTCATTTGATAATTGGGTTGGTGTTAAGCATTAATGCTTGAGATGGGCGAATTTGTGACTCACCAATCATCCACGAGCTTGGCTCCCTTTGCTCATACGAGTTAATACCTACTCTACCACGTGTTCCCTCACAAACTAGCTCGCAATCCCTTGAAAGCTCACATCAATCTCTACTAAAACCGAGTTCTAGCCTTGTTGGAATTTGCCCATTGGTTAGTGGTTTAGCTTGGCTCTCACTCATGCGAATTAGTACCTACCTTACCACTTGTCTCTCCACCATGCTAGCTCGCACTACCCACATCCTTCCACATCCTCACGTCAACCTACCAATCCTCACGACTTTCCTCATGCAAACTCGTGTTTATCCTTGTTGTAGCTCGTTGGTTGGTTGTTGATACTCCCTATGCTTCCATTAGAGTCGAGTCTTGCCACATATGCCTTCAACCTACCACCAAACTCGACTTTGATTATTCCTTAGCATGCCAAGCCCTCCCTTGATTGGAATTCGACTTACCTATCTATTTGCCAATTCGACCTAGGGTTTTAGCCTAGGATTTAGTATAAAGAGAGGCCCATTTGGGCTATTATCTCATGGAGAATTTGAGGCAAACTTACTCTGCCAAAATTGTATATGTGTTATAGCATTTGCTAATTGAAATAAAGTGGCTTTGGAGGTCCATATGGTGTGTTGATCTTGTTCATGGAAAGTGCTTCAATCTAATCAAGGTGATATTGTGTTATTTTTTTTACTTACATGTTCCAAGTTTTGATCAAATTATTTAAGCTTAGAAGACTTTTCCAAGTCCATAGGGTGGGCATTTGGGTTCAATTTGTCCATTGATGTTGGGTTGTTTTGTGATGGGGAAGTAGTGGATTGTAGTCGGAAATACTAACACTCTTCTTGTCCCATTCAACTTGGCATACTATATTTGATCAATCTTGTTTGTAAGTGATACATTTTGCAGATCTAAAGAGTTATGAAGAGGAGTTGGAACTAGGTTGTCTCCTCCATCTCTTCAAAGAACATTTTTTCCATTTAACATTCATACATTGCAGGATCTCCTAAAGTCGATCTCACAACACCAAGATGGTGGCATAAAGGGTTTGATTTCAAAGATCCATCTCTCATATTCAAATATTGTTCATTGGTTACATTTAGGCTTCCCTTCTTCAAGCCTTCTCATTTGCTCTTTGAAGCTTTTATATTTGCATGCTAAGCCACTTCTAGCCCCTCTAGCCTTGATCCAAGATTGCCTTGTCTTCAAGCCATAGTTTAGAAATCCATAAGGTTGAAGTTCCTTCAACCTTGGGGAATAACTTGGGATTTGCTCCCTTGTGCTCTCTTCAACACTCGCTGTCGGCGTATCACCGGTTAACCGGAGGATTTCCAAGGCGGTGTTCTATTACCCCAAGTGTTCCACTTGAAGTCCTTGCCCTAGATCTACTTCTCCTTGGTTTTCTTTTCTCCTAGTTTCGTCCTACCTCTCATTTCCCATTCGCCCTTCACTCCTAGCTTTCGTTTTGCCCTCCTTTAGCTCCTCTCGTCCATCCTCTTACTTCTCCCTCTTTGCTTTCGTTTTGCCCTACTTAGCCTTCCCTTTGCCTCTCCATCTTTGCCTTTAGATTTGCCTTTTTTCCCCCTTCTCGTCCATCTTCCCAAGTGCCCTAAAATCCACCATAAACACAAAAATTGTTAAAACGCTAGTATTTGTCTTTTTGCATAAGCTTGTTATATTTTTGTGTTAGTCTTTAGGCATTTGTTAGATCATCATACTTGCATTTGCATAGTTAGTCTTACTTGCATTTCATTTTATCAGTTTAAATCTCATTGTGGATCCCATTTTATTGAGCTTAGGCTTGCATTTTGAGTCATCTTTCCTAGTTTTATAGTTTCATTTCGAAAGATAGAATATTTTGCATAAAAAATATTTCAAAATTTTAAGTCTTAGATCTCATTTCTAGCATATTTAGAGCAACTTTTGTTCGCTGGTCCGTTTTACCATAGTTAACATTTTATGATAAATTTTTATGCATTCCACATTTTAGAGTTAAAATTCCAAATTTAGACTTAAATAGTTGCAAGTTTTGGCTTTGTATTTTGCTAACAGTTAACGGGTGCCTTGCTTAGATTTTTGGGACTTGTGTAGATCATTTGAGGAAGAGATATTTGAGAAAGATCTTGAAACGAAGAATCAACTCAAAACAAAGTGAAGGATCCATGAGGATGACTTAACTTTGAGATACTTATCCTTTTGTAATAGCAAGCAAGCTTGTTTCTTCTTCAATATTTTTCAAGTATTTCCATTCTCAAAAGACCTTGCAAGGTTTTAAACCCAAGGCATTTGTAACTGCTTAATAAAAGGTTTCAAGTGGAGGGGGTTCCACTTTTTGGTCTTCTTCCCCATTTGGGGAAGAGTGTTGGGTCTTGTGGTGTGGTTAACTTAGTTTATGTTTCCATGCTCTTAGATTAGTTTCTATTCCGTTAAGTAACTTGTTTATTTATCTTCCATACTTCTACTTACCCCCATGCTTTCCCGAGTAGGGTCTTGAACCTGAAAGAGACTCTTGGGTAGTTTAGTTCAAATTTTATCATTATATTGTTTCTCTTCCAATCCTTGACCAGAGAATAGCTAACTTTGGGATTGTATCCCAAAGGCCACATAGTTTTGTAGTAGCTTCTCGCTCCCCCATCAACTTCTTGTGGACATCCAGCTAGCTGGAAGGTTTCCAGGATTGGTGGTTTCTAGTGGTTGATCTTGTTCGGAGATCAATCCCACCTAGTAGATTAAAGTTTGTGTGGTAGAACACTAAATTCATTATCTCGCAAGTATTTCGTGTTAAGCATTAAGTTATATCTTTCAAGTTTATCAAGTGGTTTCATCTTTTAAAGTTATTTTACTGCTTTCACAACACAAATACTTTTGCTTCCTTAAAATAAACCAAAGTCTCTTGAACTTGGCGAAATCCAAGTCAAGAGCACCCTCTATCGGAGGGCATTTTAGTCTTGCATCATCCCTGCATTAGGCATTTTAATTTTAGCAAGTCTCTTGAACTGTGGTCATAAGACCGAGTCAAGAGCGCTCTCTGTCGGAGAGTTGAACAAGGTTCTTTTAATAATAAAATTTTCCACTCACACACCTCTAATTAATTTATCTTGGTTTGTCCTACACCCGTATGCTCTGCCAACCGGAAACGGTTGGGCTAGTACTCAGAAAGGTGGAAGACTTGATAATATCTATCGATAAAATTAATTAAAATTTTTACCCGTAACCTCAACCAAGGCAAAATACTGTTCCTCCCACGAGGGGTGACGCCGGATTCCCACTGTCAGACTCAGGGGCGGTTTAAACATTGGACACCAATCCTTATCGAATCTGGGTGCTTCCGACAGGTCACTTAGGGTTGCCAGTATCTTTCTTGGGTAGGGTTCTACCATCTTTTGATACCTTTGGTCTTAGCCCTAATAATCAAGACAACTAAAACTTTGAAATTTACCAAGATAATTTGCACAACGATCTCACGAACAGTTACTATCAAGACTACTTTTCAGCATCCCCCAGCACTAATTTTGTATTTTGACTCCATTACCCATTGGATAAGGCACTGGTCCTTTTGTCATTTAATTTTTATCTATGGATGCTTCTTAATTATCTCAAGTCTTTATATACTGTTTCGCAACGTGGATTGCATCTTATCGTGTGTTTTATTTTCAAGCTTTATATTGTCTCTCATTTCACAAAAAACTCCTAAACAACACCCATCCGCATCACTACATCAAAAAACATTATAAAAACAAGAGCCTTAGTGAAACTCTCTTTTAGGGACTACCCCCCTTGGCTTCGTTAGGAGTTTGCCTAAACGGAGGAGCTGGGATTCAGGTGACAGTACCTGGCTCATTGCTTGCCCCCAAGGCCACACCTCTCTCACTTGTAGTGAAGAGACAGCTTTCGAAAGATTTCCGCTGCTGGTGTGCATATTGGCGGACAACAGGTCCAATCAACTGTGATTGGTTATAGGGTCTCCCCCTTGGTCTAGTTACACCTTGACCTAAAGCGAAGAGTGCCTCGGTTGACGTGACTCCCATCTTGCATTGGGAACCGTGGCATCTATTGGGTCACCTCTCTAGTTGCCTGACTCCTCTACCGTCCCGGATGGGATACCACTAGGGGCAACTACAAGTTGTGTGATAACAGTATTCTTGCATCCTCTCCTTGCCTAAAGGCCAGATCGAGCACACATCCCCCAGTTGGAGCTAGATGTTGTCCACTAAGTTGCACTTAGGTGGACTCCTTGTGAACCTCAGAAGACTTGAACAACTCACGTTGTTCATATCCAGAGTTCAGATGTTCATTAGGCCAAATTTTTTGGCCCTTTGTAAAATTTGCATGTCCATACCCCCTTGGGGGAATTGTAATAAGTTGGTCTAAGCATGGTCTTTTTGTAAAAGGCTTGGCCTACCTTAGGTTTAGCTATCAATGGGATACTCTAGAGTGTTTTTTCCTTAGGAATTATGCATTGCGCTTCAGTGGCATATAATTCCTAAGTTTTTCACTCACACCTCCAAAGCTGGAGTATTTTCCATGGTGGTTGAACCTTAGGAGGTTATAAATCCTATGTGTTATGTATTTTTCACATGCTAGCCATCAATAATGCGTCATATGGACATGCACTAGGTCCCTTAGGAGCTTAAGTTTATTCTGGCAAAAATAGTTTTTTTCGTAAAATTAGACCATTTTTAATGGTTTAATTGGAAAATTTCATATTGCAACAAAAGTATGGTCCGGAGGCGGATTTTGGCGCGGGGATGCTCGTTTTCACATTCGGAGCATCCTCTTTACCCTAGGACCCACTCCTCCTATGTTTTGAGTGATTAAATCATCGCTTGGAGCATTTTTTCCTAAAGAGTCATTTCTTTTAAGCAAATATTGTAAAATTATTAAACAAGAGCAAGTGGGCTACACAACGCCCACATCCCATCCCCCCTGGGGGGATTTGCAGTCTCATTTTTCGTGACATAAATTTTTCTAACAAACACAAGCACACAAACGACATTTACTGCAGGATTGTATACTTTAATTGTTTAATAATTTTTCCATTTATATTTCGCAAGTAGTTACAAATAACATCGATCTCGTTGCCACGAAGTATGCTCTCACCACCACATAAAGGCATTGCCGATTAGTGGTGGTTGATCAGAAAGTGATACATAGATCTGGTGATCTATATCTTTCTGCAATTCATTTTTTTCAAGCATTTCATTTTCAAGCTTTAATTTGGAACGAACAACTTGCGATCGCTCAAAGTATGCTCTTTCTCTTTGCGGGCATTTGCCTGGTCCAGGAGAAATCATAAAGAGTTATAGCAAGTTATTAATTCTCAACATTTAATTAAAAACTCACAATAATAAAATTAACAATCCCAAACATAGTGAAAATCTGACACTCAAATATTGAGTTTTGTGTGGGGAAATTTCTTAGAAGAAGCGGGAACAACTGGAGAGCGACCTCAGGGCACTGTTAGACTACATCCTTGTTGGTGTAGTGTTTAACACGCCCTCGAGACTCCACTCCAGCCCACACGTCTTCGTGAGGAGCCACCTTTACTTAATTTCCGGATATTACTCCTCGTACCTCGCGGTATATCTAGAGCGCTTCCATTTTCCCTTAACAAAGTTCCATTTCTAATAATTTAAAATTGACCAAGATACACTTGAAAAACATTTTCCTTTTCAACAGCATCGCTTTTTTTATTTGACTCGATTGGCATTGGTCTCCATTAGCAACAAGTACTTTATATTTGCTTAATATCAGTTCAATCAAGTGTTGTTGGTTAATCTTGATATGCTGGTGATTGTCTTTTATTATGTTGAAAGTATCTCTTTAAACCTTGCAATAATATTGACCCAGTGAACTATACCCTTTAAACTCCTAAAGGCTAAAACATCCATAATTAACTTTCTAAAACATTTTAACATCCTTAGAAACATTCCGTAGGGACTACCCCCCTTGGCTTCGGTTAGGAGTTGGCCTAAACGGAGGAGTCAGGATCAGGTGACAGCCCTGACTCGAGACTTTCCCCCAAGGGCGCACCGAGCAGTAGTGAGATTTCTGCTGCGTTAACCAGGTGCGCAATCCGGCTGTAACAGGTCCAAACCGATTGTGGGCTGTTATGTATTGATAGATTGCCAAACTCCATTTAATAAAAACAAACAACTTTATTGGTCATACCTACATCTTTTTCTTGAGACATTATTTTTATGAATCGCCTTTTATTTGATCAGTTACTTTATTTCTTTTATTTTGGTAAGCTGGATTTTATATGTTAATCATCTCTGGACTGTATATATTTTACATTTTTTTGGTATAACACTTGTATATTTCTCTGACGGATTTTTATAACAGCTGATTAGCATTCTGATTCTTTTAGCAAACTAATTGTTGGAACTAATCTAGCTTACTGCAATAACATAACACGAATTAACAAGCTAAGATAATTTCATTTCGTCAATATGCCTACAGTTAATGAATACTATCACATTAACTTTCTGTTTTATGTTATGTTACAATCTGCAATTTAACAAACTTGTTCAAGGAACTAACGCTCATCTACTGTATTACTTTCACACATAAATATTCTAATGAGTTTTTACAATCGGTTTGCTTTGCATGGTAATTTACACTTTTAGTTTTTTCCATTAGTTGGTCATTTATTTGCAATTTTTTAATTGACATATTTTCACTCAGTTTATTTCATAGTTTTATTCAGTTGGTTACTGTATATAATTTTTGACTAACATTTGCAGGTTTAATCAATGCAGAATCCAGATGGGTCTAAACAACACACAGGTTTCCATTCCCCCTTTCCCCTTGACCAGCCCTCCAAGGGCGTTTCCTCACTGTTCCTGCTTGAATCATTTCGAGCATCAACACCCCTAAAACCTTTTATTGTTGTGTGCATGTTTTCCTTTATGGGTGTTATTGATTTCCTTTAATGCTGTTATTGATTTGTTTAAATATTCTTTAATTATTTCTTTTATTCCTTGAAAGTTTATCATTGCATCCGATTTGTTAGCTCTGCTGTATATATTGTGATTGATGGCTGTGTTTGGAACAAAGTTATTTTTAATGGATATTTCTTGATAACCTTCTCAGTGGTACCCCGAAAGTATTTAGATTATGCTTTAATGATGAAGGGTAGGTACCGAGAGAAATTAATTCATTGCTGACATTTTTTAAAATGTGCCTTTTGTAGCTTATGGTAGCATGGCAGCACCCAAGGGAGGGAGAAGAATGGATACCTTGTATCAGTCCTACATTCAGTGGAGGTTTGCTTGCTCTCTCAAGAATAATTTTATTATTATAAGAATATAAAATATAAAACCTTATGTTATCGATCTATGTTATTATGTTAGTAACAGAAAATCTAATGTAAACTGGTCTGGTTATGGCTCAATGGGAATAGATCTTTACAGCTGCTATCTTCCGGTTGCATTTTTTGTGCAGTCGTGGTTGTATTTTTTACCCAGTTGTGGTTGTTGCATTTGCTACGACTGGCATATCCTAGTTGAGAATTCCGTTCATTAATATGATTACTATGGCTACTTACATGAGAAGATGCAACTCGGTTACATTTTTCTTTTTTCTTTTACAATTGAGTTTTTCATGTCCTAATTTCCTCAATGTCATGTAGCTTGATTTGTGTCAAAAAAGTGCATGCCATTTATGGCATCTCTTTGTCTCTGTAGTATTTGCTCAAAATAGCTTTCTCTGTTTTGTCCACTACTCCCTCCTCGGCAATAGAACTGATAAATTTAATTGGTTAGTGCCTTTTTTTAGCCAAGGTTAACATCAAATTTGTTTTATTGTGAGTCCCTTTGTTTTCCCGTACAACTGTAAAATAATTGATCTGCTTGAACACCGGTTTGAGAACCACAGGATTCCGATCGTTTTTGAATATATTGAGTTGTTGTACCGCTTACGAGTTATTTTAACTTTTAAGATTGTGTCCGGATCTAGAGGGCAAATCTAGATCTGGACACAATCTCAAAATAATAAAAAGACAACCAAAATAGGCAAATGATTGATTCTCTTTAGAGAACAAGACAAAAGATTTATACTTAAAAATTAACTTTCAGTCCACCACTTTCTCATCTTTTACAATCCTACCAAATTTGTCTTCTTGTTTGACATTTTTCTTAGAAGATTCAAGATCCTTACTTTCCCAAGCTTGGTATATTGAAATTTTGTGGGAGTGCAATAATTACGTGTGGTGCATCTATTCCTTCCCTCGTGCCATTGAATTTTCTGAGCTTATTTTCTTTGCTAGGAAGGTATCAAATTTCATATTGAAATTGAGCAGTAGCTAGGGCATAGTTTAACTTGGGATTTCTTAATATAAAACAAGTGTTAAACCTGAAGATTATCAGAATATTGTGTTTTTAGATTTATGTGAGGAGCCGTCTAATTGTGTAGCAAGCCAGCCTTTCAGTCCGGTAACTTGATGGAATCCAGTAATGAAAACTCTTGATTTTAGCAATGAAAACCTGTATTTTTGGCAGTTTTTGACATTGAAGGTCGATTCCTTAGCCTCCATTTATTTGGGCACCTCAATATTGCAATTTCTGTAATCTAAATCTGCAATTCCAAAATTTAAGGAAAATTCCTGCTGGATTTATGAAAAAATCCATTGAAAAAGGGGTTCCGTTTGCTACATGATTAACTTATTCCGTTTATATATTACACTGTAGGCTAGAAACCTTGTTCTGATTGCAACTAGAGAAGCTAGGGACATTATATAGTGGACAATGGATGAGATGTCTGTTATCACATCCATCGTAGCCGGGCTACCATGATTGCAGAGCAGTTCATTGTATATTTTTGAGCCAGGCCTTTACACAGTTTTGATGAGATCAGCCTATGATGAGCAGTATTCTTCATGATCACGCACATATTAGAGCAGCCCCAGATCAGACAACAGTGAACCTTATGCCAAGACCGAGCCTCATGACCTCAGATTTGATGACCGAGGTGACCTTTTGTCCCATATAGAGCAGTGCAGTGCCCAGACTTTCAGCAGTGGTTATTGATGATCCAGATGTCAGGTACAGATATATGGCCCAACAGGTATATGGTATGCATTGGTTTCGATTATCTTGCTCTTTTGGTCATTTTAGTAGCTTGACTTGGTATCTAGTGATCATGATCTGGCGGTATATATATATGTATATGGTTGTTGATAATTAGCTAAATGGTCTTATTACTCAGAATTAGAAGCTCTTGTTTTATACTCATTGGTTTTACCCTCTTAGTAGTGTGGACATGTTCATTCTCACCATTTATGGCTTGCTAGCTTAGGCATCACCTTCACTTTCCCCATCCATCCGTTCTCTTTCCCATCTTTGGTTTTCACCCCGACTTACACCTCAACCTGTGATATGGAGGACCTCCCCAGTTTTTCCTCTATGTTGGATAGTATCCCTGTTAGTTTGTGTCTCGGCTCTGAGTTGGCAATAGAACTTACCGAAGCCTTGATCCTTTTGTACCAGGAGTACCCGCTGGTGTTGGTTCCTGAGCATAGGTGAGTTGGATTTGATACCATGATCACTCTAGTCGGTTGCCCCGATGTTTGGTCCTAGTTGTGGAAAACCCCCCTAGTTGCTTGAGTTGTGTTGGCTAAACCTGAAGCAAATTGTACTACTATCATTACATGCATATGGAAACTATTATATTATCTTTTGTGCAAGCCCATGGAAACAAATAAAACTGTGCTTCTTAGCACAATGAAAGAGTGCTATGGAAAATGAAATGTTAAAGCACCCTGGATGCAAGCTGCAATTAGTTGTGCTTCTAAGCACATGCAAAATCCAAAGGGTCCTAAAGGCCTAAATAAAAGTAATGGTTAAGTAAATGCCAGACCTAAAGACTGTTGGCCATGAATTAAATGTAATGATTAAATACCTCACGGAGCCTACGGGTTGTGATGTGAGATGGAGTAAGGGACATCTAATTCTAAGTGTCCCCTAGAACCTCAAGTTATGGTTAGCCGTGCACCTAGTCATGGCGGTTCTAGAAAAGATCCTCACGGAGCTGGATTCAGCTTGGATGCGAGGTGTAGACATTTGCCAGAGTTGAATAAGCATCTCTCTAAACAACTTATTCCATTTGTGAGACATTGCCATTCCCTGCGTGTTTATTATCCGACATATGCTTAGGTGTGTATTCCCTTTCCCTTTTTCAAAGTGTCACAGTGTTGAGTCAGTCAAGTCATCCCCTTATCCTAGCTTTGCATTCTTCACCCTCACCCTTTGCTAGCAAAATGTTCATGTCTACAAAATGAGTATATTCTTGAGGTTCTGTTTTGAGTAAATGATTATTTAAACTTGTATTTGATATAATTATTGATTAACTGCCAGTGAAATGATGCTTAATACTTTAAGTCTTGCTATTAGAATGATTAAAAGAGCATGCCTTAACCATTTGCACTTGCAGCATCAGGCTTTTCTAGCCTGGGTCATATTTTGAACAGTTTTGATCTGGTCAAACCTAGTTTGATCAAGTCAACCTTGGGATCCGTGATGAGTTGGACCAGTGATGTTCGAGGATGATGATTTATGGTCCTTTGATGCACCTTTGATGGCTTCATATAGTGGACACAAGTTTCATATGGTGGTCGATGTATTTTTTTATGGATATTATTATTTTTAGGCCATTATTTTTATATTGTCTGAGTATAGTTGAGACCACAGATGATTATTCTGATGACCACAGGGTGTATGAGTACTCATCTCTAGTACATTTGGACCTTCTGAGTCCATTGGGACACTTAGATCAGTTACAAGCTCTCCCAGTGATGATGCAGTCAGATTTCCACATTTTTCCAGTTTTGCCATGCAGAAATGGCCTGTCCAACTCTTTCTTTTAGCTAGCACGTTTCCTAGGGCGTTCCTGAGGAGATGGGGGGTCCCACCACTTGTTATTACCATATTACCCCATCTCTAGACATGTAGGTATTGTCAGATTTGTGTCCATGACACCAGGTAGAGAGCTACAGGCATTTTGATGATTTTCAAGTGGTTTTCTGAGGTTTAAAAATGGGATATAAAGGTCATTGAAGAATTCAATTTGGGCAAATGAGGCAAGGTATTGGCATGAGGTTTGTTCAGAGGTAATTTGTGATGCATCTCACACCTTCCAGCTCAGCTTACAACATTAAGTGAGGTCCACACACTCTCCGGGTTGACTTTTGATTTATTATTCTATCATTGATGGGGGCCACGATTTGGTCACTTTGTATGTTTATTGAGTCATATCTTATGTCATTGTGCCAGGGGGTGATGCTAGTGAAGGATAATAAAACCTCTGAGCCCCACCATGTGCTCCTACACTTGTTTTAGTCATGTTTATGTGGTGCGACCCCCCCCGTAGGGCCTCTCTAGTGAGTGCGCACCCCCTTTAGTGAGTTGATCCATGTGTTATTGCTCCGGCTCATCATAGGCGTCGATTGTATTAAGTTCATCTTTTGATCTCCACCACTCGTTCATAAAGTGGTTAGGGTTTTGGTCTCTCTCACTCCTATTTAAGGAAGAGACCCCCCTATTGTAAAGGCACCTTTGCCTGTACCTCACTACCTGGTCACCCGGGGCCAAAACTGACTGCACCAACATGTTCGAGAGTATGGCTATATAGTAAAACCAAGTGGCTGGACCCCATACTCTCTCCATAGCGCCCTAGGTGAAAAGAATAAAAAGTCAAACTGCTCTGCCAGGCCATTTTTAATGGCGAATCTGCACCAGAATGATAAACTGACATATACCTCAACTGAAACTGCCTGGAACTGCAAACTGAGCATCCCAATGGACTCAGAAGATCCAAATGTACTAAGAATGTCTACTCATACACCATGTGGATAAGCGTGTAATCATATAATACCATAACCATGCCCAAATCGAATTCCTTGCCTCAGCAGCCCAAATCGAATTCCTTTGTATCCATTTTACCATTTTTTATGCCTCTGTAAATCACCTGTAGAAGATAGAAATGCTTGTAACTCACTGCCTAGTCACCCGGGGCCAAAACTGACTGCACCAACATGTTTGAGAGTATGGCTATATAGTAAAACCAAGTGGTTGGAACCCATACTCTCTCCATAGCGCCCTAGGTGAAAAGAATAAAAAGTCAAACTGCTATGCCCGACCATTTTTAATGGCAAATCTGCACCACAATGATAAACTGACATATACCTCAACTGAAACTGCCCGGAACTGCAAATTGAGCATCCCAATGGACTCAAAAGATCCAAATGTACTAAGAATGTGTACTCATACATCATGTGGATAACCGTGTAGTCATATAATACCATAACCATGCCCGGACAGATAAAAAAATAATAATCTGTAAATGATCAAAATCATAAAAAAATCCCAAATCATCATCTGAAACCTGTAGCTACTGCATGGAACCACCTGGTGGGTAACGTAAGACCATATATCATCAATCTCTATCTTCACTGGTTTAATACATCACATGTCCTGTGGTTGACTTGGTCAAACTGACCAATAATATGACTCAGGCTGAAACATCAAAATGCTGCAAGTGTAATTGGTTATGACATGCTTCATTAATCATTCAAATAGCAAGATTGTAAACATAAGTAGTACTTGACTGGTGGTTTAAAACAAGATATTCAATGTAAACTTCATTAATAATTATTGCTCAGAACAGAACCTCAAGGATATACTAATTTTATGGCTGTGATCAATTTGCTAGTAATGGCTGAGGGTGGAAAAATGCAAGGTTAGGCAGGGGATGACTGTACAAACTTCATACTGTGATACTTTGGATGCAGGAAAGGGGATACACACTAAAGCATATGTTGGACAAACAATAACACAGGGGATGGCAGTGTTTCACAAATGGATAAGCTGTTTGGGAAGTGCTTATTCAACCTTGACAGATGTCTACAACTCACATCCAAGCTGACTCAGCTCCGTGAGGATCTTTTATAGAGCCGCCATGACTAGGTGTCCGGCTAACCGTAACTTGAGACTCTAGGGAACACTTAGAATTAGCTGTCGCTTAATCCATCTCACATCACAACCCGTAGGCTCTGTGAGGAATTAATGATTACACTCAAATAAGGCCAACAATCATTGGATTTAGCATTTATTAAACCATTGCTTTATTTGGGCCTTTCATTTCATTTCCATGGCCAATAATCTTTAGATTTGGCATTTATTTATCCATTGCTTTTATTAGGCCTTTAGATATCCCTTCGAGGGGATTTACATTTCATTCATTTCCATAGCCCTTCTTTTATTGTGTTTAAAAACACAGTTTCATTGAATTTCATTTCAATGGGCTTTCACATAAGATATACAACTGTTTCCAGATACATGTAATGATGGTAGTACTATATGTTTCAGGTCTAGCCAACACAACTTAAGCAACTCAGAGCCGAGACACAAAGTAAACAACGAAGCTCATCCAACAAAGAGGCTAGGGTGGGGAAGTATTCCATATCATAGGTTAAGATGTGATAAAACTAAAAATGGAAGGTAGCGGATGGATGGAGATAGTGAAAATGGTGCCAAGATTAGCAAGCCATATAATGGTGGGAATGATCACCTCCATTCTCCTAAGGAGGGTAAAACCAATGAGTATACACAAGAACTTCATAATTCTGAGCAAGTAAGACTATATAGATATAAGTTAACGACCATGTCCATAAAATATAAATACACTGCCAGGTCATGACCACAAAATGCTAAATCAAGCTACAAGAATGACCAACAAAGCAATAATAAACCAATACATAATCATATACCTGCCTGATCATATACATGTACCAATCACCTGACTCATCAACTGTCAACTGGAAACTGCTGCTGCACATCTGGGCACTGCATACTGCTCTGTATGGGAAAAATGGCTACATCGGTCAAGAAATCTGAGTTTCCTAAGACTCAATCATGGCATAAGGATATACTGGCTGCTCATAAAATATGAGTGATCCTGATATAGATGCTCATCTCAAGCACTAGTTGAAAAAAGGACTGGAATCTGATCTGAAAAATATGGTAGCCCAGCTACTATATAGGTGATAACATCTATTGCTTCAGATGTGACATGGATTGACAAACTTATTGAGGATGCACAACATATCCGTAACTTTGTACAAAACCACAACAATGCCCTCACAATCTACAAAGAGTACACACATTTTTCATTGTTGAAGGTTGTAGATACTCGGTTTGCCTCCTCTTTCATCATGCTCAAGAGTTTGAGAGAGGTCAAAACCGCTCTTGGGGCCATGGTTATTTCAGAGTTTTGGTCCTTTTGGAGAAAAACGGATCAGGTTGCTTCAAAAAAGGTAATGGACATAGTGCTAGATGATGGTTGGTGGGAGATGGTAGATCTTACCATTAAGATCATGGAGCCAGTCATTTCTTTGTTGCGGTTTGCAGACATGGACCAACCCATCCTAGCATATGTTTATGAGAGGTGGGATTCCATGATTGAGTCCATGAGGACCATTGTTATGGAGAATGAGTGTGTCGAGTATGAGACATCGATAGAGAACTTATGGTCCACCATATAGGATATTCTTATCTCCAGGTGGAATAAGAATTGCACACCTTTGCATTGCTTGGCCCACTCATTGAACCCCAAGTTCTATAGTCATGAGTGGCTCAATGGTGGGTCGGGGCCCTCACGTAGAGTCCCTCCTCACATGGATGGAGAGATCTCACAAGGGAGGAAGACAACGTTTAGACGGCTACTTCAGGATAGTGACCTACTTGAGGAGGTGGAAGAGGGATTTGTAGAGGTTTCCACTGCCACTGGGAGATTTGTAGGCTATGAAGTGCTTAGAGACATGGGGGCTAAGAAACCCTACGTTTGGTGGGTGACTCATGGGGCAACATGCCCTCTTCTATAGAAGATAGCCTTGAGGGTCATCTCTCAAGTTACTTCATCCTCTTGTTGTGAGAGGAATTGGAGCACATATGGGAACTTGTACAGTTTGAAGAAGAGCAAGCTTGAGCAGTCCAGGGCAGAAACGATGGTGTATGTGCACTCCAACCTTCGTCTTATTTAAAGCAAGATGGAGGAGTGGGTGAAGGGAAAGACAAAGATGTGGGATGTCTTTTGTAATATCCCAAATTGATATTTTCTTTTTTGTTGTTGTTGTTCTAGTAGTGTTATGCCTCAATACAAGAAAGGAATATGAAAGTATGGATTGATCTAAGCTTGCATTCGCCTGCATGCAGATCAAATACCCAGATAATCAGAAATGCTATAGAATAGGAAGAAGTTATGCATGTACGTACCAATAGATAGATCGACTGATAAGCATCATTGTGAACCCGGTATGCAAGAGTTGTGTCAGTGAATGAGTGAGATAACGCCGAGTCTCCTGCAGATAATGCGCCCTCTCAAACCTTGATATGCTCGCAGGGAAATAATACTCAACATAATCAACTCCAGAAAGGGTGTGATGGGGTTATAGTGCCCCTCTGAACACAATAGAAGCAGCATGCAGACAGAAGGATGGCTCAAAAGCCTAAAGCACGAACACCCTCGTTGAGAAAGTCACCCACATGCAGAGAGACGTCTTCTTCAGGTGAGATATGCTGACAGATAGCTTGAGACTCAAGCTGAGGAGCCCTTCTTCCATGGGAAGGGTAATATCACTGCTTTGAGAAGAATAGAAGCAACATGCAGGTGTGCTCCCTGTAGATTGTAATGCAAATAGCTATGTCCTTGGACAATGCGCCCATGCAAGGAGGATGAATCCCTCAATATGTTGAAATATTGTAACTTCAAAGAATATTCTATTTGTACTTTTTTATGATTTATCCGGAGATGTTTTATTCCTCCGTCGGGATGTTATTATTATGTAAAGTCATTGAGGTAAATCCTCTCATGTAAGTCGGGGCAATAGATCCCCTAAGAGTCATTTGTAATGGGGTGTTTAAGTCCCCTAGAGGGGTCGACCCAGTCAGGAAGAGAATAAACTATTGAGTCCGACATATCAAGTGTAAAAGTCCAGTGAATGTAAAGTATAAATAGAGGAGGTGTGTTCCTCATTTGGACACACTCACTCACTTATGAACTCGCATAGGAGAGAGAGAGATCTGCAAAGGAGGAGAAGGAGCTCTTGTTTAGGGATTTCATCTTTGTACTTGTTGGTCATCTATATTGCGGAAGTTTTGCTGGGTTTTTTACCCCATGAGGGTTTCCCAGGATAAATTTGTGTCTCTTGTGTTTATGCTGTGCTTGTTATTCTTTCAGTGATCGTGTATATGCTATTGTTGTGAAATTGAATTGAATACTGATGTTATCTATCTTAGCATATTGAATCTTAACAGGGTATCAGAGCTAGCCTGAAGGAAGGCAATGTATGGCACTTACGACACTTGTTTCACTTGCGACAATTTGAAAGTTAGGGCTTTGTATAGCAAAACCTAGTCATCGTGGAACATTCGCTATAAATCACTTTTGGCGAAGGTTCATGATCTGAAACTTGGACAGGCCGAAGATGACATGTTCTTGTACCTTGTGTCTGAGTTTGAGCCTCATATTCGTTGTACTTTCTGAGATATGATCCGTACAAGTTAGGCTTTCTGCCTCTTCCAAAATGCAGCCCTAAAGAAGTGACCTAGGAAAAAAGGTCATATCTCGGGCTAGGAAGCTCCAAATGGAATTCCGTAAAAAGTGACAGTTAGGGAACATACTGAAATTTCACAGGTGCGAGTATCAGAGGCTGAAGTTGAAACAGTGACATGTGGCACTCCGTACAAGTCCGCTATGTTGTTTCATCCCATAAACAGGTCATGTTTGGAAAATTATCATATCTCTCTCATGAGGAATCCAATGAAGCTCAAACCTGTGGGGTTGGAAAGGTGACAGGTCAAGCTACCACAAGCTGAAGTTTCATATCGTGAGGATCCGAAATTTCAGAGATACACCAGAAAAAATACGACACATTTGAAATGGCTCAATGGAGGAAATCAAAGAAGAGGAGGAAGAAGCTCTCACTTAGGGTTTTCAGTTTTTAGGTATGGAAGGACCTGATACAATGTTGGAGACACATGATGCAACATTGGAAACTTTTAAGATGGATTTGGAATCCATTCATCATAGATATTAATATTCCATCAAAATGTTATGGGAGGAGGGAGATTGAAAATTAGGGTTTCCAAGTAAGAATAAACCCTAGCAAAGTTGGTAGACTCATAGGGAAACAATGAAGGAGGTTTAAATGGCACTGATATTCTATCATCCTAGCACCATGAACCTATATAAGATGTTTACCAGTGATCTACCTTTGATGGTTAGGGTTCTTACCCTTATAGAGAAGACTACAAGCAATCTCGACAGGTATGACTTGAGGAGATACAGGTATGTTTTGAAATCTGTTTCATGATTAAGTTTATGATATGCTTGTCTTCATATTATTGAGGCTAGTATAATCATGATTAATTTTTAGATTGTTTGATCACCTTAGTAAAAGTATGAATGCATGTGAATGATAGAAGACATCCATTGATTAGGTTTATGCCACTTATTGTACTAATGCACTTGTGGTGTTGTATGAGGATGATGTTGTCTGCTAACATGAAAGGTACATCAAGTAAGACAAATCTATATGACCATGATGACATGAAGACAAAGACTCATCCATAGTCTTTGATCACATAGAAGCTCTACTTATGAGGTATGTATGATTTGGTTCTACTATGCTTAACTTACGAGATATGTAGGTTACTAGCACAAGGTCTCTAAATCATTGAAGAGAACAAAGAAGATATCGTTTTAGACATAACTAGTAAGCATGCTAATCCAGGTATGTTTTCTATATCGAGTTAGAATCCTATTTAGTGTTAGGATCTTATATAAGTATACTTGTGTATGAAATGATCATGACCATACATGTTTAAGATTAATTAGAATTATAATGTTTTGATAGTACTGAGTTATACTAATGAATGTATGATTATGTATGAGATCTTGAGGATGACACAATGATGACACTAGTGCCAAACATAAAAGATAAGTATTTGAGTTGTTATTTGAATTACTTATTGAATCTCTGAATAGTTAATGATATTGCTTGTAATAGTTGTATGCATATTAGTATTTCTAGAATAAGGAAATATATCATGCATAGTGTAAGCATTCATATAGCATTGAACAATATACTACTAATATATGATGGGTAAGTTGGACAAACATTCCATTGTTGCTTGTCTAGAATGAAACCTCTTTGCTGACATGTTGAGAGCTGTGCACACTCTTGATATTATGTTGTGGTAGAGATGGAAGGCATCTAGATAGCCACTGTATGCATACAGAATATGGAAAAGTGTTGTTCCAAAGTATTGGTCAAGATAGTTGCATAACTATGTGAATCATATCAGTATGCATAATAGGTTATCATTGAAATGTCAACATGATTTGATGATTATGAAGTGTTACTAATCATGTAATTAAATTTGATTTGTAGGAAAGATCATGTGCTATGATCTAGAAAAGAAGGATGATGAACACCTGTTCCAAAGAAGAAGTGATGGATGTTCAATAAGAAGACTTACAAATCAAACGTACTATAGAAGTACAAAGGAAGGCTTGTGGCTAGAGGATTCTCTTAGAAAGAGGGAGAGGATCATGACGAGATGGTTGCTCCAAGTGGCTAGACACACTTCCAGAGATAGATTACACCCATGGATGACAAGACCGTTCTCTTGAATGGTGTAATTGAAGAAGAAGTGCATATCGAGCAAGCTCCCAGGATTCGATAGAGAATCACATGATTCAAGAAGGCTTTGTACGTGTTCAACAGGTACCCAGGATCGATAGTCATTTGATGAGATTGATGATCACCACAGGTGATGCGGATTTCAACCTTTGCTACAAGGTTGAAGAGGGTTTCTACATACAGATTACATGCTTCTCTCAGATGGAAGCAAGAAGGAACTCACCATAGAGTTCGAGTGATTTTGAGGCTCATATCAGTAGACCCATTTGTCAGGAGCTGGCACAGATAGATATGCAGAAGATCACTCAATGCAGAGTGTGCATGATGTTCAGTCACAGAGGGAGGACAATACTCCACTTCAGAGGGAGTAGATCTCAGAGTTAAAGAATCTTGGCATGATTCTCGTGATTAGATATGTGGCTGAGATCAGATGAGATTTTTCCTTAGCCAAGGAAAATGTGAAGTAGAGATCTGGGATGATGGACAGTGGTTTCTACAGTTTACAGACAGATGACTAGTTCGTTGATGTATTTAACGAATACTAGGCCAGATATATGCTCTGCTGTAAACACCCTGAGTCAATATCTAGTTGAGCCTAGATGTGTTCACCTAGTAGCTGCAAAGCATGTGATGAGGTATCTGAGAGGTACGATATACTTTGGTCTATACTATGTTGGAGATCATGACTTCAGGCTCTATGGTTATATAGATGCAGATTGGGTTGGAAGTGTCTCAGATAGAAAGAGCACATCGGGTGGATGTTATTGTCTGGGATATGCTATGATCTCATGGTTTAGCAGGAAGCAGTCTAGTGTGGCTCTTAGCACAGCTGAAGCAGAATATATATAACATCTTTATCTGCTAGTTGTGAAGCCATATGGCTTCGGAAGTTATTGTCAGGACTATTTGAATTAGAGATGGAATCCACTGTGATCCTGTGTGACAACCAGAGTTGTATCAAGATAACGGAGAATCCAATGTTCCATGATAAGTCAAAGCGCATAGAGATCGGATATTTCTATATACAGGATATGGTGCAAAAATGAGCTATAAAGCTCGAGTATGTGAGCTCTAATGAGCAAGTTGCTGATGTATTGACCAAACCTCTGTCTTGAGTAAAGTTTGAGTATTTCCGAGACAAGCTTGGTGTATTTCAAAAGGACCCTCCTCGAAAGGGGGAGTGATATGGTCGATGATGATATTTTGGATCGATGATAAGGTCGATGATACCTGTACCGACGATATGGTCGACAAGGATACTTGTATCGACGATGAGGATACCTGTATCGATGATGAGGATACTTGTAACGATGATGAGGATACCTGTATCGATGATGAGGATGCCTGTACCGGCGATGAGGTCGATGATGAGGATGCCTGTACCGGTGATGAGGTCGATGATGAGGATGCCTGTATCGACGATGAGGTCGATGATGAGGATACCTGTACCGATGATGAGGTCGTTGAGTGGTCCTTAGATGATTTGATCTAAGTTGACGAGTGGGATTGTATCATCCTTGGACACATGTCCTAAAGGGATCCGTAGACTCTTGTCTCCGTGAAAGATATTGATGATGTTGCAGTGGGATTGTATCATCCCTGGACATATGTTCTAAAAGAGATCCGTAGACTCTTGTCTTTGAGAATGTGATGATGTTGTGTGGTAAATCCTAGATTTGATCTTGGTCACATCCAGTATGAAAAAGGACTGGCTCTGTGGTGGTAAATCCTAGATTTGATCTAGGTCACATCCAGTATGAAAAAAGACTGGCTCTGTTGTGGTAAATCCTAGATTTGATCTAGGTCACATCCAGTATGAAAAGGGATTGGCTCTGTGGTGGGAAATCCTAGATTTGATCTAGGTCACATCCAGTATGAAAAAGGATTGGCTCTGTGGTGGTAAATCCTAGATTTGATCTAGGTCACATCCAATATGAAAAAGGACTGGCACTGTGGTCTGGATTGCATCATCCCTGGACTTTAGTCCTAAATGGATCCGGAGACTTGTGTCTTCGAGAAGTGGTCCTTAGACTTTGTCTAAGTGGACAAGTGGATTGCATCATCCCCGGATTTTAGTCCTAAATGGATCCGAAGACCTGTGTCTTCGAGAAGTGGTTCTTAGACTTTGTCTAAGTTGACGAGTGGATTGGATCGTCCCTAGACATGACATGGTGTCTTAAATTGATAGGGATTGATCATCCCGTAAGTGGATCAGGATTGCATCATCCTTGGCTTTATATCCTAAAGTGATAGGGATTTATCATCCTGTAAGTGGATCAGGATTGTATCATCCTTGGACTTATGTCCTAAAAGTGAGAGGGATTGATCATCCTGTAAGTGGATCAGGATTGTATCATCCTTGGACTTATGTCCTAAAGTGAGAGGGATTGATCATCCCGTAATTGGATCATGTGTGTTGCAGATATGATGATGCTGTTGATCGAAAGATCCAGATGATGATGCTGTTGATCGAGAGATCCAGATGATGCTATTGATCGAGAGATTCAGATGCTGCTGTTGATCGGGAGATCCAGATGATGATGTTGATCGGGAGATCCAGATGATGCTGTTGATCAAGAGATCCAGATGATGCTGTTGATCAGGAGATCCAGATGATGTTGCTGATTGAGAGATCCAAATGATGCTGTCGGTCGAGAGATCCAGATGATCATGTTGCTGTAGTTGATCAAGTGATCAAGTGCTGCAGAAGAAGAAGACTCAGTACTAAAGATATTGATGTTCCAGTATTGAAGATATTGAAGATGTTCCAATAACTGTTTTGAGTTCCTGATGATGATTGAAGAAAACTTCTAATGATTTATAGATGTATCACTGTGATTGAGTTGATGACTCCTTGCTCCTGCAGATGTTGTTAGAATACCCTTCTCATTAAGGGGGAGTGTTGAAATATTGTAACTTCAAAGAATATTCTATTTGTACTTTATTATAATTCATCCAGAGATGTTTTATTCCTCCGTCGGGATGTTATTATTATGTAAAGTCATTGAGGTAAATCCTCCCATGTAGGTCGGGGCAATAGATCCCCTAAGAGTCATTTGTAATGGGGTGTTTAAGTCTCGTAGAGGGCTCGACCCAGTCAACAAGAGAATAAACTATTCAGGCCGACCTATCAAGTGTAAAAGTCAAGTGAATGTAAAGTATAAATAGAGGAGGTGTGTTCCTCATTTGGACACACTCACTCACTTGTGAACTCGCATAGGAGAGAGAGAGATCTGCAAAGGAGGAGAAGGAGCTCTTATTTGGGGATTTCATCTTTGTACTTGTTGATCATCTATAGTGAGGACGTTTTGCTGGGTTTTCTACCCCATGAGGGTTTCCTAGGATAAATTTGTGTCTCTTGTGTTTATGCTGTGCTTGTTATTCTTTCAGTGATCGTGTATATGCTATTGTTGTGAAATTGAATTGAATACTGATGTTATCTATCTTAGCATATTGAATCTTAACACAATATGATATAAAATCGCACTCTGCTGTAGCTGAATAGTAGTAATACCAAATGATGAAGCAATGTTGAATCTGGATGATCCAACCTGATAGTGACTAGGGCAGATAGATTTCGCTGCCGAAATACTCTAGTTAGCTGAGTGCATGCACTCAACCCCAACTTAGCTCGCTAAGCTCTCTAATTCGAATCCACAAATCAATAATCATATAAGCAGGGCTTCTTTACTTGCTTTACCCTTTCGTTTATAACATTCACCTGTCAGACCTAACTTTTGACCTAATTAGGTCACTTTATCTTCTAATTTTTAGTTGACTTGCATGCAGTGCTTTTGGGGTGTCTGGAGACTCAATCAGTGCATGCAACATGAAATAAAGCTAGGATGTTATGCATGCAAGTGGCCTTTAGTTCCTGTGGCCCATGTTTACCTACTGATTATATAATAACCATGCTAGAGATCTTCTTATTGTGCATATGACATCAATCCTCAGTTAATTCCTTGAGTGTTAGTGCTCGCTCGAACCTATGGGAATCAAATAGGTTAGCAGGATGGTCCTCTGTGCTTAAGCAGAAGAGGACATTACAGTCCTCCCCGCTCGAAATTGCTTGTCCTCAAGCAACTATAGTGTTGGGTGCTGTAATACTTTTTCTCCTTCCCAAGTGGCCTCTTCTATAGGAAGATCTCTCCATTGAACCAAGTAGTCTCTGATGATTCTGTTTCTTAGTTTCCGCTCTCGCACCTCTAGGATGCGTTCTGGAATCAGAATCAATTGCCCCTCATCATCAAGGGGGGGCAGCGCGGATGATGTCACAATTTGTTGACCCACTGCCTTTTTGAGGTTAGATACAGGAAATACGTTTTGAATCTTGCTCTCCTGGGGTAATTCTAGATCATACGCTACCTCTCCGACCTTCCATATTATCTTGTAGGGACCATAGAAGTGAGGCTTGAGTTTCTCTGCTCCTTTCTTCTTAAGAGATGACTGTCGGTAAGGTTGTAGACGTAAATATACGAAGTCTCCCACCTCAAAACTGCGCTCAATCCTGTGTCTATCTGCATATATCTTTTGTTGATTCTGAGCAACCTGTATGTTTTCTTTGATTATTTTAAGAATATCTTGACTCTCTTGAATCCAATCTTTGGCCTTGGGGGCCCTGCTATCACCAAATATCAGACCTGCAAAAGTTAAGGCATCATATCCGTACTAAGCTCTGAATGGAGTCATCCCAATGGTCATATGGTGGACCTGGTATTGTAGCAGTGTTCTCCTAAGTGTAGCCATTTGATCCATGTCCTCTGCTGACCTGCTACGCAATTCCTCAAGTATCCCTCAATCCACTTGTTAACTATCTCTGTCTGTCCGTCACTTTGCGGATGATAACTTGTGCTCATACCTAGCTCGGTTCCCACCAACCTGAAAAGTTCTTGTCAAAAGGCTCCAATGAACCTGCTGTACCTATCACTGACGATGGTCTTGGGTAACCCATGGAGTCTAAATACCTCTCTGAAAAATAGTTTTGCCACCTGTGCTGCTGAATAGTCTGAGGGAATGGCAAAGAATTGAGCGAACTTGGTCAACCTGTCCACCACTACGTACAAGCAGTCTCTTCCTTGAACCTTGGGCAACCCTGTAATGAAATCCATAGAAATGCTTTCCCACTTCTGTTCAAGAATGGGCAATGGCCGTAGTAAACCGGTCGGGTGAGTGTGCTCTATCTTGTTTTGTTGGCACAAACTACACTCTTTTACATGCTGCATCACATCATTCTTGAGGCCCTTCCATGGAAACCTCTCTCTAATCTGCCTGTAAGTCTTAAGAAACCCCTAAGGTCCTACTAAAGGTGAGTCATGCGAAGCTTGCAGAATATTTTTTCTTAAGGGAAGACTCGAGGACCAAGTAGATTCTGTTTTTGTAGTATATGATGTCATCAATTATTCTGTGCCTGTCGTCCTGAATCTGTCCATCTAATAGTTCGTAGGCAAATTTATCTTTTGAATACTCAACTAAAAGACGAGATCTCCAGTCTGATGAGATGCTCATAAGGGATAGAGTGGCTGGTCGTCTAGAAAGTGCATCTGCTACCACGTTGTTCTTTCCCTTTATGTATTCAATCTCGAAGTCATAGGCCTGAATTTTGCTTACCCATTTCTGTTGCCTCTCATTCAGTTCTTTCTGCTCTAGGAAGTATTTCAAGCTGTTGTGATCTGTCTTAGTCTTGAATCTACCACCCACTAGGTATTGCCTGAACTTGGTTAGCGTATGGAGAATGGCTAACATTTCCTTGTCATATATTAAATAGTGGCGCTCATAGTCCTTGAGTTTCCTGCTCTCAAATGCAATGGGGTGATTGTTTTGCATCAACACTGCCCCTATTCCCTCTCCCGAGGCATCACATTCTAACACGAATGGTTGAGAAAAATCTGGTGGAGCTAGTACTGGGCATGAACTCATTACCTTTTTCATCTTTTCAAATGTCTGTCGTGCTGCCTCTGACCAACTGAATGCCTCCTTCTTGGTAAGACCGGTGAGGGGTGCGACCATCTGTGAAAACCCACTCACATATCTCTTGTAGTAAGTGCAAAGGCCCAAAAATCCCTTCAGTTCTGTCACATTTTTGGGTGTATGCCAATCCAGTATGGCTCGAATCTTCTCTAAGTGTACCTATACTCCGTTGGCCCCTATCACATGTCCCAAATATAACATCTCCTGCATGCTGAACTCACACTTGGACATCTTGGCATATAATGATTGCTCCTGTAAAATCCCAAGTACTTCATCTAGGTGCCTCAAATGTTCTTCCCAAGTCCTACTGTATATCAATATGTTGTCGAAGAATACCAGAAGATACTTGCGTAACTGAGCCTTAAAGACATTGTTCATGCATGACTGGAAAGTGGTTGGTGCATTAGTGAGCCCAATTGGAATCACTAGAAACTCATAGTGTCCGTAGTGACAACAGAAAGTAGTCTTTTGAACATCCTGTTCCCTAACCCGAATCTGATGGTAACCTGATCGGAGGTCAATCTTGGAAATTACTTTGCCCCCTGTAGTTCATTCATCAACTCATCAATCCTGGGGATTGGATACCTGTTTTTTATGGTCTTCTTGTTAAGTGCCCTGTAATCAATGCACATGTGTAAGGTTCCATCCTTTTTCTTTACTAGCACCACTGAGGATGCAAATGGACTGGAGCTAGGTTTAATGTACCCTAGTTTGAGCAGTTCCTTGATTGTACTTTCTATTTCATCTTTATACCTCTTGGGGTTTCTGTAAGGGGTAGTGATGACTGCTTGAGTCCCCTCCTCTAACTCAATAATGTGCTCAAATCCCCTATCTAGAGGTCGGCCTCCTGGAAGGTCTCCAAATACTGCTTTGTGCTTCTACAGTAAGGCCTTTATATCTGCTAGATGTTGTGTGGCCTTGTCTGGTGGTTTCTTGAAGGTAACTGTTATCACAATAGTAGCCGGGCTACCATACATTATTTTTCTCATTCCAGTACACTATTCAGCCAGTTCCCTTACATTTGAGATGCTGAGATGAGCATCTATATTGGATCACTATCAGATTGTGGACAGCAGTTGTATTCCCCATGCCATGACTGAGTCTCAGGACACTCAGAGAGATGACCGATATAGTCATTATACCATTTGTACAGAGCAGTCAGTAGTGTTCAGAGTTGCAGCAGCAGTTCCAGAGGACAGGTGATGGTACAGGTTGATGAGCTTTCAGGTATATGACTCAGCAGGTATATCATGGTGTTATGGTTAGATTGCTTTTATACTTATTCTTATAGCATGTCTTAGCACTTAGTGTCATGATCTGGCGATCATATAGATATTCGGACATGGTTGATCTATTATATATATTATATTTTCCCTACTCAGACTTAGAAGTTCACTATTCATACTCATTGGTATGTACCCTCCTTAGGGAGAATAGAGGTGAT
The DNA here is from genome assembly GCA_027924585.1 of Larix kaempferi. NCBI lineage: Eukaryota > Viridiplantae > Streptophyta > Pinopsida > Pinales > Pinaceae > Larix > Larix kaempferi. The sequence continues at coordinate 745,036 of BSBM01001568.1, read as the reverse complement.
CATTCCACCATACCTTGGCTTGCTAGTGTTGGCTCCATCATTTCATTGTCTTCATCCATCCGTGGCCTACCTTTTAGTTTATCACCCTGACTTACTACTTGACTAGTGACATGGAGGATCTTTTCCCCACTGTAGCCTCTGTATTGGATGAGCTTCCCTGTTTATTGTGTCTCGGCTCTGAGTTGGTGACAAAACTTACCTATGGTGAGTTGGAGTTCCTTGGAATTCCCCCTAGTCACTAAAGTTGTGTTGGCTAAACCTGAAACTTTTAGTGCTGCCATGAATACAAAATCTGGAAAAAAATGAAATACTATATCTTGTATGAAAAGCCCATTCATGCAATGTGTTTATAAACACACATGAATGAAAGGCATGCCAAATGAAAATGGCTATGAAAATAAAATGTTATATCTTTTGGAAAAATAAATACCTAGGTAAACAAGCTGTCCATGACACACCTAGAAGTGCTTAGGTAAACAAGTGCCTTAAAAACACACCTGCAGCAGAAAGCCTAAAGAAAAATGTAAATCTATGCAATGTGTTTGTAAACACACATAGATCAAGGCTATGGAAACTTCAGGCCCAAAAAGCAATGGAACTTAAATGCTACATCTAAACAATTGCTGGCCTTATTTGTATTATGGATTGTGCGCATTTGTGAAGGTGAATAAGCCCTCTTTAAACAACTCATCCATTTGTGAGACACCGCCATTCCCTGTGTTATTGCTCATTCAGTATATACTATGGCGTGTATGCCCTTTCCTTGGCCAAAGTGTCACAAAGTTAAGTTAGTCAAGTCATCCCTTAGCCTAGCCAATTATTTCAACCTTCACCCTTCACTAGCAAATTGATCACAGCTATGAAGTGAGTATGACCCTGAAAGTCTAGTCTGAGTAATAATAATAATTAACGACACTATATATTTGGATTTAGATCGCCAGTTATGATTACTCTGTGTTATAATTGTTATTTGAATAAGTTGTAGAGCATGTATTAACCTTGACACTTTGCAGCAGCTTTGGATGATGGTCTGAGTTATATTTGGTCTTGGTTAGACCCAGTTTGACCATGGAGGACCATGGGACATGAGATGTTAGACCTTATGATGATATGGATAGATGGTATATGGTCTATGTATACATACATGATGATTCTATGCAGCAGCTACAGGGTTATGATGATGATTCTTGGGTTACAACAGTGTTTGGTCATTTACAGATCATTATTATTGGCCTTGTTCCGGTATATTGGATATTTATTTTGATCATGCAGAGACTCATATGGTGTATGAGTACACATCTTGGATGGATTTGGACCTTCTCAGTCCAATGGGATAGTTTGTTTTGAGTTCCGGGCATTTACAGTGATGATTTTGCCTCCGTAGGTTGTCCTAGTGCAGTTTTGGTCTGTCGGAGGCCCTGTCGGAGTAGATGTGATTTTTATCCGGTTGACCTAGGGCGCTGATGATGGAGGGGGTGGTCCAGCCACTTGTTTTTACCATATTACCCCCCTCCCGGACACATTGGTGCCCTCACCTTGACAGCGCAGGCACTCCAGGAGGTTGTTTGGGGCAGTTTCACGCTTCCCGAGGCATTTCAGGATTGGTAGAAATGGCTATTGAGGAAATCGATTTGGGCTACTGAGGCAAAGTTATGGCATGGGATGATCAGTGATGATAGATCGGGGTCCTCCGCACCTTCTCCAGCAGTTTCAGCTTCATCGGGGCCCACATCCATCACTTATGGCATTTTCTGTGTATTTCTGAGGTCTTTTTGAGGCCTACGATTTGACTATGGTGGCACGATTTGGTACATTGATGATTATTTATTGATTATTGTGCTATGGGGATTGACCAAGGAGGGATAAAATTACCCCTTGGACCCACCATAAGCCTCTTATGATATTTTGTCATCATGATTTGGTGGGATTGCCCTCTTATAGGGCGATTTTGTCCACTTACATAATATTTTATTAGTGATCCATGTATTTTATTGTTGAGCTCATCTCAACCATTGATTAGACATTTGTATCTTTTAATCTTAGCCACTCATTCAAAAAGTGGTTAGGATTTTGATGCCTCTCCTTCCTATTTAAAGGAGAGAGCTCCTCATTGTAAGGGGACTTTTGGCTCTGGATTATTGGAATAGAAAATTATTATTGCATCTATCTCCAGTGTTGTGGTGAATGTTTTTGGTGTTCGTTCGTTGGTTCTTCCTTTGCACTGAGTTATTGGAGATCTTGTTTGCCATATCTTTGTACCACGATTTTGCATCTACAGGTGGAGGCCGATTTGCTTGGAAGAGGAGGTATTGGTAGGGGAAGACTCTCCCTACTTCTTCTTTGGAGCTCTTCGTTGGTAACAGGGAGTATTACTGTCCCAGGACCTTCTATTTCATGTTACTATTGCATTTCTCTTGTATTTCCTCCATGCTTGATCTTACTGATTGAATCGCTATTCCTCGGTTTGACAGGTAGAGGAGGTCGCACTTGTGGGCTAGGGCATCAATTCGGCAAGCAAATCAACAATATCTCATTTGATCTCTGCGGGAATCTTCCTCAACATCAAGGCATCTCATGCACATCACTCAGGTATGATCTCAAGGTAAGTTCTATCTCCATGATCTATCCAATTGTCTAAAATATTTTAAAACCCTAAATTAATCAAAACCCCATTTTTACATTTTATCAGATCTACTTAGATCTAGTGGGTTGTTGGGCATAATATTGAAAACCCACCTCTATAGCATCCACGGCATCCCGGATCTATAGTTTGGTGAGGATTGGATTCCGTTTGACCCCCCTCCCATGCCAACTTAGCTTCTCCCAAGCAAGGCGCACTTCCTAGGTTGAGCAAGTTGACCTAGATCTAGGTGGTGGGTGTTTGAGATTCCACTTGATTCGTCATCTACACATCCAATAACATACACCCAGATTGTTACTTTCCTGAATTTCACGTTGTGGGCCCTATTCCACATTTTAAGGGATTTAATCCTCATTTTGGACCACTTGGAACACTTAAACTCAGATCTACTAAGATCTAGCCGTTGGATTGCCACGAAATTATAGATCCATACTCCTACTTGACCAACCTACCCGGATCTAAAGTTTGGATGCCATCCGACTTGTCTTGACCTACCTAACCCCCATTTTTAGCCTCCTTGGGCAAAGTCGCACCACCTTGGAGAAGTGAGTTGACTCACTTCTAGGACGTGGGTACTTGAGATTTTTGGAGATTTGGAACCGGGATAATTCAAAACCTAGGTCTAGACTATCACTTTGTCAAATCTTGCCTTGGGGATAGCATTCCTTGTTTCAAGGGATTGTGGTCCACTTGGGTCAAACCTAGATCTAGACACATTCATCCATCAAGACCTCTATTGCCTACTTGTCCCATGTACTAGGAGTCCTAAACCACAAGCTAACCCTACTTTGACTCCACTTCCCAATTCCCAAGGCACTGGCTTCTCTCCAAGTTAATTCGACTTTCCTAGATTGTTGGATTGACTTGTGGATTGACCTATGCATGGTGAACTTAACCCTTGAAGCTATCATGTATCATGGTCAAGCTTGTCATCTGTACTAGTTAGCCCCAATACAACCCTTAAACTACCCTGCATTGGACACGGTTCCCAAGGCAGTGGATCTTCTGACATTGAACTAGTACATTAGCCCTAAATCTCACTTCAAACATTATAAGTCACTCTTACATCAACTATGAACCAAAGTTATACCTATTGAACCCCTCACTTGGCTTGTGACTTCATCCTTAGGTCTAGGATAAACCATGCACCTAACTTCACTTAGAAATACCCTGATTTGGTGTCTTGGTTTTGATCTCTCCTGTCGGGAGTAGATCGGGTCTCCCCCTTTGTTGTCTGGGCTAGATAACATAAAGCGAAGGTTGCCTCGACTGGCGTGACAACCATATATTGGAGGTCGAGGTGATCGTGGTTGCACCTTTTGAGTTGCCCTTCCCTATTGCCATCCATGACTGGATCCATCCATAGGGGTAACTACAGCTTAGGTGCCTAACAGTAACCAAGTACTCTGCCGCCCACTCTATGTCTCCCTGTCGGAGTACTGCCTCCATCTCGTGTGATGATATTGCCGTGGGGGGGTAGGTATTCATCCCTCTCAACTCTACTTTCTGTCCCTCAGTTCCCATGAACTCCATCTCCATGGTTTGGTAGTTCGTAGAATACTTCCCTATGGAATAAAGCCACTGAATTCCCAATACAACGTTTGTGTCTGGTACGTCTACCATATAGAATGTTTCTATCACTGTATAGTTCTCGAGTGTTACTTTTAATTTTGGGATCCTTCGACAACACTCCATGGTGTGGTGACTTGTTGCAACTACTGAAAATCCATCAAAACTTTTAGTCTGAATGCCTTTCTTTTTTACCCAGGCAGCATCAATAAAGTTGTGGGATGCCCCACCATCTATCAATACTCCCACTCTGTTTCCCTGTATGACACCTCTGATCCGGAGAGCGTGGAATCTAGGAACCCCAAACAATGTAACAATGGCACCTCCTAATGACTGTGTCTCATCTGTTGTCTCATGTGCCAATCCCCGTTCCTGATCCTGGTAATACTCATCCTCCCCACTGTTGGAATAGACCTCTATGTAGTGGGCCTTTCCCTTCCCTGAACATCTGTGACCTGGTACCCATGGTTCTTGACAGGTGAAACATAATTTCTTTCTTCTAAGGTCTTGGTGGGTATCATTATCCATCCATTCTTTCTTGGGCCATTCTTTTTGGAAGGGCCTTTTCTCTTTATCTTTAATAGGAAAATTGGTTATGGGAGGAAATCTATTCTTTGGGACTGAATCCTGTAAATCTCTAGTCCGATTGATGTCATCTGCTAGGGTGGTGGGTCTATAAAGCCTTGACCCATCCACGTAAGGGTTCAGTGAGGGCCTCGGTTAATAACATAATCAATCTGCTCTCTGAAATATCTGTCACCATGACTGCAACCCTCTAAAACTCTGATATGAATGCATCTGGATTGCCTGTCTGTTTGAGCTGTGCTAGCTCTCTGAAATGCACCTCAGGGTCTTTTATGTCAAAACGCTCAATGAGCCTCTGTGTAAAATCTGAGTACGAGGTGATGGCATTGTGACCTGTTATCACCTAGGCTGTAGTTACCCCTATGGATGGATCCAGTCATGGATGGCAATAGGGAAGGGCAACTCAAAAGGTGCAACCACGATCACCTCGACCTCCAATATGTATGGTTGTCACGCCAGTCGAGGCAACCTTCGCTTTATGTTGTCTAGCCCAGACAACAAAGGGGGAGACCCGATCTACTCCCGACAGGAGAGATCAAAACCAAGACACCAAATCATGGTATTTCTAAGTGAAGTTAGGTGTATGGTTTATCCTAGACCTAATTGGTTGAAGTCACAAGCCAAGTGAGGGGTTCAATAGGTATAGCTTTGGTTCATTGTTGATGTAAGTGTGACTTATAATGTTTGTAGTGAGATCTAGGGCTAGTGTACTAGTTCAATGTTGGAAAGTCCACTGCCTTGGGAACCGTGTCCAATGCAGGGTAGTTAAGGGTTGTATTGGGGCTAACTAGTACAGATGACAAGTTTGACCATGATACATGATAGCTTCAAGGGTTTGGTTCACCATGCATAGGTCAATCCACAAGTCAATCCAACAATCTAGGAAAGTCGAATTAACTTGGAGAGAAACTAGTGCCTTGGGAATTGGGAAGTGGAGTCAAAGTAGGGTTGACTTGTGGTTTAGGACTCCTAGTACTTGGGACAAGTGGGCAATAGAGGTCTTGATGGATGAATGGGTCTAGATCTAGGTTTGACCCAAGTGGACCACAATCCCTTAAAACAAGGAATGCAATCCCCACGGGGCCTTCACTAGAAGGCAATATAATACCACGTTCATTCATATTGTGGTATTAAATATTCATGAAAACCTAAAAATTATATTGCTTATATATTAAGGGGCAAAGGGTTTTTTTATTTAATGTAACAATACAAAAATACTTTGGGGTCTTTTTTATATGGGCGGGTTGACAAATATCCACCAAATGGAGATGGCGGGATCATGGCCAAATGAGAAATCCAGTTGAGGCAAGGCTCAAGCTTACCAGTACGCAGGGAAATCACATCTTGAGGCATGCTTGAGGCGAGGGGGTTTCGTGGTGAAGTGGTTTTCCAGTTGATCATAATCAAGAGACAGTGGTCATTGATAGCTGATTGTTACCAATAACACTCAGCCAGTTGTTACCAATAGCCTTGGGAGGCTCTAAGCCTCCAGGGCCTATTATAGGCCCTCGATACGCCTTGGGGGATTGAATACCTAACCACTCATGCCTATTACAGGCCTTGGGAGGTTTACTCAGCCTCCTAGAGCATGTTATAGGCCTTGGGGGCTTGGATACCTAGCCCACAACAGGCTTAGTCAGCGATTGGGGAACTGCAACCTGCAATCTAAATGTTGTACTATGTGCATTGGCTCTAGTGACATACAAGAAGTGATCTCCTATCTCTTCATTAGACCATTAGGTGTTGCAAATCATAATGATATGTGGTTGAGTAATTGCATTGTGGGTGAAGTTATGTGCATCCACAATATACATCGAAAGAAGCAAGGTGCATTGTAGAATGCATGTGGGGTCATAAGAGGGGTATCATATCAATATACTAGGTAGAAATATAAAGGGGTATAAAAAATGTTAATGAAAAAATTGATACATACAATATATAGTGAAAATAGGGGTTTTTTTTAAATTGGGAACGCATATTGGGACGGGGTTAAAAAAACAATTTTGGAAGGTATTTTCCAATATTTAGTGAAATTAGGGGTATTGTCTCATATGCCACGATCGAACGTGCTATGATAGCGGTTTATTGAGTGAAGCCCCCGTGGCAATCCCCAAGGCAAGATTTGACAAAGTGACATTCTAGACCTAGGTTTTGAATTATTCCGGTTTCAGATCTCCAAAAATCTCAAGTACCCAGTTCCTGGAAGTGAGTCAACTCACTTCTCCAAGGTGGTGCGACTTTGCCCAAGGAGGCTAAAAAGTGGGGTTAGGTGGGTCAAATCAAGTCGGATGGCATCCAAACTTTAGATCCGGGTAGATCGGTCAGGTAGGAGTATGGATCTATAATCTCGTGGCAATCCACCGGTTAGATCTTAGTAGATCTGAGTTTAAGTGTTCCAAGTGGTCCAAAATGGGGATTAAATCCCTTAAAATGTGGAATAGAGCCCACAAGGTGAATTTCAGAAAAGTAAAAATCTGGGCGTATCTTATTGGATGTGTAGATGTCAAATTAAATGGAATCTCAAACACCCACCACTTAGATCTAGGTCAACTTGCTCAATCAGTGAAGTGCGCCTTGCTTGGGAGAGGCTAAGTTGGCATGGGAGAGGGGTCAAACGGAAGCCAATCCTCACCAAACTATAGATCCGGGATGCCGTGGATGCTATAGAGGTGGGTTTTCAATATTATGCCCAACAACCCACTAGATCTAAGTAGATCTGAGAAAATGTAAAAATGGGGTTTTGATTAATTTAGGGTTTTAAAATGTTTTAGACAATTGGATAGATCATGGAGATAGAACTTACCTTGAGATCATACCTGAGTGATGTGGATGAGATGCCTTGATGTTGAGGAAGATTCCCGCAGAGATCAAATGAGAGATTGTTGATTTTGCTTGCCGAAATGATGCCCTAGCCCACAAGTGCGCCTTCCTCTACCTGTCAAACCAAGGAATGAAGATTCAATCAGTAAGATCAAGTATGGAAGAAATACAAGAGAAATGCAAATAGTAACATGAAATAGAAGGTCCTGGGACAGTAATACTCCCTGTTACCAACGAAGAGCTCCAAAGAAGAAGTAGGGAGAGTCTTCCCCTACCAATACCTCCTCCTCCAAGCAAATCGGCCTCCACCTGTAGATGCAAAATCGTGGTACAAAATATATGGCAAACAATATCTTCAATAACTCAGTGCAAAGGAAGAACCAACGAACGAACACCAAAAAAAAACATTCACCACAACACTGGAGATAGATGCAATAATAATTTTCTATTCGAATAATCCAGAGCCAAAAGTCACTTTACAATGAGAGGCTCTCTCCTTTAAATAGGAAGGAGAGGCACCAAAACCCTAACCACTTTTTGAATGAGTGGCTAAGATTAAAAGATACAAATGTCTAATCAATGGTTGAGATGAGCTCAACAATGAAATACATGGATCACTAATAAAATATAACATAAGTGGACAAAGTCGCCCTATAAGAGGGGAATCCCACCAAATCATGATGACAAAATATCATAAGAGGCTCATGGTGGGTCCAAGGGGTAATTTTATCCCTCCTTGGTCAATCCCCATGGCACAATAACCAATAAATAATCATGAAAGTACCAAATCGTGCCTCCATAGTGAAGTCGTGGTCCTCAAAAGACCTCAAAAAATCCACAGAAAGTGCCATAAGTGATAGATGCGGGCCCCGATGAAGCTGAAACTGCTGGAGAAGGTGTGGAAGGTCACGATCTATCATCACTGATCATCGCATGCCATAACTTTGCCACAGTAGCCCAAATCGATTTCCTCAATAGCCATTTCTACCAATCCTGAAATGCCTCGGGAAGCGTGAAACTGCCCCAAACAGCCTCCTGGAGTGCTGGCGCTGTCAAGGTGAGGGCACCAATGTGTCCGGAAGGGGGGTAATATGGTAAAAACAAGTGGCTGGACCACCCCCTCCATCATCAGCGCCCTAGGTCAACCGGATAAAAGTCATCTCTGCTCCGACAGGGCCTCCAACAGACCAAAACTGTACTGGGACAGCCTACTGAGGCTCAATCATCACTGTAAGTGCCCGGAACTGAAAACAAACTGTCCCATTGGACTCAGAAGGTCCAAATCTATCCAAGATGTGTACTCATACACCATATGAGTCTCTGCATGATCAAAATAAATATCCAATATACCGGAACAGGGCCAATAATAATGTGCTGTACATATACAAATACTGCTGAAACCCCAGAATCATCATCATAACCCTGTAGCTGCTGCATAGAATCATCCTGTACGTGTACATAGACCATATATCATCCATCCATATCATCATAAGGTCTAACATCTCATGTCCCATGGTCCTCCATGGTCAAACTAGGTCCAACCAAGACCAAATATAACTCAGTCCATCATCCAAGGCTGCTGAAAAGTATCAAGGTTAATACATGCTTTACAATTTATTCAAATAGCAATTATAACACAGAGTGATCATGACTGGCGATCTAAATCCAAATATATAGTGTCGTTGATTATTATTATTACTCAGACTAGACTTTCAGGATCATACTCACTTCATAGTTGTGATCAATTTGCTAGTGAAGGGTGAAGGCTTAAATTAACTGGCTAGGCTAAGGGATGACTTAGCTGTCTTGACTTTGTAACACTTTGGCAAGGGAAAGGGAATACACCATAGTATATACTGAATGAGCAATAACACAGGGAATGGCGGTGTCTCACAAATGGATGAGTTGTTTAAAGAGGGTTTATTCACCTTCACAGATGTGCACAATCCATAATACAAATAAGGCCAACAATTGTTTAGATATAGCATTTAAGTTCCATTGCTTTTTGGGCCTGAAGTTTCCATAGCCTTGATCTATGTGTGTTTACAAACACATTGCATAGATTTACATTTTTTCTTTTAGGCTTTCTGCTGCAGGTGTGTTTTTAAGGCACTTGTTTACCTGAGCACTTCTAGGTGTGTCATGGACAGCTTGTTTACCTAGGTATTTATTTTCCAAAAGATACAACATTTTATTTTCATTGCCATTTTCATTTGGCATGCCTCTCATTCATGTGTGTTTAGAAACACATTGCATGAATGGGCTTTTCATACAAGATATAGCATTTCATTTTTCAAGATTTTGTATTCATGGCAGCACCAAAAGTTTCAGGTTTAGCTAACACAACTTTAGTGACTAGGGGGAATTCACAAGGAACTCCAACTCACCATAGGTAAGTTTTGTCACCAACTCAGAGCCGAGACACAATAAACAGGGAAGCTCATCCAATACAGAGGCTACAGTGGGGAAAAGTCCTCCATGCCACTAGTCAAGTAGTAAGTCAGGGTGATAATCTAAAAGGTAGGCCACGGATGGATGAAGACAATGAAATAATGGAGCCAACACTAGCAAGCCAGGGTATGGTGGAATGATCACCTCTATTCTCCCTAAGGAGGGTAAATACCAATGAGTATGAATAGTGAACTTCTAAGTCTGAGTAGGGACAGTAATATATATATAATAGGTCAACCAGGTCCAAATATCTATATGATCGCCAGATCATGACACTAAGTGCTAAGACATGCTATAAGAATAAGTATAAAAGCAATCTAACCATAATACCATGATATACCTGCTGAGTCATATACCTGAAAGCTCATAAACCTGTACCATCATCTGTCCTCTGAGACTGCTGCTGTAACTCTGGGCACTACTGTCTGCTATGTACCAATGGTATAATGGCTACATCGGTCATCTCTCCGAGTGTCCTGAAACTCAGTCATGGCATGGGGAATACAACTGCTGTCCACAATCTGGTAATGATCCAATATAGATGCTCATCTCAGCATCTCAAATGTAAGGGAACTGGCTGAATAGTGTACTGGAATGAGAAAAATAATGTATGGTAGCCCGGCTACTATATATGAATGCATCTGGATTGCCTGTCTGTTTGAGCTGTGCTAGCTCTCTGAAATGCACCTCAGGGTCTTTTATGTCAAAACGCTCAATGAGCCTCTGTGTAAAATCTGAGTACGAGGTGATGGCATTGTGACCCAAGGTCACTAACCCGTGGTACCACCACTCATGGGCCTCCCCGTCCAAATGCAAGGTAGCCAACTTAATGGCATCTGTCTCTATCATGGGGTTGAGTTGGAAGTATGTGTCCAACCTCTGTACCCAATTCCGCGCTGGGCCACCTCGGGTCCCCTCAAAGGTAGGAATAGTCAGTTTCCCTACCGTGCGCTGTAACTCAAAGTTCTGGTTGAAAGGCTTGGTGTATGCTCTGGGCCTGCTCTTATTTTTAAAGTGTCAAAAGTTAGTGAAGGTCATGGCTGACTGGAAGTCATCTCCCAATGCTTTGTACTCTCTCAAATATGCCCCCATGGGCTCTTCTGGCTCTATCTGTACTATGGGTACTGCAGATGGGCTATCTAAGAATTGTGGTAGGGTAGGTCGGGAGGACCTATTGTATATATGGGGGTGGATCTGCATGTTGGTATGTAAATGTTCCCCACTGCTACTGGTAGATACTCTATCACTGTTGGGAAACATAGGATTGTGTGGGGTGGGCCTTGATTTATTAGTCAGTTGTTTGATGACACTCACCATTTCTTTTTGTCTTGTAGTTAGATCCTTTATAGCGGAAATAAGGCTATTGAAAGCTACCTTGTCATCATCTGCCATTGTTTCTTTGCCTTTACCTGTTCGAAACTTAAACTCTATATCCCCTAGTTCTATATCCTCTAACTCCTCTTTTTCTCTCCCACTGTTCCTAAACCTCTGTCTCCGGTAAGTAATATTGTTTGGGTCCTCTGAATTCATTTACTGTTCACAATTGCATGCTCCCACAGCTGGCGAGGAACATGCTTTGATACCACTGTAATATCCCAAAGTGATATTTTTTTTTTTGGGTTGTGTTTCTAGTAGTCTTATGCCTTGATACAAGAAAGGAAAATGAAAGTATGGATTGATCTAAGCTTGCATGCGCCCGCATGCAGATCAAATACCCAGATAATCAGAAATGCTATAAAATAGGAAGAAGTTATGCATGTACGTACCAATAGACATATTGACTGATAAGCATCAATATGAACCCGATATGCAAGAGTTGTGCCGGTGAATGAGTGAGATAAAGTTGAGTCTCCTCCAGATAATGTGCCCTTGGGAATAATGTGCCCTCTCAAACCTTGATATGCTTGCAGGGAAATAATACTCAACAGAATCAACTCCAGAAAGGGTGTGATGGGGTTATAGTGCCCCTTTGATCACAATAGAAGCAGCATGCAGACACAAGGATGGCTCAGAAGCCTAAAGCGTGAACCCCCTCCTTGAGAAAGTCTCCCACATGGAGAGAGACGTCTTCTTCAGGTGAGATATGCCGATAGATAACTTGAGACTCAAGCTGAGGAGCCCTTCTTCTAGGGGAAGGGTAATATCACTGCTCTGAGAAGAATGGAAGCAACATGCAGAAGGTGTGCTCCCTGTAGACTGTAATGCGAATAGGTATGTCCTTGGACAATGCGCGCATGCAAGGAGGACAAATCCCTCAATATGATATAAACTCGAACTTTGCAGTAGCTGAATAATAGTAATACCCGATGATGAAGCAATGCTGAATCTGGATGATCCAACCTGATAGTGACTAGGGCAGATAGATTTCGCTGCTGAAATACACTGGTTAGTTGAGTGCATGTACTCAACCCCAACTAAGCTCGCTGAGCTCTCCAATTCGAATTCACAAATCAATAATCATATAAGTAGGGCTTCTTTACTTGCTTTACCTTTCTTTTATAATATTCACATGTCAGACCTAACTTTTGACTTGCATGTGGTGCTTTTGGGGTGTCTGGAGACTCAATCAGTGCATGCAACATGAAATAAAGCTCAGATGTTATGCATGCAAGTGGCCTTTAGTTCCTGTGGCCCCTGTTTACCTACTGATGATATAATAACCATGCTAGAGATCTTCTTATGGTTCATATGGCATCAATCCTCGGTTAATTCCCTGAGTGCAATGCCTGCTCGAACCTATGGGAATCAGATAGGTTAACAGGATGGTCCTCTGTGCTTAAGCAAAAGAGGACATTTCCTGATGATATGGGTTTGGACAACAGTACTGAGTTGGCATTAGCCAACATGGATCTTAATGATTTAGTGCTAGAGCCGGTCACTTTTAATGATGGTAATCCTATGGAGTGGTTATTCTCCACACCAGCATATGCAGATCGTCAGATGGGCAGAGAGGAGGAGGAGGATGATGAGGGTCATAGTAGCGATGAGTTTGTTGATTCAGGCATGTAGGAGGACTATTGAGTCTTGACAGATGAGATTCTTCCATCTTGATCTCATCTAGGATCTACCCCTTTTTGTATTTACTATTTACTACTACTAGTTGCCATTGGCATTCCGACATCTATGTAATACATTTTGATTTTGATGACTTAATGAGATATATGGTTTCGACATCTTGAGCTATCATCTTTGTGTCACTGTGTCTCATTGTGATTTGTGAATGATAAAATGTGTATTGTGTATTGATTCTAAATTTCTAATTAGTAATTTCTATTGAATATTTGTAAATGTTCTAGTTTCTAAAAAAAAAGGATCTGTATGTCTATATTTTTAATATATATAATTTTTAAAAAATATATATAAAATGTGTCCTCTGTGTCTTGATTCCGGGGGTCATCGTGTCCGTTTCGGACACTCGTATTTTTGTGTCCTTCGTGTCTCGTGTCCTCATGTCAGGTGACTTAGGTTATTATTAATCCATAGGGTAAACATTTGTAGTTTCAATTTGTTTACTTATGTTTTGTTATTTGAAGTCTAAGAGTAGCCGAATGTAGTCAGTTATACGTAGGCTCTCCCAAATTTCTTTTATCAAAATATACTAGATTTGATCATGGTTTGTTAGCTCAGATACATTTTCTACCTCTTCGCTGCTATTTTTTGGATCTAATGCTTTTTTGTCCCATAGGCACCTCCTCCTCTTCACGTTATTCGAGCTAGAGCAACGTTTTCTTCCTCCTCCTTTCAAAAAACTTAAACTCTTTTCTTCTTGGTTACTGTTTCTTACAAGTAAATTAGATCTATAAAAAAGTTTCATCATTGGTGATTTACTTGTTAAAGTTAGATCTAAAAGTGCTTCAAATTCATATTTAAAAGTTAGATCTAAGTGTTGATTTCTTTGTTACTCAAAGTATAAATTTTTCCAAGCATTTACAAGTAGCAAAGTTGTGATTCTATTGTGAGTTTAGCTAACCTACTAATATTTTAATCAAATTTATTGTTTGCTGGTTTTTAGCTTTTTGTCATAGGAAAGCAAAGGAACTTGGGAGAATTTGGGGGATTTGAACCCTCGAAGAGGATTTCCTCCAAGTCTTTTTTCATACTTAACTTTTTAAAGCTTACTAAAGTCTCTGGAATCCCATTTTAAGGGATCGAGAGCGTTCTCTGTCGGAGAGTTAATTGTAATAAATTAATAAAGAACAAGTGGGATTTAAGGTGCCCACACCCCCTTCCCCCATTTGGGGGAATCCTGTATCTACCTCTTTTGTTTTTTTTGCTTTAGATTAGAATTTTTTGCTAGATTAGTTTTCAAGTTTTCATAATGAGATCAAAGTTAAATTTCATGCTTTATGTTGCTTTACATTTTTTGTGAAAAATACAAATACTAACCCCTACGCTTTCTCGAGTTATGGTTTGTGGACAAGGGCTTGCCCGAGTATCGACCGGAAAGAGATTCATAGGTAGATAATTAGAAAACTTTTACTTTTCTTGCATTATTGTTATTTGGTTAGTTTTACAACTTTTGTTTATTTTTACAATCAAATAACAAATCCGACTTGTTGCCACAAAGTATGCTCTCGTCACCACCTAAAGGCTTTGCCGATTAGTGGTGAATGATCAGAAAATTGACACATAATCAATAGGTAATTGGAGAACATCTACCTTTCCAGTTTTGTCATTATTTTCATTGTAAAAAAGCATTGATAAAACTTGTAAAATCTGGACTCCATTCTATATGCTCTGCTCCTTTATGGTTCGTCCGATTAGTAGGGTGCACCAAAAGGAATTGGAAGTGACTAGTAATTAGTCTTAACAACCATTCAATTAACCTCCCTAGCGGAAATTCGACATTATCGTCAACTTCATTCCTATGTGGGGAAATTTTGCAAAGGAAGCGAGAACCACTAGAACGTGACCGCGGGGCCCCTTTAGGCTACACCCTCGTTTGGTGTAGTGTTGAACATCCCTCCGCGACTCCAGCTAGCCCACGTGTTCTTGTGTAGAGCCACCTAGATTGAAATTCGGACATATTCCCTCGTACCGCAAGGTATATCGGGAATCCCCTTTTCCCTGCTTTAATCAACTCATCTTTTCATCTAACTTAAAATTGACCAAGAACAATTGCACAACCATTACAATTTACAACAGCATTATTTATATTTTACAGCTCCATTGGCACTGGTTAATCATTTTATTGATATTTGCTTTCAATCATTTACAATTATGAATGCCATACATCTTGTCTATGCTGTTGATGCTTAAACAATAATCATTTTGCAATTGCTTGTTTCAGTCAGTTTTTACCAAAAAACTCCTAAAACACACTCACACCCATCCGTAACAAATAAACACAACTAAGAGCCTTAGAAACTCTTCAGTAGGGTCTATCCCCCTTGGCTTCGGTTAGGAGTTTGCCTAAACGGAGGAGTCATGATCAAGTGAAAACACCTGACCCGAGACTTGCCCCCAAGGACGCACCTAGCAGCTTAGAAAGATTTCTGCTGCGTTTCCCCCCAGGTGTGCTTTTCGGTGGCAACATGCATGATGGGCTAGAACCAAAGATGAGTCTTTTCATAAATATGCTTTGAGGACAAAGCATTTCTAAAGGGGAAGGCAATTTAATGAACATTAATACATATTAAATAACGATAATAAAACAATAGTTAATGAAGAGACACAGGACGTAATTAAAGGGGCATGACTATTTAACCACATGACCAGTCAATGTGTATATATATTGTCATGGTGGTCATTGTAAAGAGTATCTCTATCATATATTCTTATTCATTTATTATAATATATTTTACTACATGCATTTATGTATGTAATACTTTGTATGTTGAATATTTGCCAGTAAATGAACTTTGCTTGTAAATTTTTCTCCCCAACCCTATTTCAAGTCTCACTGAATTTCATTGTTTAATGCCCAAACCCATTTTCCACTTGACTGCTGAAAATGAAATTTTATCTCATAAACAAAAAATTCAAAACATGAAACACATGAAGTAATTACCAGCTATTGAGCAGAAATAAAATCCACACACAGGAAAATTCAGACAGTAATTTTTGGGCAAATGCCCCAGCAAAAACCCCCCAGGGGAAAAACTTGTGAGAGAATTTTTATTATTTTTCAAATGCAAGTTACAGCAGATAAATTAAAAGCATTTATTTCCTACTTATCTTGAATTCTGTGCCCACTTGCAGCCCTCGAAATTCATGCCTATTCAACCCAGAGTTCCCTGGCTGAAATCCCATGTGACTGTATGGTACAGTATGGCCCAGCTCCTCGAATTTTGTGCCAGTTCAGGATTATGCCAGAGATAAACTGCCTTGAAAATCATGTCTTCTCACTGTCCCAATTTTCGTGCATCACTGGTGAGTTTAACTTGTCAAATCTGAGTACGGACTGACAGCATTAATGGCTGTATGAACTATGAATGCATGAATTGCTGCTACAGCTGCCTCAGGATTCGTTCCTGCAACCTTGGAATGCATGCTGCTGTTCTTGGGATGCGTGCTGCATCTTCCTTCACTGCTGTATGGACTCTTCTCTCCCAGCCTCTTCTCCTTCTTTTTTGCTCTCTTGACCTCCTCTCCAAGTCTCATGAAGAATAGAATGTCTCTTTGCTTTCCCTTTGCCTTTTTGTTTGTTCAATGAGGGTAGATGAACCAATTCAATGATTCAAGAGCCAAGATTGGATCTTGAGTCATTTAATCAATGGCTGAGAGAAAATCACTTTTTCCCAACATAAAATTAATTTCACTCACTTCTCATTAAATAATAAAAAAATCACTTTATATCTCATAAAGTGAAAATTAATTTCACATCACATGAAATTAATGCAAGGGTCATGTCAAATATTTCCCCTTTTCGACTAGGCACTAAGTCACTTAGGGCCATAGGGGAACACTTCTCCAAGGTACAAATTTCAACATTGCTCATTTCATAGATCAAGCTTGGATATGGTATTGAAATTCTCTCTCTTCATGGAAAGGTTAGTTAATTTGGTTCATTGAATGGTACTTTTTTCTGCTTGAAAGAAAGTTAATTGTACAACCTTTTCTTTCTTATAGTCTTTAGTGTTGGTATAATGCTTGTAGTTTGCATCCATAAAAGTGATTGTAGGTTCATTATCCTATTGCTAGGGTCTATGCCAAGTTGTTAACCAAAGGTGCATCTCTAGGGAGCCCTTTCACGATAGATTTCTGCGTTAAATTCCAAAGTAGCTAGTGCATTTTCAGCCTTAGTAACTCAGGAATACGGCCCATTAAGATTCTTTTTTGTGACACCATATGCCCCAAGATCACAGGGACTAGTCTCTCCTGTCAACCACCACCATAAAACTAAATCTTTCCCATTTACTTTTATGTTTTCCTAGTGAAATCTGAAGGCTAATTTCTGCAATATCATTTTCCAGATTTCAAGTTTCATGTCTAGGGTGTCATAACAGTTTGCATACAATTTTTATGCTTGCTTTCTGCTAGTTTAAATTCTGGAATTTATCAATCAAAACAGTCCTAAAACAAATTTAAACTAGGCCAAAGTAATGCTGGAATGTATGATCAATTTTCTTGAGTAAATTCAAAATTGTATTTACATTTTCTGCAAATCTGTGCCAAATTTTGACATCTTAAATCAGATTTATAATTTTATAGTAACCTAAAGTGCTGAAGTAACTCATCCTAAGATAGGTTTAATAAGTAATTCTAATCACTTGGTAATTCTGGAAATTTCTTTGTCATTGATAATTTATTTTTCCAGATTTGTAATGGTTTCATGTGGCTGCAATTTTCAATTTTCGAATGAAATCTGTTTAATGGGAATTTGTGTTTGTTTAATTGACAGCGCTCTTAAATAAATTTTCCTTTATTTCCTACATGTTTGTTTTTAGTTTATGTACTTTGGCATTTAATTTTGGCAATCATTTCATATGGTTAATCAAATCTGCATAATAAACTCAACAAACCTAAACTAGATTTTAATCAACCATTTTAAGCTCTCATTAATTATGATCCTTAACCAATTAAATCAATTTTAGGGAAGCCCCTCTTGACCTAGGGAGAGCAGGTCAAAAGTGAGAGTAATAGTGTATTGAGGTGACAATGGTACCTCTCCTATATTTACTTTTAGGGGTAGCACTCATGGATTAGGACTTTTCCACTTAAGTGCTAATCTGAGCTGTAGCATTCCCTATTCTATTTTTCGAATCTTCTATAATTTTTCCAGAGAACCACATGAAAAGAAGTGTACATTGATGTTGGGACTCGGGAGAGGTAGACTGTATAATTGCAGCCTTGATGTATTTACTTTTGCAGCAATGTAATATAAGATGACTTTTTAAACATACACAATCACATAATGTTAAAAGGTTATGCTTCTGTGTGGTAATTACAGGATTGCCACATTCAAATGGTTACATACTAATTGAAGCAAATGGTGGTCTCAATCAACAACGCACATCGGTACATAATTTCTTCCTTTGCCTTTTGAAAGGTTGATGTAGAATTATGCTTTCCATTGTGCTATATGGTGCACATGCACTATCTATTTACATTGGATGGGACTGTTAATACAAATTCTGCTTGGTTCTGCAGATTTGTAATGCAGTAGCTGTTGCAGGCCTTTTGAATGCAACTCTTGTTATCCCCAAATTTCATTTTAACAGTATTTGGCAAGATCCTAGGTAATATCTTTGGTATTTTGATGATGTTTTTCTTTTCATATTTTCAAGTTAACGATATTCCTGAGGAGCGGCCTTGGCGCTCCCACTTTGTACTATGCAATTTTGTACTTAGCAGTTCCATTGGCCTTTTTGTCGTCATTTGTTGGACATTAATAAAATAATTTTTATCTAAAATTATCTTATTCCCTATGTTAAGGATGGACCTGGTCCTTGAGCATCCGTAGTTTAGGACTTGTGAAGTTAATCCAGACTATTCAAGTTACTTTTGTCCTCAGAGTAGGACTATAAGGAAGTCTGCACAAACATAGTATATTGTTTGCACATGAATCAAATGGCTGGCAAAGATATGATCAGTTTTTGTTTTTACTGTATTTCATTTTGGTTTTTTATGTGAACCACAGTCTACATGCTCCTTTTCACTTCCTCATGTGGTTGACACAAGGAAATGAGAATCAAGTAGGAGCATAAATACTGCAGTCTTTGAGAGGAATGAGAAAATGGATATTTTGTATCCCTTCGTCTGATTTAATCGAGCTATGTCATCTTGATGAGTAGTGCTATGTCTTATGTAGACCTTATTTTCAGCTTTTGCTTTTTATGTGGATAGTCATTGTCTTGATCTCGATATATTATGTAAGATGTCAAAACCAGTTCATTCATTGAAAGTTGAAACATGTTATCCTAAATGATGTATAAAATATCCACACTAAAAGCATTCCTACTTTAATAAAGTCGAAAGTTGAAACTATCCCTGAAAACACATCTGTTGTTTAGGGATCTGATTTTTTGTTTCAGACGTTGATATATTTTTTAATTTTTTTTCAGAAGTAGTTAAACTGAATATCAGAGATATGATGTTATGTAGTTCACAAATAAAGTCTATTATCATTCTAATGTGGCTGGAGAGTAAGTCTGAGATACCCATTGCATGTTGAATAATAAGATCAAGCCTGCTGCAATATGCAGAATCCAGATAGGCTTACACTTGCTGTTCATGCTTTGTCAACAATTGCCGAGTTAATGTTTTCTGAAATATAGTCAAGTAAAATAAAGAAAATTTTCAATGGGTCTATCTTGGTTGGTTAATGTGAGGGGTGCTTGATCCTCCTCACCCAGGTACAAATCCCTCTCTTCACATGCTTGCCCTTTGTGGGCCAATTTGTCAGAGTTGTTTCATGTGGATGGGCCAGGTGCGACCCCTAGTTTACTTTGATTGATTACATTCCCCCAGTCACGGCTGTTTAGCCATGAATTGCCTTCACAAGTGTATGGGTGAAATTCCTGCCTTTAACTGAAAGCTTTTGAACAAAAACATAAAAAATTAAAAAGTGCAGGATATTGTTTGAACATAGCGAAGTAATGTTTAACACTCATATTGCAGAGTTTTTTTTAACCGCTTATCTCTCTAAACAATTAGACACATGCTTTTTTGAGATTTCAAGTTTTCACAATAAGATATCATTGAGAAAGAGTTTCACGATTAGCTGTGTTATGCCTCATAGTGTCTGAAGCATTCCTTCCAGATGTATCCGGGTGAGGTTTTTTTCTTTTCTTTTGTAAAGGCCGAGTTTTGGGGCTTGTTATCACATATATAGTAGCCAGGCTACCATACATTATTTTTTTGATTCCAGTACACTATTCAGCCAGTTCCCTTGCATTGAGATGCTGAGATGAGCATCTACTATGGATCATTATCAGATTTTGGATATCAGTTTTATTCCCCATGCCATGACTGAGTCTCAAGACACTCAAAGAGATGACCGATGTAGCTATTTAGCCATTTGTACAGAGCAGTGAGTAGTGCCCAGAGTTATAGCAGCAGTTTCAGAGGACAGATGATAGTTCAGATTGATGAGCATTCAGGTATATGACTCAGCAGGTTTATTATGGTGTTGTGGTTTTACTGCTTTTATTTCCATTCTCTTAGCATGTCTTAGCATTTAGTATCATGATCTGGCGATCATATAGATATGTGGACCTGGTTGTACTATATATATATCATATTTGTCCCTACTCAGATTTAGAAGTTCTTGGCCTATACTCATTGGTTTTACCCTCCCTAGGGAGATTAGAGGTGGTCATTCCCGACATACTTTGGCTTGCTAGTGTTGGTTTCACTATTCACTGTCTTCATCCATCCACGACTTATCCAGTTTGTTCATTACCTTGACTTACTACTTGACTAGTGGCATGGAGGACCTTTCCCCACTGTAGCCTCTATATTGGATAAGCTTCCCTGTTTATTGTGTCTCGGCTCTGAGTTGGTGACAAAACTTACCTATGGTGAGTTGGATTTCCTCGTGAATTCCCCCTAGTCACTAAAGATGTTGTTGGCTAAACCTGGAACTTTTAGTGCTGCCATGAATACAAAATATGGAAATGAAATGTTGTATCTTGTATGAAAAGCCCATTCATGTAATGTGTTTCTCAACACATATGAATGAAAGGCAAGCCAAATGAAAGTGGCTATGAAATATCAAATGTTATATCTATTGTGAAATGTAAATACCTAGGTAAACAAGCTGTCTATGACACACCTAGAAGTGCTCAGGTAAACAAGTGCCTTAAAAACACACCTGCAGCAAGAAGCCTAAATAAATGTAAATCTATGCAATGTGTTTATAAACACACATAGATCAAAGGCAATGGAACTTAAACTCTATATCAAAAAGATTGCTGCCCTCATTTGTATTATGGATTGTGCGCATCCGTGAAAGGTGAATAAACACTCTTTGAACAACTTATCCATTTGTGAGACACCGCCATTCCCTGTGTTATTGCTTGTCCACTATATGCTATGGTGTGTATTCCCTTTTCCATTTTCAAAGTGTCACAGTGTTAAGTCAGTAAGTCATCCTTTGACCTAGCCACTTATTTCTTAGCCTTCACCCTTCACTAGCAAATTGATCACAACTATGAAGTGAGTATGACCTTGAAAGTCTTGTCTGAGTAATAAATAATAATTATGACTTATTATATGTGGATTTAGATCGCCAGTAATGATTACTTCTTGTTATAATTGCTAATTGAATGGATTGTAGAGCATGTTTTAACCTTGGACACCTTGCAGTAGCTTGATGACAGTTTGAGTTATATTTTGGTCATGTTGACTTGGTCAAACCCAGTTTGACCAAAAGTCAACCACAGGACATGAGGTGGCAGACCTAAGATGTTACAGATAGATGATATATGGTCTGGTACAAGTCACCATGGTGGGCTTATGCATTGGTTTCAGGCTTATGATGATGATTTGTGCTTTTTAGCACTTTACATATTATTATTATTTGGTCTACCGGATATGATGAGTATTTATTTTGGACTATGCAGAGGACTATGTGGTGTATGAGTACACACTTTAGATGGATTTGGACCTTCTGAGTCCTATGAGACAGTCTGTTTTCAGTTCCGGGCAGTTACAGTGATGTTTGAGCCTTAGTTGGCTATCCTAGTGCAGTTTTGGCCTGTCGAAGGCCCTGTTAGAGCAGTGATGAGATTTATTTGGTTCACCTAGGGCGCTGTGCATGGAGGGGGTGGTCCAGCCACTTGTTATTACCATATTACCCCCCTCCCAGACTCATTGGTAAGCTCACCTTGACAGCGTAGGCACTCCAGGAGGCAGTTTGGGCAGTTTCACACTTCTTGAGGCAGTCCAGAAATGGTAGAAATGGCTACAGAGGAATTCGATTTGGGCTATTGAGGCAAGGTTATGGCATGGGATGATCAGTGATGATGAGTGGGATGTCTTCCACACCTCCAGCAGTTTCAGCTTCATCGAGACCCACATCCATCATTTATGGCACTTTTTGATGATTTTTGGAGTCTCCTAAAGCTCACGACTTTCCCAGAGAGGCACGATTTGGTGTATTGATCTTCTATTCTTGGATATTGTGCCATGGGGATTGACCAAGGGCGTTAGAAATTACCCCTTGGATCCACCATGAGCTATTTCTTATGTTTTATCATTATGATTTGGTGGGATCCCCTCTCCTAGGGTGAGTTTGTCCACTTATTGTTATATTTTATTATTGATCCAGGTATTGTATTGTTGAGCTCATCTCAACCATTGATTAGATCTTTTGATCTTTTAATCTTAGCCACTCATTCAAAAAGTGGTTAGGATTGTGGCCTCTCTCCATTCTATTTAAAGGAGAGAGCTTCTCATTGTAAAGGGGACTTTTGGCTCTGGATTATTGGAATAAAGAATTATTATTGCATCTATCTGTTGTGTTGTGGTGAATTCTTTTGGAGTTTGTTCGTTGATTCTTCCTTTGCACTGGGTTTTTGGAGATTTTGTCTTGCTATATTTTTGTACCATGTTTTTTGCATCTACAGGTGGAGGCCGAATTCATTTGAGGAGGACGTATTGGTAGGGGAGGACCCTCCCTACTTCCTTGGGTTTGTTCGTTGGTAACAAGGAGTATTATTGTCCCAGGACCTTCTCTTTCACTTTATCATTGCATTTCGCTTGTATTTCCTCCATACTTGATTTGACTGATTGAATCGATTTTCCTTGGTTTGACAAGTAGAGGAGGTTGCACTTGTGGGCTAGGGCATCATTTCGGCAAGCAAATTCAACAATTTCTCATTTGATCTCTGCGGGAGTTTTCCTCAACAACAAGGCATCTCATTCAATCACTCAGGTATAATCTCAGGGTAACTTCTCATTCCATGATCTATCCATTTGTCTAAATGCTTCAAACCCTCATAATTTCAAAACCCTCATTTTACATTTTCTCAGATCTAGCAAGATCCACTTGGCTTTAGGGTATAAAATTTAAAACCCACCTCTATAGTATCCATGGCGATTCGGATCTATAGTTTGGTGTGGATTGGCCCTCATTTGACCCATTTCCCAAGGCAAAGAAGCTTCTCCAAGGGAGGTCGCACTTCCTGGGAGAGGTGAATTTGCTAGGATCTAGCACCTGGGTAGGTGAGATCCCACCAGATCCTTCATCTACACATTCAATAACCTACCCCTAGTGTGTCACTTCAGTAATTTTGACCTTGTGGGCCCCATTCCTCATTTTGAGGGTTGAGCCCCACTTGGGTCACTTTGTGATACACTTCAATCTCAGATCTACTGAGATCTAGCCATTGGATAAGCCTAATTTTCAAGATCCACCTACCTCAACACCTCAACATTCCTGATCTACAATTTGGTGGACATCCGACTCCATTTGGCCCACTTCCCAAGGCACTGATCTTTCTCCAAGCTAATTTGACTTTCTTGGACTATTGAGTTTGCATGTGGTTTGATCCTTGTTTTGGTTGCTTGAACCCCTTGACATTGTCATGTCAATCAATCAAGCTCACTTTTGGTACTGGTTAGCCCCAATTCAATCCTTAACTGCCCTGCATTGGACACGTTTCCCAAGGCAGTGGATTTTCTCACAATTGACTAGTACCCTGATTCTGGTTCTTATTTTAAACCTCGTAAGTCACTTGCATAAACAGGTTGGACCAAATCTATATTGTCTAAACCCCTTGATCCAACCTATTACTCACCTTGTGACTTCATTCATAGATCTACAGTTTACCATACACCATACGTACTTCATCATCATTTGATTTGATTTGGTGTCTTGGTCTGATCTCTCCTGTCAGGATTAGATCTAGGTCTCCCCCTTTGTTGTCTTGGGCTAGATAACATAAAGTGAAGATTGCCTCGATTGGCGTGACAACCATCCATTGGGAGTCGAGGCTATCTTGGTTGCACCTCTTTGGTTTCCTATCCCTTCTGCCATCAATCTTGGATCCATCTCTAGGGGCACCTACAAGTTTGGTGATAACAGGGCTATATTGTGTAGAATGTTGATTTCAGGGGTAAATACCATTGATTAGGTCATGACAGGTCCCATTGGTGTCCACCTCAAAGAGGTGTTGGCCTTGTGGCTCTACTGACTACCCTTTGGTAGGTGTCCGGTGCCTTTGAGACAAATCATTGGGACACAAGGCCACACTCATATTCTTTGTATAGGTGATTGCGTGTGTAAGGGTTGTCATACCCATCTTAGCACACCTCATTTCGTCCACTTAGACCTATTGTTTTGATGTAAAAATCCTCTGCTTGGTCTCCAGACCCGTAAACGTCATTCCTGAAAGAAGAAGGCTACATTGTTAAAATAGAGGACGTTGAGGGAAAAACATACGTTGGGGCTAGTTGGAGCATGGCGTCCTCCTTTTTTGCACTTGGTAGAGCCTAATTGCATCTTTTTATTGTTATTTTATGTCATTGTGTGGTTTAGTCCCTAGTTTGTGGTTGCACAAACCTAAAATTTTATAATTTGTCATTAAATTTATAGGCTTGAAATTGTAAAAGGTTGAGGGTTGTCTCATTTAAATAAGACAACCGCACCTCATTTGTAAAACATGGACAAGGGTTCAAAGTCAAACATGATATCTTTTCTTTTTCTCTTGGTATATTGGAGTACTTGAGCTATGATCACTGTTTTCACACAACTTGTAGGTGCCCCTATTAGATGATCCTACCAAGGATGGTAGAGGAGCTAGGCAACTAAAGAGGTGACTTAAGAGGGCCTCGTTTCCCAGATAGATTGGTTGTCACGCCAACCAAGGCACTCTTCGCTTTATGCTACCTAAACCTGAGGTAGCAAAGGGGGAGACCTTGATCTACTCCCAACAGGAGAGATCTAACCCTATCACCATATCAAACTAAATCAATAGAATACGTAAGGCGAATGATGATAAAACCTTAGATCTAAGGGATGTAGTCACTAGATAGATTATGCTTGAGTTGAGAGGCTTAAGAGAGATAAAATATCAACCCAATATGAATAATACAAGTTACTATGTGTCTAAGTTACATATCTAGGATCAAGGTACTAGTAAAAGAGAGAGATTCTTATTGCCTTGGGAAACATGAATAAGGTAGAAGGCTAGGGTTAGGATGAGGCTTTCTAGCACCTTTAGAATGAGGCTTGATGATGAATTTGACAATGTCTTAGCACGTGTTCTCACATTTATAGTAGCCTGGGCTACCATATATTCAAACCAGATTCCAGAACTTTTTTGAGCCAGTCCTTTACTATGAGATGCTTGAGATCGATAGATGATGAGCAGCTATTTCAGGATCACTCATACTTTCAGCATCCCCAGAGTAGACATTACAACCTTATGCCATGACTGAGCCTCATGACCTCAAATTTGATGACCGATGTGGCCATTTTCTTCCATACAAAGTAGTGTGATATTGCCCAGAGTTATGCAGCAGCAGTGTTCAGTGACAGTTGATGATTCAGATGGTAGATACAGGTATATGACCCAACATGTATATGGTTGTGCATTGGATACCTTTATTTTACTCTTTTACTTATCTTGGTAGCTTGACTAAGTATCTAGTAGTCATGATTTGGCGATATTATATATATTTGGTTATTGGTTGACTGTCTGGAATGGAAGTGATTTAGTTACTTGGACTAAGAATTTCTTGTGTATACTCGTTGGTCTTACCCTCTCAAGTAGTACGAACTTGGTCATTCCCACCATTTTTGGCTTACTAGTTATTGCATCACCTGTCCGTTCTCTTCAGTATTTGGTTTTATCCTGACTTACACATTAGCTTGTGATACTGAGGACTTCCCCACTTATGCCTCTATGTTGATAGACTCCCTGTTATTTTGTGTCTCGGCTCTGAGTTGTGCAATAGAACTTATCGAATGTAACGCCCCGTTTTGACATTTCTACCTGAACTATTATTATATGTTGTATTTGCCTGATTATGAGACTTCGTCAGTTTGACAACACTGTGGACATATGGTTCTATTATTTTGTCGAGATATATATATATATATGTGTGTGTGTGTGTGTGTGATGTTAGTGTTAT
Organism: Larix kaempferi; assembly: GCA_027924585.1. NCBI lineage: Eukaryota > Viridiplantae > Streptophyta > Pinopsida > Pinales > Pinaceae > Larix > Larix kaempferi. The sequence goes on along the minus strand of BSBM01001568.1, from coordinate 718,446 downwards.
GATATGTAGTCATGTTCTGATATATATCATGTGTTAATTATGTTTCATATATGCAAATTATTGAAAGATGGGTACGTGGATACCGTTAACGTTATATGTTGAATGAATGAAAGTTGTTAGATCTTTATTTATAAACTTAGATGAACTAGGATAGGGGTCCTACACCGAAGCCTTGATCCTTCTGGGCCAGGAGAACCCGTTGGTGTTGGTTCCTGAGCTTAGGTGAGTTGGATTTGAAGCCTTCATCTCTTTGGTCGGTTGCCCTTGATGTTTGGTCTTGATTTTGGATAGTCCCCCCAGTCTCCTGAGTTGTGTCGACTAAACTTGAAGCAAATTGTACTACCATCATTACATGCATATATTACTATTTGTTATATCTTCTATGCAAGCCCATGATTATAAAATAAAACTGTGCTTTTAAGCACAATGAAAGAGGGCTATGAAATAAAGTGTAAAGCACCCTGGATAAAAGCTGCGATTAATTGTTCTTCTAAGCACATGCAAAATCCAAAGGGTCATAAGGCCTAAAAAGCATTTGTTAAATGTATGCTAAATCTAAAGAATTGCTGGCCATGATAAAATGTAATGATTAATTCCACACGAAGCCTACGGGTTGGGATGTGATATGGAGTAAGGGACAACTGATTCTAAGTGTCCCCTAGAACCTCAAGTTACGGTTAGCTGTGCACCCAACCACGGTGGTTCTAGAAAAGATCTTCACAGAGCTGGTTCAAGCTTGGATGTGAGTTGTAGACATTTGCTAAAGTGAATAGGCACTTGTCAAATCAACTTAGTCCATTTGTGAGACATCGCCATTCCTTGTGTGTTTTCTGTCCAACATATGCTTAGGTGATTTCGCCTTTTCCCTTTTTCCAAAGTGTCACAGTGTTGAAGTTTGTAAAGTCATTCCCTTGTCCTAGCCTTGTCTTTTCCACCTTCACCCGTTTCTAGCAAAATGATCAAGTCCATGAATTGAGTATACACTTGAGGGTCTTTCTCTTAGTAATTGATTGTTTTAATCCAGGCTTATATTTGATGTATTACTGCTTACTCGCCAGTGAAATGCTACTTTGTACTTTAGTCTTGCTATTGAAATAATTAAAGGAACATATATTATCCATTTGCATTTGTAGCATCAGTTAGTTTAAGCCTGGGTCATTATTTTGATAAGTTTTGACCTGGTCAACCCTGTTTGATGAAGTCAACCGTAGGATTGGGGATCAGTTGGACCAATGATGTTCGATATTGATTATTTGTGGTCCTATGGGGCCCACTTGATGCTTCCATGTATCAAACACAGGTTTTATGTGATGGTTTGATGGATTAGTATTATTATTATATACATACCATTAATTTTTTTATTGTCTGGGCATGGTTGAGCTTACAGATGATTATCTAGGTGGTCACATGGTGTATGAGTACTCATCTCTACTACATTTGGGCCTTCTGAGTCCATTGGCACACTCAGATATCAGTTTCAGGCACTTTCAGATGAGTTTATGGTTAGATTATCACTTCATTGCATATTTGCCATATAAAATGGCTTGTCAGCATGTTTTGAGATTATTTTGGTTCACCTAGGGCGCTACAAAGCGAGTATGGGGTCCAACCACTTGTTATTACCATACTACCATGCTCCCAAACATTTTGGTGCAGTTAGATTTAAGCCTGGGGCACCAGGAAGAGAGATACAAGCATTTTATTATTTACAGGTGATTTTCTGAGGATAAAAAATGGAAGAAATGGCTACTGAGGTATTCGATTTGGGCAATTGAGGCAAGGAAATGGCATGAGGTTTGATCAGATAGTTATTGAGATGCGTCCTACATCTTTCGGCACAGTTTACAGCTTCAGTGGGGTACACATGTCCTTTGTGTTATTATTTGGGGTTTTATATTGTATTATTGGGACAAAACGTCCTAGTGATTTTTATCACTTATTCATGCTATATTATTTTGATGTAGTTGGGGCATTAGTCTAAGGAAGATAATATCTCCTAGACCCCCCCTACAAGTTATTATGTTGTGTTTCCTAGTCATGTCATGTTATACACCCCCCCTTAGGGTGTCATTGAGGAAACACGTCCCCCTCTCTTAGAGTGATCCATGCATTATTGTTCTAGCTCATCTTAGTCGTTTATTATTATTGTTGTATCTTTTAATCTGAACCACTCATTCAAAAAGTAGTTAGGGTTTTTGTCTCTCTCATTCCTATTTAAAGAAGAGACCCCCCTCATTGAAAAATGACTTTTGGCTCTAGATCTTTGGCAATAAAGAATTATTTTGGGAAAAATCTTGTGCCTTTGTTATAGATTGTTCTTGTGCTTGATTGTAGCTCTGATAGCCTGTCACATCCTTGTTTGATGAGATATCCATGCTAGACGTTTTGGCTTAGTGTGTCCTTTGCAGGAGGACGACTTGTCTAAAGGATTTCGCGGGGTTTCTCCAGATCTCTTCACTAGATGAGTAGAATAATAAGGGAGTAGTCTTTATTGTATCTTTGATCAGTAGTTATGCTAGTTGATTCTTCTTGCACCATTTACTTTCTCTTTCCGTAAATCAATTCTCATTGAGATTGTCATCTACAGGAAGGGGGGCGCACTAGCTGTTGGAGGCAAATCGATTTCATCTTGGGGACTGTCAAATCAACTTGGAATTGCTTCGAGGGGTTCGAAACATCATTGCACTTGGCATTTGCAAGTCACAGGAGGTAAGTACCATTGTTTTTCTTGAGTTATTTATCTATTCCATTAGTTTGCTGTTACTTCTTCTACAAAGCCTAAGTTGCTAAAATTTATAAATAATCTCTAGCTCAAACAACTTCAAATCGTGGTGAACGATTTCTAGGTTTTTACTTTTAGGCCTAGCCTAAAGTGGGATTACTAGGGAGTCACCCTCAGTGGACTCCATCTTGCTCAAATCCCTAAGCACTAATCTCTCTCTCTTGCGCCATCTCTGAGTTTGCCCCTTTTTCAGTTGTTTGACGCCTGATCTTTGCTTGTGAACCTTGATACTGTTAGATCTATCACCAAGCAGTGCTAGAAAGCCTTCATCTATTCCGATCTACTCCCTTGGACCATTTCCCAATAATATAAGTTCACGTATCCCAAGGTAGCTAGATTTAATCATTTGTCCTAGCACTTACATCCTGGATCCATTATTAAATAATGAGTTACTGTAATTGAATCAATCTAATTCCATATCTCATCTTTCATAAGCCTCTGTAGTGACTCTATCCCTTAGATCTAGGGTTTCACATCCTTCACCCTACGTATTCTTGTTTGTAGTCCGATCTGGTGATTGGGTTAGATCTCTCTTGTCGAGAGTAGATCAGGGTCTCCCCCTTTGCTATCTGGGGCTTGGATAGCATAAAGCGAAGAGTGCCTCGATTGACGTGACAACCAATCCATTTGGGGATCGAGGCCCTCTTGGGCCACCTCTTTAGTTGCCTAGCTCCTCTACCATCCTGAATAGGATCATCTATTGGGGCAACTACAAGTTGTGTGATAACAGCACACAAGCAGAGATTGGATCTCACAACAACCAGAAAGAAGGACAAACCAAGGAGGGCGTAAGGCATGAGAGATCAGTGCCTAGGAAAAGGGCAAGTTGGAGTCCACTGAGGGTGACGCCCTAGGGAACCCACCTAGGGCTAGGCCTAAAGGTAAAAACCCATAAATGGCTCACCGCAATTCCAAGTTATTAGAGCCAGAGAATTTTTATAATTTTTCGTAGTTAGGGTTTTAGTTTAGCTTGAGCTTAGACCAATGGATAAATTAATAAAACTAAATAAAATCAAATGCAATCACTTACTTGATGCCAGTAGATGAATGTTGTATGGTGAAGACTAGCCAACAAGATCGAATGAAGAGTTTGAGTATCCATGTCCACAAAATGTCCAAGGAACCAAGAGCGTCCCACCTATCCTGCACAACCAAGGAAAGATCAATCAGTGATGCAAATAGATGAGTGATAAAACAAGAGATAAAGTAAATGATGAGTAAATGGTCATAGACAAATTCACTCCCTGTTAAAACCCTCGATTCGAGAGAGAGAAGTAAGGCGAACTCCCTCTGCAAGTGCGCCCCTCTCTTAATTGGCCTCCCTGCTGCAAATCAACGATGGATCCACGAAATATATGAAAAGTACATAAAAAATCTAACAATGCAAGAGAATACTAGCATTTAGTTACCACATCTCACATTCAACCATAGACACAAGAGTTTGATTACAAAAGCTTTCTTTATTTCAATTATCTAGAGCCAGAAGTTCCTTTTAAAATGAGGGGGTTCTCTCTCTTAAACAGAATCGATAGAGACCAAAATCCTAACCACTTTATGAATGAGTGGTTGAGATCAAAATATAATACAATGAGATCAACAACTAACAAGAGTTTGATATAATATACATGAATCGCTCAAAAGAAGGGGGATGTTTTCCCTCAATGACGCCCTAGGGGGGACGTATAACATGACAAGACACTAGGAACATCAATATGACATCATGTTGGAGTGGCTAGGAGGTAACAACATCTTCACTAGCCCAACCCCATATACAATAAACATAAGATACATCATAAAGTGACTAAAGTCACTAGGATGTGTGTCCCCAAATACATAAGAAGACGCCCCCAAGAGATGATTAGGAGGACGTGTGGACCCCACTACTGATGAAGACTGTGCCAGAGGGTGTAGGCTGTGTTAATAACAGGTCTCTGATCAACCTCAAGACATTTCCTTGCCTCATTGAGCCAAATCGATTTCCTTGCTAGCCATTCTTGCATTTTTCTACTGCCGGAACATCACCTCAAAAAGATAAAAATGCCTGTAACTCACTGCCACATGCTTTAGACACCTATTTGACTGCACCCCATATCTCCTTTGTAGCGCCCTAGGAAAAAGATAATGATCTCTGTAAGTCCTGTACAGGCCATTTTTACATAGCAATCTACTGCTAGGTGATGAATTGACCATAACATCAACTGTATGTTCCCGAAACTGAAAACCGAGTGTGCCAATGGACTCAGAAAGTCCAAATCAAGTAGGAATGAGTACTCATACACCATGCGTCCATCAAGATAATCATGTGTAAGCTCATCCATGCTCGGATAATAAAAATAATGGCCTGTAACTGCTGATAATAATAAAAATATCACAAACCATAATATGAAACCACTGTCTGAACCATGGAACCATCTAATGGGCACCAAAGGACCATGAATAATCAATATCGAACCTCATCGGTCAAACTCATCTCAGAACCTGTTGTTGACTTGGTCAAACTGGGTTGACCAGGTCAAGAATGATCAAAATAATGACACAGACTGAAAATACCTGATGCTGTAAGTACAAATGGATAAGATATGCTCCCTTATTTATGTTGATAGCAAGACTAAAGCATAAAGTGGCTTTTAACTGGCGATTACACATATAAAGTATCAATAATAAGTCTACATCAAAGTAACCAATCACTTCAAACAAGAACCTGAAGTGTATATTCATTTATAGACTTGGTCATTTTGCTAGTTACGGGTGTAGGTGGAAGAAGCAAGGTTAGGCCTAGCGATATGACTTGACAACCTCAACATTGTAAGATCTCAGATGAAGGATAAAGGGGGAACCGCCTATACATATGTTCGATAGAAAAACACTAGGGGATGGCGGTGTCTCACAAATGGGTTGAGTGATGAGGTTGCTTCCATTAGAATCTAGACAATCAACCTTTATTGCAATTTAATTCATCGTCAACTTTGCACACTTTAAGATTTTAACATTACTTTAACTTTAGATCAACTTTCACTAGTCATCCTCCAAGAGCAGGTGCCTTGAATAGCCTTGCGGGCATTGAATAATGACTTGGTATGACCTCCATTGCCCGCCACCGTCCATAGGTGCGATGGAGTGACCACCCTATTTCCTTATAGAGGCAAACAACCTTACATAATACGAAGGATGAGTGATTGTCCCTTGGCAACTAACTAGCTATAGTAAACATTTAATTCATTTGCAATAGTGTTTAGCAACACTGTTTTTGCTAACTTAGCATCCATTTAGATACTACACACTTAAGTTTCGATGCTTTAGTGTCTAAAGACACTTTTGTTAGGCATACTTGGTTTTGAGGACTAAAGGAGAACAATCACTGTGACTAGAATCACACACTCTAGAGCCGAGACACAAGGTAAACATGGAGTCTATCCAACATAGAGGCATAAGTGGGGGAAATCCTCGATATTACTAGTTAAGGTGTTGTTATCACCTAAGTTTTAGTTACCCCTATGGATATATCCAGTCATGGATGGCAATAGGGAAGGGCAACTCAAAAGGTGCAACCACGATCACCTCGACCTCCAATATATGGTTGTCACGCCAGTCGAGGCGACCTTCACTTTATGTTATCTAGCCCATACAACAAAGGGGGAGACCCGATCTACTCCCGACAGGAGAGATCAAAACCAAGACACCAAATCAGGGTATTTCTAAGTGAAGTTAGGTGTATGGTTTATCCTAGACCATAGGATGGAGTCACAAGACAAGTGAGGGGTTCAAAGAGCGTAGCTTTGGTTCATAGTTGATGTGAGAGTGACTTACAATGATTAAAGATAAGGTCCAGGATGAGAGTACTAGTTCAAATGTTGGAAAATCCACTGCCTTGGGAACCGTGTCCAATGCAGGGTAGTTTAAGGGTTGAATTGGGGCTAACTAGTACAAGTGACAAGCTTGACCATGATACATGATGGCTTCAAGGGTTTGGTTCACCATGCAAGGGTCAAACCACAAGTTAATCCAACAATCTAGGAAAGTCGAATTGACTTGGAGAGAAACCAGTGCCTTGGGAATTGGGATTATGGAGTCAAAGTAGGGTTGACTTGTGGTTAAGGACTCCTATTGCATGAGACAAGTGGGCAATTAAGGTCTTGATGGATGAATAGGTCTAGATCTAGGTTTGACCAAAGTGGACCACAATCCCTTAAAATAAGGAATGCTATCCCCAAGGCGAGATTTGACAAGATGACACATTAGACCTAGGTTTTGAATTATTCCGGTTCCAAATCTCCAAAAATCTCAAGTACCCATGTCCTAGAAGTGAGTCAACTCACTTCTCCAAGGTGGTGCGACTTTACCCAAGGAGGCTAAAAATGTGGGTTAGGTAGGTCAAGACAAGTCCGATGGCATCCAAACTTTAGATCCGGGTAGGTTAGTCAAGTAGGAGCGTGGATCTATAATTTCACGTCAATCCGACGGCTAGATCTTACTAGATCTGAGTTTAAGTGTTCCAAGTGGTCCAAAATGGGGATTAAATCCCTTAAAATGTGGAATAGGGCCCACAAGGTGAAAATCAGAAAAGTAACAATCTAGGGTTATGTTATTTGATGTGTAGATTATGGATCAAGCGAGATCTCAACTACCCACCACCTAGATCTAGGTCAACCCACAACCACCAAGAAGTGCGCCTTGCTTGGGAGAAGCTAAGTTGGCTTGGGAAGGGGGTCAAACGGAAGCCAATCCTCACCAAACTATAGATCCGGGATGCCGTGGATGCTATAGAGGTGGGTTTTCAATATTATGCCCAACAACCCACTAGATCTAAGTAGATCTGAGAAAATGTAAAATGGGGGTTTTGAAATATTTAGGGTTTTAACAATTTATGAGCTATGTCAATGGATTGGATCAAGGTAAGAGAAACAAACCTGTGGATCTTACCTGGGTAACCTTGTAGATGCCTTGATGATGATGATCTATGCAAACCCGATCAATTTGAGAAGCTTTGAGGTAGTTTCTATGCAATCGATTTAGTCCAAGAAGCCAATGCGCCCTCTCTCCTGCACAACAAACGTCAACAATATCAGATTTGATGCAATCAAGAGATAAGACTAATGCCACAAGAGAAGTAACAGAAAGAAAGCATAGATCACAATGATGCTAATGATAACTCCCTGATACAAGCGAATGCCAAGAAAGTCGATTTGAAGAAGCCTTGCAAAATCGCCCTTGTTGAAGTCGCCCTCCTGTAGACAAACAATGATTTCCAAAAAAGATAGATCTTACCACAAATTCCAAATGCTAGGTTGCAATAGACTTTCCAATCACCATCTAAGAACACCAGATGCAAAGGAGACCACAAGAATTTCCACAAGAAAGCTTTTCTATACCAATAATCCAAGAGCCAAAGACCCCTTACAATGAGAAGCTCTCTCCTTTAAATAGGAAGGAGAGGCACCAAAACACTAACCACTTTTTGAATGAGTGGCTAAGATTAAAAGATACAAATGTCTAATCAATGGTTGAGATGAGCTCAACAATGAAATACATGGATCACTAATAAAATATTATGTGAGTGGACAAAATCGCCTTAGAAGAGGGGAATCCCACCAAATCATAATGACAAAATATAATAAGGGGCTTATGGTGGGTCCAAGGGGTAATTTTATCCCTCCTTGGTCAATCCCCATAGCACAATAATCAATAAATAATCATCAATGTACCAAATTGTGCCTCCATGGTCAAATCGTAGGCCTCAAAAAGACCTCAGAAATCCTCAGAAAGTGCCATAAGTGATGGATGCGGGCCCTGATGAAGCTGAAACTGCTGGAGAAGGTGTGGAGGACCCCGATCTATCATCACTGATCATCCCATGCCATAACATTGCCTCAGTAGCCCAAATCGATTTCCTCAATAGCCATTTCTACCAATCCTGAAATGCCTCGGGAAGCGTGAAACTGCCCCAAACTGCCTCCTAGAGTGCCTGCGCTGTCAAGGTGAGGGCACCAGTGTGTCCGGGAGGGTGGTAATATGGTAGAAACAAGTGGCTGGACCACCCCCTCCATCATCAGCGCCCTAGGTCAACCGGATAAAAATCACATCTGCTCTGACAGGGCCTCCGACAGACCAAAAATGCACTGGGATAGCCTACTGAGGCTCAATCATCACTGTAAGTTCCCGGAACTGAAAACAAACTATCTCATTGGACTCAGAAGGTCCAAATCCATCCAAGATGTGTACTCATACACCATATGAGTCTCTGCATGATCAAAATATATATCCAATATACCGGAACAGGGCCAATAATAATAATCTGTAAATGATCAAACACTGCTGTAAACCAAGAATCATCATCATAACCCTGTAGCTGCTGCATAGAATCATCATGTATGTATACATAGACCATATATCATCTATCCATGTCATCATAAGGTCCAACCATCTCATGTCCTCTGGTTGACCATGGTCAGACTAGGCCTAACCAAGTCAACATGACCCAATATAACTCAGACCATCATCATAAGCTGCTGCAAAGTGTCCAAGGTTAATGCATGCTCTACAACTTATTCAAATAACAATTATAGAACAAAGTAATCATTACTGGCGATCTAAATCCAAATATATAGTGTCATTAATTATTATTATTACTCAGACCAGACTTTCAAGATCATACTCACTTAATAGCTGTGATCAATTTGCTAGTGAAGAGTGAAGGCTAAATAACTGGCTAGGCTAAGGGATGACTTGACTGACTTAACTTTGTGACACTTTGGCAAGGGAAAGGGAATACACACCATAGTATATACTGAATGAGCAATAACACAGGGAATGGCGGTGTCTCACAAATGGATGAGTTGTTCAAAGAGGGTTTATTCACCTTCACAGATGCGCACAATCCATAATACAAATAAGGCCAGCAATTGTTTAGATATAGCATTTAAGTTCCATTGCTTTTGGGGCCTGAAGTTTCCATAGCCTTGATCTATGTGTGTGTTATCACCTAAACTGTAGTTACCCCTATGGATGGATCCAATCATGGATGGCAATAGGGAAGGGCAACTCAAAAGGTGCAACCACGATCACCTCGACCTCCAATATATGGTTGTCACGCCAGTCGAGGCAACCTTCGCTTTATGTTATCTAGCCCAGACAACAAAGGGGGAGACCCGATCTACTCCCGACAGGAGAGATCAAAACCAAGACACCAAATCAGGGTATTTCTAAGTGAAGTTAGGTGTATGGTTTATCCTAGACCTAAGGATGAAGTCACAAGCCAAGTGAGGGTTCAATGGGTATAGCTTTGGTTCATAGTTGATGTGAGAGTGACTTAAGATGTTTGAAATGAGATCTAGGGTTAGTGTACTAGTTCAATGTTGGAAAATCCATTGCCTTGGGAACCGTGTCCAATGCAGGGTGGTTTAAGGGTTAGATTGGGGCTAACTAGTACATGAAACAAGCTTGACCATGGTTCATGATGTCTTCAAGGGTATAGTTTACCATGCATAGGTCAAACCACAAGTCAATCCAACAATCTAGGAAAGTCGAATTGTCTTGGAGAGAAACCAGTGCCTTGGGAATTGGGAAGTGGAGTCAAAGTAGGGTTGACTTGTGGTTTAGGACTCCTACTACATGGGACAAGTGGGCAATAGAGGTCTTGATGGATGAATGTGTCTAGATCTAGGTTTGACCCAAGTGGACCACAATCCCTTAAAACAAGGAATGCTATCCCCAAGGCAAGATTTGACAAAGTGATAGTCTAGACCTAGGTTTTGAATTATTCCGGTTCCGAATCCACAAGAATCTCAAGTACCCAGTTCCTAGAAGTGAGTGAACTCACTTCTCCAAGGTGGTGCGACTTTACCCAAGGAGGCTAAAGATGGGGTTTAGGTGGGTCAAGACAAGTCGGATGGCATCCAAACTTTAGATCCGGGTAGATCAGTCAAGTAGGGGTATGGATCTATAGTTTCACGGTAATCCGATGGCTAGATCTTACTAGATCTGAGTTTAAGTGTTCCAAGTGGTCCAAAGTGGGGTTTAAATCCCTTGAAATGTGGAATAGGGCCCACAAGGTGAATTTCCGAAAAGTAACAACCTGGGTGTATGTTATTGGATGTGTAGATGATGAATCAAGTGGAATCTCAAACACCCACCACCTAGATCTAGGTCAACCCGCTCAAACTAGGAAGTGCACCTTGCTTGGGAGAGGCTAAGTTGGCCTGGGAAGGGGGTCAAATGGAAGTCAATCCTCACCAAACTATAGATCCGGGATGCCTTGGATGCTATAGAGGTGGGTTTTCAGTATTATACCCAACAACCCACTAGATCTAAGTAGATCTGAGAAAATGTAAAATGGGGGTTTTGAAATATTTAGGGTTTTAACAATTTATGAGCTATGTCAATGGATTGGATAAAGGAAAGAGAAACAAACCTGTGGATCTTACCTGGGTAACCTTGTAGATGCCTTGATGATGATGATCTATGCAATCCCGATCAATTTGAGAAGCTTTGAGGTAGTTCTATGCAAGTCGATTTGGTCCAAGAAGCCAATGCGCCCTCTCTCCTGCACAACAAACGTCAACAATATCAGATTTGATGCATCAAGAGATAAGACTAATGCCACAAAAGAAGTAACAGGAAGATAGCATAGATCACAATGAAGCTAATGATAACCCCCTGATACAAGCGAATGCCAAGAAAGTCGATTTGAAGAAGCCTTGCAAAATCGTCCTTGTTGAAGTCGCCCTCCTGTAGACAAACAATGATTTCCAAAAAAGATAGATCTTACCACAATTTCCAAATGCTAGGTTGCAATAGACTTTCCAATCACCATCTAAGAACACCAGATGTAAAGGAGACCACAAGAATTTCCACAAGAATATTTTTCTATACCAATAATCCAAGAGCCAAAGACCCCTTACAATGAGAAGCTCTCTCCTTTAAATAGGAAGGAGAGGCATCAAAATCCTAACCACTTTTTGAATGAGTGGCTAAGATTAAAAGATACAAATGTCTAATCAATGGTTGAGATGAGCTCAACAATAAAATACATGGATCACACATAAAATATTATGCAAATGGACAAAATCGCCCTAGAAGAGGGGAATTCCACCAAATCATGATGACAAAATATCATAAGAGGCTTATGGTGGGTCCAAGGGGTAATTTTATCCCTCCTTGGTCAATCCCCATAGCACAATAACCAATAAATAATCATGAATGTACCAAATCGTGCCTCCATAGTCAAATCGTGGTCCTCAAAAAGACCTCAGAAATCCACAGAGAGTGCCATAAGTGATGGATGCGGGCCCCGATGAAACTGAAACTGCTGTAGAAGGTGTGGAAGACCCCGATCTATCATCACTGATCATCCCATGCCATAACTTTGCCTCAGTAGCCCAAATCGATTTCCTCAATAGCCATTTCTACCAATCCTGAAACGCCTCGAGAAGCGTGAAACTGCCCCAAACTGCCTCCTGGAGTGCCTGCGCTGTCAAGGTGAGGGCACCAGTGTGTCCGGGAGGGGGGGTAATATGGTAAAAACAAGTGGCTGGACCACCCCCTCCATCATCAGCGCCCTAGGTCAACCGGATAAAAATCACATCTGCTCTGACAGGGCCTCAAACAGACCAAAACTGCACTGGGACAGCCTACTGAGGCTCAATCATCACTGTAAGTGGCCGAAACTGAAAACAAACTGTCCCATTGGACTCAGAAGGTCCAAATCCATCCAAGATATGTACTCATACACTATATGAATCTCTGCATGATCAAAATAAATATCCAATATACCGGAACAAGGCCAATAATAATGCTCTGTACATATACAAACACTGCTGTAACCCAAGAATCATCATCGTAACCCTGTAGCTGCTGCATAGAATCATCATGTATGTATACATAGACCATATATCATCTATCCATATCATCATAAGGTCCAACATCTCATGTCCCATGGTCCTCCATGGTCAAACTAGGTCTAACCAAGACCAAATATAACTCAGACCATCATCAATAGCTGCTGCAAAGTGTCAAGGTTAATATATGCTCTACAACTTATTCAAATAACAATTATAACACAGAGTAATCATGACTGGCGATCTAAATCCAAATATATAGTGTTGTTAATTATTATTATTACTCAGACTAGACTTTCAGGATCATACTCACTTCATAGTTGTGATCTATTTGCTAGTGAAGGGTGAAGGCTGAAATAACTGGCTAAGGCTAAGGGATGACTTGACTGACTTGACTTTGTGACACTTTGGCAAGGGAAAGGGAATACACACCATAGTATATACTGAATGAGCAATAACACAGGGAATGGAGGTGTCTCACAAATGGATGAGTTGTTTAAAGAGGGTTTATTCACCTTCACAGATGTGCACAATCCATAATACAAATAAGGCCAGCAATTGTTTAGATATAGCATTTAAGTTCCATTGCTTTTTGGGCCTGAAGTTTCCATAGCCTTGATCTATGTGTGTTTACAAACACATTGCATAGATTTACATTTATTTTAGGCTTTCTGCTGCAAGTGTGTTTTTAAGGCACTTGTTTACCTGAGCACTTCTAGGTGTGTCATGGACAGCTTGTTTACCTAGGTATTTATTTTTCCAAAAGATATAACATTTTATTTTCATGGCCATTTTCATTTGGCATGCCTTTCATTCATGTGTGTTCAGAAACACATTGCATGAATGGGCTTTTCATACAAGATATAACATTTCATTTTTTCCAGATTTTGTATTCATGGCAGCACTAAAAGTTTCAGGTTTAGCCAACACAACTTTAGTGACTAGGGGGAATTCCAAGGAACTCCAACTCACCATAGGTAAGTTTTGTCACCAACTCAGAGCCGAGACACAATAAACAGGGAAGCTCATCCAATACAGAGGCTACAGTGGGGAGAAGTCCTCCATGCCACTAGTCAGGTAGTAAGTCAGGGTGATAATCTAAAAGGTAGGCCATGGATGGATGAAGACAATGAATAATGGAGCCAACACTAGCAAGCCAAGGTATGGTGGAATGATCACCTCTATTCTCCCTAAGGAGGGTAAATACCAATGAGTATGAATAGTGAACTTCTAAGTCTGAGTGGGGACAATAATGTATATAAATAGATCAATCAGGTCCAAATATCTATATGATCGCCAGATCATGACACTAAGTGCTAAGACATGCTATAAGAATAAGTATAAAAGCAATCTAACCATAACACCATGATATGCCTGCTGAGTCATATACCTGAAAGCTCATCACCCTGTACCATCATCTGTCCGCTGAAACTGCTGCTGCATCTCTGGGCACTACTGACTGCTCTGTACCAATGGTATAATGGCTACTTCGGTCACCTCTCTGAGTGTCCTGAAACTCAGTCATGGCATGGGGAATACAATTGCTGTCCATAATCTGATAGTGATACAATATAGATGCTCATCTCGGCATCTCAAATGTAGGGGAACTGGCTGAATAGTGTACTGGCATCAGAAAAATAATGTATGGTAGCCCGGCTACTATAAATGTGATAACAGTGTGTTTATAAACACATTGCATAGATTTACATTTATTTTAGGCTTTCTGCTGCAGGTGTGTTTTTAAGGCACTTGTTTACTTGAGCACTTCTAGGTGTGTCATGGACACCTTGTTTACCTAGGTATTTATTTTTTCACAAGATATAACATTTTATTCTCATAGCCATTTTCATTTGGCATGCCTTTCATTCATGTGTGTTTAGAAACACATTGCATGAATGGGATTTTCATACAAGATATAGCATTTCATTTTTTCCAGACTTTGTATTCATGGCAGCACTAAAAGTTTCAGGTTTAGCCAACACAACTTTAGTGACTAGGGGGAATTCACAAGGAACCCCAACTCACCATAGGTAAGTTTTGTCACCAACTTAGAGCCGAGACACAATAAACGGGGAAGCTCATCCAATACAGAGGCTACAGTGGGGAAAAGATCCTCCATGTCACTAATCAAGTAGTAAGTCAGGGTGATAAACTAAGAGGTAGGCAATGGAAGAAGACAATGAATAATGGAGCCGACACTAGCAAGCCAAGGTATGGTGGAATGATCACCTCTATTCTCCCTAAGGAGGGTAAAACCAATGAGTATGAATAGTGAACTTCTAAGTCTGAGTAGGGACAATATAATATATATAATAAGATCAACCAGGTCCACATATCTATATGATCTCCAGATCATGAAACTAAGTGCTAAGACATGCTATAAGAATAAATATAAAAGCAATATAACCATGACACAATGATATACCTGCTGAGTCATATACCTGAATGCTCATCAATTTGTACCATCATCTGTCCTCTGAAACTGCTGCTGTAACTCTGGGCACTACTGACTGCTCTGTACCAATGGTATAATGGCTACATCGGTCATCTCTCTGAGTGTCCTGAGACTCAGTCATGGCATGGGGAATACATACTGCTGTCCACAATCTGATAGTGATCCAATGTAGATGCTCATCTCAGCATCTCAAATGTAAGGGTACTGGTTGAATAGTGTACTGGCATCAGAAAAATAATGTATGGTAGCCCGGCTACTATATATGTGATAACAGGTGTAAGTCAGGATACAATAAAAAATGGATGATAATGGATGGATGGGGAAGGTGACAACATGATGCCATGACTAGCAAACGTTGTGGGGGGAATGACCTAGTCCATACTTGATAAGGGCATGGCCAACGAGTATACACAAGAACCTCTTACTCAAAGTAATTGAATCACCTCTACTTTAAATAGTTAATAAGAACAACATAAAACATTGCCAATGCATGACCACCATATACCCAAGCTACCAAGATAAGTAAATGAGCACAATACAAATATCCAAGTGTACCAAGCATATACCTGCTGGGTCATATACCTGTATCTGCAATCTGTAACCCCTGAATGACACTGAAACACTGATGCTGTATAAACCATGGGCATTGTCATCATATCTGCTATGAATGGAATATAATGGCTAACTCAGTCATCGACTTGGGGTCATGAGGCTCAATTCTGACATGAGACTGAATAAATATAAGCTCTTGGTTCGTTGAAAATATGAGTGATCATCAATAAACTGCTCATCAACTACTGATCTCATACATAGCATAGCAAAGGACTGGCTCAAAAATATGCTCAAAACTGGTCTACAAATCATGGTAGCCCCGACTACTATGTATGTGATAACAAGCACCTCTCTTGGGATGTCTATTTTATCTTAAAGAATGAATGGAATGTCTTCTAGGGTTTGATTTTGCAAATAGCAAGTTGATGCTAATAATAGTTGTAATAACTCATGCTCAAGGGTGAACTAAGGCCCACTTTCTTGCTCATTTTTTACTAATGTTGGTGAGTTTCTCTCCTAACCCTAGTTTAATGTTGCTCTTGAAATGCTTTGGATTGAGTTAGGGTTTCTTTGCTAATATTTTGTCAACTTGCTTGACGAGACCATTTTGCAAAGGAGTTCTCTGTTGTTTAATCAGGCCTTGGACTTCCCTATTTTCCCTAATTAGGGTTTTGCTACCTAACCCTTGAGGTTGCTAGTTTAGCCCTAGTTTCAAGTATTGAATCCCATTTTAAGAAGAGGTATGTTAGCCTTGATCTATCATAGCCCTAGGGTTTGAGATAAGATGTATTGCCCTACCTAACAAACTGTCTATTTCTCTTTATCAATGCTTACATGTTTATTTTATGCAAAAAATATAGAATTTTAGTATATTGTCAAAGCCTCTATAATAGCTCCGATAAGATACTCAGAGTGGCTTTCAAATCCAATTCCAACCAGAAAGAAGACAGGTGATGTTAGGGTGTGTGTGGATTTCAGAAATTTGAATACACTATCCAAGAAGGATAACTACCCCCTCCCAAATATGGAACTCTTGCTACAAAGGATTACAGGTTCATAGATGATGTCCTTCCTGTATGGCTTCTTAGGCTTCAATAAAGTGGTAGTGAAGAAAGAAGATCGGCCAAAGACAACTTTCACCACTCCTTGGGGCACTTATCAATACTTGGGTATGCCTTTCGGTTTTATGAATGTCGGGGCCACTTTCCAGAGAGCCATGGATTATGCCTTCGTAGACATTATTCAGAAGATCTTGGAGATATATGAAGACGATCTCATTGTCTACTTCAAACAAAGAAAGGATCACATCAAGCATCTTCGACAGGTATTTGATTGGTGTCACAGATATGGCATTTCTTTAAACCCTAAAAAGTTTATTTTGGGGGTTACTGAAGGTAAGTTATGTGGTCATGTTGTTACTCAAGGTGTCAAAATAGATCCAGAGAGAGTTAACGCCATCGAAGAAATTCCATTGCCTAAACATTTAAAAGATTTGAGATCTTTCTTTGGAAAAATTAATTTTATTTCATAGATTTATACCAAATTTTGCTGAGCTTACTAAATCTTTGAATAAGTTGCTTAAGAAAGATGCATAATTCAAGTGGACCGATGAATATAAAAGAGCTTTTGACGATATCAAAGATGCAATCACTCGAGCTCTGGTGTTGGTAAGTCTTGACTATTGCAAACCTTTTCAGATATTTTCCTTTGCATCTACTCACACCATTGCAGGAGTTCTCCTTCAAAAGAACGATAAGAATGAAGAACAACCGATTGCTTTCATGAGCGAAGCCTTGAGCAGTACAGAAATGAAGTATCACTGTATGGAAAAGCAAGCTTACGCCTTGGTGATGTCACTAAAGCCGTTCAAAGTATATGTCGGGTATTCAAACATCATTGCTTACGTTTTGCATCCAGTAGTGAAGGAAATATTGAAGCAACATGATTGTATAGATCCCTGAGCCAAATGGATTACGAATATATGGGAATATGACTTGGAAATTCAGCCTACCAAGTTGATCAAAGGCAGAGGATTAGCTCAGTTGTTGGCAGAAGGGAATGAGAAGGCCCTGGATTTAACAGAAGAAGGTCCCCCTATGGTTTCAATGGTTTAGGAAGGAATAAGACAGTGTGAGTGGTACAGAGACATTGGTATTATCTGTAGAATCTCTCATGTCCTAGTTGTTACCAACTATTTTGTACAATAGTTGAACTTCCATTGAGCCGTCGGTGTTTGAACATGATCCATGTTCATTTCCAATGTATTAGAGTTTCAGTTTTCAGACTTAGCCAATTTTGGCTAGCCATTTTTATTTTTGTGTTGAAATGACCATGCCCCATGGGGTTTTTGTAAAAAGTGTGCTAGTAGGGGGTCTTGAGTGGCTCGGTTCCCTAAGACTTGACAGTCAACTAAGGTATTCCAAGGAGTTTTTTCACTTGTTGATTATGCTTTGCCTTTAGCCGAGTAATAATCGATGAGTTTTTCTCCTACATCCTCCAAAGCTGAAATGCCCGATTTTGACAGTTAGGCCTTGGGGGGTTATTAGAGTCCAACAGTTGAATATGAAGCTACCAGACACTATGAGTCTGTTTTATGGTAATTTCCTAGGTCCCTAGGTAGTTTAAAACGTTGTCCGAATTTTTTTTACCAGACGCGTTGGATACTTTTTATTTTTATTATTTTATTATTAAATTTTTTAATTATTTTAATTGAAAAATTTTGAAATGTAATAATTAAGTGGTTTGGGGGTGGATTTAAATGATTGGAGGGTTAATTCCTAAGCGAAAAATCCCGGTTAAACCCCAAACCCACTTATCCTAAGTTTCAGATAGTTATTTGGCCTTGGAATTAATATTTTATCAAAAAATCAATAAATGAGAAATATTAATTAAAATATTCATAAAATAATAAATTGGAGAAAATCCAATTCTCTCCAAAAAAGGCGAAATTGAATAAATAAACAGGCTAAATGACATGGCAATCAACATTAAAGATGATTCCAATCTTCACCAACTGATTTCAGTCAAGCATCAGAGCACTCCAGTCAACTATTCCTTGGGAAGTGCATCCTCTCTCCTAGCTTGGGCGACTTTGCTTAGATGGCACTCTGCAGTTGGTTGGTTGATGTTTACAATGTCTAAGGAAGGGCGCCTTTCCTAGGTGGAGCCTTGTCACCCATTTTCAACCACCAAGAGCTCAGTAAACTCCATATTCAATGGGCTTGGCTCTCTTCCTCTCTTGCCAATTCGAATTAGGGTTTTGGTAGACTGTTTTTGTATATATACAGAGCCTTGCTCCATTATTTGGGATGGATGTTTATGCAAGAGCACTTTGCATAAATTTGTAATATTTTTTGCTTTCATATTGGAATAAAGATTAGACTTTGGAGGTCCATGAGTTTTCAACATATGTGGTGAATTCATCTCTTATTGAGGTGATATCTTTCAGAATTCTAAACCCATCTCTTAATTTGGAAGTGTTTTGATCAATTGCTAGCTTAGGAAGGTTATCATTCTAGCACGCAAGAGTAGCCATTTGCAGTCTTCAACTTGGTTATTTATGCAAAGTCTATCAAGATCTAAATGAACAGGAAGTAGTCAGTTATACCATTGTTGATCTAATCTTGATTTTCCTAGCATACTTGTAATATTGATCTCACTTGTGCTTTGAGTTGTATGTGTTTTGGTTAGGTGTTTCCAAAGTGAAGAAGAGTGTGAGCTCAGCTGCATATATCCCATGCTTCATCATCAAGAGTTTTTACTTTAACACTTTTGTGATTATAGGATCTATAAGTGCTCGAAATCTCATCCAAAGAAGAAGCCAAAGAGAGATCTTCTTATCATCTCATCAGAAAACAACTACTTAAAACTCCTTGGTTACTACAAGCCGATCACCATCTCTAAGGTTTTTTTAATCTATCTTGATCTTAGCTTCTCATTAAAATAGTGCATTATTTTCAAATTTATAATTAATCTGCACTTCTTTGGCTAAGTAAATCAAAGCTTCATAGCTTTGATCTACTTCTTGGGTCTAGATCTACCATATTTAAAGCTTAAATATTCAAGATCTAGGATCTAGCTTCATCTTTTCCAAAATTGTAGATCAACTTTACTATTTTTTCATTTTGCTTGTTTTTTCCATTTTTTCCTCTTTTTTGACTCATAGATCTCATAGATCCATTTCTTTTTGTTTATCTTTATTTTTACCATAAGAAGAGTGCCAAAAATACTTCAAAAAAGTGCCCAAAATCCTTAGATTTTTTATCAAAAATTTACCTTAAAAAAGTGCATTGGAAAGTGTGCCCAAATCTTGCTTCGTTTTGCGTGCCACTTCGCTGCCCATCATTTTACTGTTTTCAGCATTCTGGTTTTTCTCCAAATAGTCCAAACAATCACCCAAAACATCATTTTTTGCCCTAAGTTTTGCCTTGGAAAACGTGCGCAATTTTTTGTCTCGAAAAACGTGCCCATTTTCAGCCATTTAGTTCATTGTTTTCTGCTATTTTTCCTTAATTTACAGTTCTGGAAATTAGTCTAAAACAGAAAACAAATTTCCAAAATTTTTTTCCCAATTTTTTTTCTCGTTTTGCGTGCCATTTCCATCCTAGTTAGCTGGCTGATTTTTACTGATTTTGGTTAATTTACAGTTCTCGAAATTAGCCTAGAAACAGTAAAGAAGTTCCAAATTTTTTTCTAAGTTCTACCTTGAAAAACGTGCCTAGTTTGCCTTGAAAAGCGTGCATTTTCCCAACTTTTTTAAAGTGCTGATTTTTGGCTTTAAAATTACTGTTGTTGGTCATTTTTCATTTCTTAGCATTCCTCTTATCGATCCATTCATCCTTCTACTTTTTTTTGACCTTTCTCTTGAGTTTGACTTTGGTTGACCATTTTTGGTCTTTTCGATTTATTTATTTATTTTTGCCTCCTCTTCTTCTGCTTCTTCAAATCTCTAGATCATAAGTCAATTGGGTTTTATCTAACACTTTAATTAGCCTTTGTTGAGAGCTCTTATCCACAGGTGAACAAGAGGACAAACAACAAGCGAAGAGCTCAAAGGCTAGCAAACAAAACCAAAGCAAGCAAACCACGTTTCTGACAAGTGAAAAACCCAAAAATATTGGAAAAATAAATTGAATAAAAGCAAGTGGGATAACGACTCCCACGCCCCCACTTCCCCAATTTGGGGGAAGCTTGTATCGCCCATTGTCTGATTTTCATACTTTTCATTTGCTTTATACCTGCACAATAAAACTGTTAGAGTAGGATAGATTAGTTTTCATGCTTTGATATATGCTAGACTAGTCAAAGCCATTTTTGCTAGTTTAGTCTTGTCATTTTTTCTTATAAACTGTTAAAATTCATAAATCTCTTGAATCTCACTCAACAGTGGATCAAGAGTGCTCTCTGTCGGAGAGTTCCTTTGCTTTGATTTGACTAACTCCCTTGCTCTCTCGAGTACGGTCTTAGGACTAGAAAGAGATTCTTGGGTAGATTATATATATATTTTTTTCAGTATTTATTTCCGTGCATCATAAATCTCTTTAATCTCGCCATAAGGCGGATCAAGAGTGCTCTCTGTCGGAGAGTTTCTACAAAGGTTTTTTTTTTTCACACATTCCCCTAAAATTGGAATTTATCATTTCTATGCCGCGTATGCTCTACCCAGTTTTGGGATACGCAGAAACAGTATAGGCTACTTAATTTTTCACATTTAATCTAATTTCAACCATAATAAAATTCATACCCCATAATCAATGAAAATCCGGCGTTGATCGCAAATACTCGAAAGTGGGCAAATTCTGCTTGGGGGCACTATATCACTGTACTTAGATCTTGGGGGCACCGTTAGGCTACATCCGTGTTTAGTGTAGTGTTGACCACCCCCTCAGGACTCTGGCAGCCAACATGTCGTTGTACGGAGCCACTTAGAGTATTTTTTGGACATATCTCTTGTACCTCGCGTATATCTTGGAGATTTCCTTAGCCATAATAATCAAGATCACCACAAAATTTACAATAAAATTTACAAAGAGCACTTTCAAAACGATCTCAAGAACACGAACTCTTGTATTCAACATCCCAAACATTCAAGACATTGACTCCATAAGGCATTGGTCCTACATATCATTTTTTTGCTTAATATCTATCTGGAAGTACTTGTGTTATCTTATAATTTTCATATTATACTGTGTATGCATTATACTTGAATCACATTGTCATTGGTTGTGTATCTCAAATATATATTTTGCAAGTACATGCTTTGATTATCTATAACTGTTATTGTAAATCTTGAATAAACTCCTAAAAAACACCCATCTGCATCACATCACCTTAAACTTTAAAATCAAGAGCCTTAGAAACTCTTTTGTAGGGTCCACCCTCCTTGGCTTCGTTAGGAGTTAGCCTAAACGGAGGAGTCGGGATCAGGTGACAACACCTGACTCTTTGCTTGCCCCCAAGGCCACACCTTTCCCACTCGGGAAACAACATTTTGAAAGATTTCTGTTGACGGTGTGCATCCGACGGACAACACTAGTCACTTGCCAGATCACAGAAAGAGGGCCTTGAAATTGAAGGCTTCCAAGTATTGCTTTGTGGATATAGGCTCATTTGACTGATGGGTTCAAGGGCTTGGATGGCGAAATCCAGATGGGATCATTCTTACTTGTGTTGAGCCCACCAGAGTAGATGAATTGATGAAGGAATTCCATCACGAACTGTGTGGAGGACATCATGCAACTTCTACTACCGCACACAAGATTACCAGATTAGGATATTATTGGCCCAATTTTTTTTAGGATGTGTAGAAGTATGTGCGGAGTTGTCAGCCTTGCTAGTTGTTCAGAGGAAAACAGAAGCTCTCAGCCTTACCGCTCCAGCCAGTCATAATTGAAGCACAGTTCCAGCAGTGGGGTCTCGATTTCATTGTTGAGTTGAAGGAAAATTCAAGTAATGGCCATAAGTGGATACTGACGGCCACAAACTACTTCACCAAATGGGTCGAGGCCATCTTGACGAAGTAGTCTACAACACAAGTGATTATTGACTTTTTGGAAGACAAGATTATCACCCGCTTTGGTACCGCAACCAAGATTGTGACAGATAATGCAGCAGCTTTCACTGGGGGTGAGTTGTCTACTTTTTGTTTTGAGTATGGCATTGTACTATCACATTCTTCAAATTATTATCCTCAAGGGAATGGATTCGCCGAGTCGAGCAATACGAATTTGATGAACATTATAAAGAAGACTGTCGACAACGACAAAAGATCTTGGGATAGTAAATTGAAGTACGTAGTTTGGGAAGACAAAATTACTGTGAAGGAATCTACCAAGAAGAGCCCGTTCGAGTTAGTATATGGCTTGGATGCTCCTTTGTTGATCAATTTGAGCTCCCTGTCTACAAGATACTCCAACAGAATGTCAATGATCCAGATAAATACCAAAGAAGAATCAACAGTTTGATAGAGATGGACGAGAATCGAAGGAAGGCCTTTGATCACCTGACATAACATCAAGACAAAGTTAAAGGCAAATTTGATAAGAAGGCTCGCTAGCGCAATTTCCAAAAAGGTGACTTGGTATGCCTGTGGAATAAAAGAGGTGAACAATCAGGTAAGCATGGTAAATTTGAAAGTTTATGGTTAGGTCCATATCAAATTACTGACATTGCAGGTTCGAGCACGTTCCGCTTGAGCCACGTAGATGGAGAGAAGATTCCTCTTCCTGTCAATGGGCAGATAATGAAGAGGTATTTTACGGGTGATTTCTGACATTTACTATCTTTTGTTAATGAAGCTTGTTAGTTAGTTTGTTAGTCATGTCGTGTCTTAGTTTGTTGGGTCTTAGTTAGTTGCTGTGTTTCTACTGTCTTTAGTCTATTATGTATTTGGTCTATTTTTCATGTCTTATGATGAGCAAGGCAGGATGGAATCATGGAAGTGTATGCCTCAT
The DNA here is from genome assembly GCA_027924585.1 of Larix kaempferi. NCBI lineage: Eukaryota > Viridiplantae > Streptophyta > Pinopsida > Pinales > Pinaceae > Larix > Larix kaempferi. The sequence goes on along the minus strand of BSBM01001568.1, from coordinate 694,872 downwards.
GATGCTTTGATGCCCTTGGATATTTGATTGTGTGTGTAGGTCTATAGGTACCCAGATGATTCATGGATTCTCGAGCACTCTCGAGAGGAGCACTCGTCTCGAAGTTGGAGCCAGTGTTACGTGGTACCAGTACCAGTGCACCTTCAGATATGTGCCCAGGGGGAGAGGGTCATTTCTTTCGGACCATGAGGGTATTATCCAGCATTTGTTCAGTGGTGCTCTCGATCCGACCCTTTGGTCCTTCCCTTAGGAGTACTATGCCTTAGTGGCATCGCTGACTGCCTCTTCAAAGGGCTTGTAGCCCTAAGGGTTGTGTCCGGGGATCCTCGGGGTGGGTCACTGGGTCACATGACCCTCCACCTCTTTCATTACTCCGATGACATTTCTCTCAACTGTGAGGCTTTTGCCTCCGTTCCAGGTCACCTCAGACACCCTCCTGGTCCCTTTGTAGCCTAGTTCCCTCTCTCCTTGAGCCTCTTCCACTGATGACGTCATCTCCTTCACCAGGTCGTATTGCTTGTTCTGGGGGGGGGCGTTGAGGGATTATCAACACTATTCCCCCCGCCTGCTCCAGCCTTTAGTATGGAGTGTTTTGCTCATTTTTAGCCATTTTAGTCACTTTTGGGTAAACTCTAGTGAAAATGCCCCAAGTTACCCACATATTTGATTATTTTATATTATTTTATGTTATAATTTTAAATTGACATGTTATTATTTCAAATTGACATTTTAAAGGCATGTTCGCCTGGTTTTACTTTAAAAGTGAGTGTGAGATCATATAAATACAATCTCCTCATTTAATTTGTAAACACAACTTATGGGATCTATTGTCCACTAAGTTGTACTTAGTAGGACTTCTTGTGAACCTCAAAAGACTTGAGCAACTTACCTTGTTCATTGCCAGAGTTCAAAAGTTCATCATGCCAATTTTTGGCCCTTTGTAAAATTTGCATGTCTATACCCCCTTGGGGGAATTGTAATAAGTTGGTCTAAGCATGGTATCTTTGTAACAGGCTTGGCCAACATTAGGTTTAGCTATCAAGGGGATACTCTAGAGTGTTCTTTCCTTAGGAATTATGCGTTGTGCTTTAGTGGCGTATAATTCTTGACTTTTTCACGCACACCCCCAAAGCTGGAGTATTTACCGTGGTGGTCGAACCTGTTATCACACCATAGTAGTTGGGCTACTATATTTGCTGAGCAGATATCTGCACTTTTCGGAGCTTTGCCTTTACACAGTTTCAGTGAGATCAGTTATGATGAGCAACCTTATTTATGATCACTTGCACATCATAGCAGTTATATTAGACAGTGTGTAGACCTTATGCCAAGGTTGAGCCTTGAGAGCTTAGATTTGATGACCGATATAACGTTTTGTTCCATACAGTTTCAGTTCAGTGCTTAGAGTTCCAGATGTTGTTATTGTAGCAGTGTTTCAGTTGGTTCTAGTTGATATTGATTGAGATATGCAGTGATATGACTATTAGACTTGTGATTGTTAACATTTAATTATTATCTTGTTGTTTTAGTCACGTTGATAGCATTAACTTGGTATATAACTCATGATATGGCAGTATTATTTAAATGAATAAAATGAACTATCTTGGTTGGATTTAAATAATAAATTGGATGTATTACTTGCACTTTAAAGGTTTACCGACTATACTCATTGGTTTCACTTACTCTCTTACGAGCATGGACATGGTCTTTCCTGACATTTATGTAGACACCACATTCACTTGACCCCATCCATCCATGACCTTCCTTGTTTTGGCATTTACCTTGACTTGCCTTCTTGACTTGTGATATGGAGGACCTCCCCGCTTTTGCCTCTGTGTTGGACTTGCATCCATGTTAGTTTTGTGTCTCGGCTCTAAGTTGGCAACAAAACTTGCCTTTGGTGAGTTGGATTTTATGCCATTATCATTCTAGTTGGTTGCCCCGATGTGTGGTTCTGCGCGGAATTCCCCCTAGTTGCTTGAGTTGTTGTTGGCTAAAACCTGAAGCAAAATGTACTACCTTGGAAACAAATGGAAGTCCAATGAAAAGGGCTATGAAATGTAAAGCAATGAAATGCTGTGAAATGAAATACACCCCAGATGCAAGCTGCGATTAGTTGTGCTTATTAGCGCATGTGAAATCCAAGAGGGGTTGTACTAGGCCTAAATAGCAATGGATAAATGAATGCTATATCTAATGATTGTTGGCCATGAAATTATATGAAAAGAAGGGTCCTAAAAAATAGTTGCTAAACAAATGCTAAATCTAAAGAACTATTGACCTCATATGGAAAAATACCTCGTTGAGCCTACCGGTTATGATTTGAGATGGAGTAAGGGACAACTAAATCAAAGTGTCCCCTAGAGTCATGCGCGACGGTTCTAGTAGTAGACATTCTTGCCAAGGTTGAATAAACACTTCACTAAACAACTCATCCATTTGTGAGACACCGCCGTTCCCTGTGTATCTTGGTCCGACACATGCTTAAGTGTGTAACACCTTTTCCCTTATCCAAAGTATCACTATGACAAGTTGGTCAAGTCATCCCTTCTACCTAGCCTTGTCCTTTGCCTTCACCCTATGCTAGCAGTTAGACCATGTCCATTGGATGAAGTATGTGTTTAAAGCTTTGGTGCAAGTAAGTTATAAATAACATCGAATGTCTATAACTGCCACTTGATTGATGTTTATACTTTGAGTTAAGCTATGAATATGGTTAAAGGAACATGTCTTAGTCATTTGTTATAATCTAGTCTTTGGTTGTATTTTGACCTAGTCAAACATAGTTTGACCATGGACATCCTTGGGATCCGTGATGAGATGGACCACTTATGTTATATGATGTTGATCTATGGTCCTACATATGCCTATTGATGATTCCATATATTCGGGACATGCTTCAGATGATGATTGATGCAGTTTTGATGGATTATTATTTTTTTACAGATCATCATATTTTTACTTATCCGGGTATGGTGGATCCTACAGATGATCCTACAGGTTATCATTAGGTGTATGAGTACTCATCTCTAGTGGATTTGGATCTTCTGGATCCATTGCTACACCTATCTTTCAGTTTCAGGCAATCCATTACATGATACTAGCAGTTTTCCACGTGTTGACTAGATTGGCCATGCTGATGTGGCCTGTCCAGTAGTATCTTTGGAGGCTAGTCGTTGCCTAGGGCACTACAGAGGAAGGAGGTGTTCCAACCACTTGTTTTTGCCATATTACCCCCCTTTCGGACATGATGGTGCACTCAGTTTGACAGCGCAGGTACCCTAGATTCAGTTTTGGGAATTTTCAGGAGATTAAAAAATGGAATAAAATGGTCATTGAGGAATTCGATCTGGGCAATTGAGGCAAGGTTTTGGCACTTGGTCTGCTTAGAGGTCATCTATGGTGTATCTCCCTTCTTCCACATCAGTGGTGTCCACATGGACTACAGGAGGACTTTTATTGCATATCTCTCTCTGATTATGGGGACATGATTTGATCATTTGTATACTTGGACATGTCATTGCGTCATATTTTATATTATTGTGCCATGGGGACATGCTAGTGAAGGGAAGTAATACCTCCTAGCCCCACCATGTGCTCCTATTCACTTGTCCATGTCATTATGTTGTGGCACACATGTTTTAGGACACCCCCATGTATGACTATGACGTCATCCCCCTAGGGCTCTTTTAGCCACGACGTCACCACTTATTTGAGTGATCCATGTCTATTGTTATGTTGGATCATCTTAGCCATTGATTACATTGTTATATCTTTTGATCTCAACCACTAGTTTTAAAAAATGGTTTAGGGTTTTGGTCTTCCTCATCCTATAAAGGAGGATACCCCCTCATTGTAAAAGCACCTTTGTGCTCTAGAAAACTTGGAATAAAATACTATTTTAGAGATCTACTTCTTGGCTTTGATTGGGTTGCTCTTGTACATGATTATGCATCTTTGCTTTTAGACATCTTTGCTTGTAACAGGTGAAATCGACATCTACTAAAGGAGGCCGAATTGATTGAAGCTAGTTGTGCGAATTGCTTGAAGGGAAGATTGTAGGGGTTTCCCACATCTCCCTTGGGCAAGACGTCTTCATCTTGAGGGAGTTTTTCAATTGTGCTTTGTATATTGATTGATTCTTTGATAAGACATGCTTAGATCTCATTGATTTGTGGATCAAATCTAACAGTTTGTAGTTTGATTCACAGGTTGAATGGGGCATCTCTTCTCTTAGAGCTTGGACGATTATGCTTGCATTCACTTGGAGCTAGCTTGGAATTGTAACTAAGGGCAAGGATCATGCATGTGCAAAGTGGCCGCAAGCTTTTGAGGTAAGATCTACAAGGTATGTATCCATTTCGCTTGTTCTCCATCCTATTGCTCACATAAACCGTCATAATTAAAACCCTCTTTTTACTTTTTCTTAGATCTACTTGGTTCTAACATGCTCTTGGGTATAAAACTTAAAACCCACCTTGATATTAATCACGACAATCTCGATCTATAATTTGGTGGTGGTTGGACTTCATTTGACCCATTTCCCAAGGCACTTAACACCTTGAGTGAAGTCGCATTCCTTGAGGGAGGCAAGTTTGTTAGTTCCAAGACGTGGGTAGGTGAGATTGTTGCTTCATTGGATAGATCAACCCCTAAAACCTACCTCTAGTGCTTCACCTTGTGGGCCCCATTCCTCATTTTGAGGGTTGAGCCGCACTTGGGTCACTCGGTGATGCATTAGATCTACGGAGATCTAGCCATGGCTTGGACTTGACATTGAAAACCCACCTTGATAATCATTTTAACTATCCCGATCTTTAATTTGGTGGGCATTCGACTCCTTTTGGCCCTTGATCTAAGGCACTAGTCATCCTCGTAGCAAGTTGCACTCCTTGGGTAGGTGGCCATTTGCTAGATCCCATACTTGGGTATTGCTAATTCTTTGTCAAATCCATAGATCCATGCCATAGCATACCCCCTAGTGCCATTTCACTTTAACTTTGACCTTGTGGGCCCTACTCGGACCATTTTCCACTTTTTAAGGGGTGGGCCCCACTTGGGTAATTTTCATGGCATTAGGTCCTCTTTAGATCTACTTACCTAACTTCATAAGTGACCTTAATCAAACACTTGGGTGGCCTATTTGTCCCTTGCTTAAAGCCTCTCAACCAAGCCCTAACTAACTTGGGTCCACTTACATTTCTAGCTCTAAAATCTTATACCATTGATCTCCTTGCATAACTTCACACATTTCCCTAGGAGTCTTTGGGTTAGCTAGTCTTCATATATTGGCTAGGGTATCCCCCTTGATCTTGATTCATCTTGATCTAAAATGAAGGTTGCCTCGGTTAACGTGACTCCCACTTGCATTAGGAACCGTGGCAAGCCTTGGGCCACCTCTTTAGTTGTCCGACACCTCTACCGTCCTGGATAGGATACCTTTTGGGGACAACTAAAATGAGATTGCCAATCCATGCCACATCTAAAGCAATAGATTTAAGTGCCAAATTCAAGGAGTGAACAATGCAAGGTGTCCAAAATATTTGTGGATATTTAGTTTCCATAATCATGCCAGCAGCTTTGCAAACAGGTGCATTATCCGTGATGATTAGCACACAAGAATCAACACCTACATCATCAATAACTTTAATGAACAACTCACCCATATATTGTGCATCCTTGTATTTTCCAAGGGCATCCACCGCTTTCAAGAAGACGGTCCATTTTGGGAAGACACCATGAAGTTGATGAGTGGATGGCTTGCTGCATCTGTCCATCCATCGAAAACAATAGTAACACTGGAAGTGGGCCATGATGATTTGATTGGAGTTAGGATTTTTTGCACCTCCTTCTTTTCCTTACCCAACAATGTGGTCATAAGCCTCTCTAAACTTGGAGGCACATACTCGGTTGGAGCCTTTTCAACTAGAGATCGACACATCTCAATGAACATTGGTGATCGTGCAACATTAAAAGAAATGAAGTTGAGATAGAAAAATAATGCAACAGTAAGATCAACCTCATCTCTCTTCTCCTGTTGATAAATCTTGTCGATTGGACCATAAGTTGGGGCTACCTTCTTTTTTGTGGTTGAATTTCAGCCCCACCACCAAATTTGCTTGATGCATTTCTTAGGAATGGAAGAGGATCATCATGTTTTCAAAATTTCTTGCTTGTTGCTACCACATTCCCCAAGCCAATTGTATCCTCCTTTTCCAACTCATACCTTTGGGTAGCATTGATCGCTTTGCATGCTGCAAGTCCACAAGGAAGGCCCAACAAATGGCCTTTAACTCGATAGTATGTGCTCTTGAATTCACCCTTGCAAAAATTTCAAGACCAAACAACATTTCCTCCTCCAACAAGTTTCGATCCAAACCCTTGTTTCCTTGTTACATACTTCCATAGGGGGTATTTGTTTTCTAGTGCTTGCTGTTTTGCTACAGCAGGGTTGTTTGATGGTATGGATGCACCAATAGCTTCACTTGAAGCACTTGGAGCACTGCCACCTGTAGCCATTATAAAACTAGGAGGAGGGGGAACACTAACAGGGACATTCCTCCCTTTCTTTTGACCTCTGCCAAATCCCCTTGAAGATTGAGCCATCACTTCCTTGAATGCTTGAGCTAAATGAAAAAACTAGTGCTGCTGTGTAAAATAATCAGTCCCCTAGCTTCCAAATTTGAGGTAAATCCGCCTTCAACGCCTTCCTTGCACTCACAAATCCTTCACCTACAAACAAGAGCCACTTCTCTCAACTCACAACATCAAATAAGATGGGCAAAATGAAAGGCGGGCCGCCTGTTTTAACCTGCGGGCGTTGTTTTTCGAGGACACATGTCCTGAAAATCAGGACACGTTCTGGGCTATGTCCGACACGTGCCCGACCGTGTCCCCTCTTTCAGGACACGAGAAATTGCGTGTCCGACACGTGTCTGGGCGTGTCACGTGTCGGACACGTGGGACACAGACTCGGGGGCCTAAAAGGACGTGTCCTGTTACTTAGATAATGAGTCATATGGACATGCAGTAGGTCCCCTAGGAGTTTGAGTTAGTTTGGAGAAAAATAAATTTTCCCGTTTTATGGGCTTTTTTAATATTTTAATGAAAAAACCCAAAAGAGTGATAAAAGTGTGGTTAGGAGGTGAAATTTGCCATGGTGGTGCTCGTTTTCTAACTCAGAGCACCCACAAAATTCCTAAACCCACTTTTCCTAAGTTCTAAGTGAATATTATTCACTTAAATAAATATTCTCTCAAAATTAATTATGGAGAATTATTTAATTGAAAAAATAAAGATATGAGAGAAAATCAAATTCCTAAATCAATGGAATTTGGTCCAGTTAGAGGCCCATTTGAGTTGGCAAAGGCATTTAAGGAATATCTCATGCAATATTGGATGGAATCAATCAAGGATTGAGTGGTAGCGAGTTGTCATCCCTTGGAGGATGCACCCTCCCTCACTTGGGCTACTTTCTCTTGAGTGGCAACATTCTATTGTTTGGGTGATGATAACAAAGTTTAAAGAGGGCGCCTCTCTTAGGTGGCAGCCAACTCATATATTGGAGTATCAATCAAGCATTCCATCAAGTTCAGTCAACTCCTCTTGAGGGATGCACCCTCTTCCTCATGAAGTCACCTCTACCTCTCTCATTTGCTATATAAGCAAGGTATCTCATGCTCCATTTTTCATGATGGAAAGCACAGAACCTCTGCTCTTGTAATTGTTGAATTGTTTATGAGTAATAGATTTGAAGGCTTTGGAGGTCTACTTGTTGGCTCTTGTTCCATTCTCATGCATGCATCATTGGTTGAGGTATATCTAGTATAGTTTCAATTTTGCTCTTAATCATAACTGTGGAATGTTCTAGCTTAGCTAGGCCTTTGAGCCTATAGAGTAAGCAGTGATTGTCTTTGACTTGCTTATTTATATTTAATTATTTAGAGATATATAAGCAACACATGTAGTCAGTTATACTATTGCCCTTCTTGTCTCTTTTGATTGATATACTGGATTTAATCACTTCTTGTGTGTAAGTGCTTTCGAGATTATGCAGGATTGGATGCTAAGGAATGATGTTGATCTAGTTTGACTCCTCTTCTTAAGCTTGTCAACTGGTTACATCACTTTGGTTAACATAATTTGTTTTGCAGACATCATAGTTCCTCTTGTTATCACACAACTTGTAGTTACCCCTAATGGTGATCCTATCCAGGACGGTAGAGGTGCTAGGCAACTAAAGAGGTGACCCAAGAGGGCCTCGTTTCCCAAGATGGATTGGTTGTCACGCCAATCGAGGCACTCTTCACTTTTTTCTATCCAATCCCTAGACAACAAAGGGGGAGACCTTGATCTACTCTTAGAGAGAGATCCGAATCAAGCAGTAAATCAAGATGTTCAATGATGAAAAGTGATGATCCCTAGATTTAAGGAAAATAGCTATTGTAGAGGCTTAGGGAAGATGATATATGAAAGTTAATTAGTTTAATTATAGTAACTCAAGATTAAAAGTGAATCTAGGATGTAGGTGCTAGAGTAAATGATCAAAATCGGCTGCCTTGGGAAACATGTACTTAAAAGACGGAAAAATGATCCTGAGGAGTAGATCTGACAAGTTTAGGGCTTTCTAGCACAACTTGATAGTAGATCTGGCAGTATCACCACACACAAGCTCTAAAAAAGAGGGATTAACCACTCAGAAGACCAACAAACCAAGGAGGGCACAAGCATGGAGATATCAATGCCTAGGAAAACAGGTAGATGGAGTCCTCAGAGCTAGATGCCCTTGAGAACCCACTTGGTGCTAGGCCAAGGGATGAAAACCCAGAGATGGTTTTCCAGTAAACCAAGTAACTAACCCTAGAGAATTTTTAGAATTTTCCAGTGTTAGGGTTTTGACGTAAATGACAGATGGGTAAGTTAAAGGTATCAAATTCGTACCTTGTGAGCATACCTGGATGATGAGAATGAATGCTGGTATGACGAGGATTACTCCCGCAAAGATCAAATGAAAGTTTGGTCTTTTCTCTTGCTCCAACGATTTTCCCAAGTCCACTAGTGCGCCTCTCTCTTCCTGCAAAATCAAGGAGACAAAGCTCAATCAGTAAACAACAATGAGGGTAGATGCAAATAAGAAGTAAAAGATGGAGAATAATTGCTACAAAGAGAAAATTACTCCCTGTGTAAACCAAGATCTGACAGAAGGTAGCAGGGTGAGCCTCCCCACCAATGCGCCCCTCTCCAAATCGCCTCCTTCACCTGCAAATCGAAATGGTGGAACAAAATATGCAAGATAGCTACCAAGATTCTTCAGTGCAATGGAAAAGTAGTTTCAATCACCATAGCCAAGCATTCAACCCAAGATCATAAGCAATTTCTCACAATATATTTCTTTGTATTCCAATAGCCAAGAGCCAAAAGTCCCTTTACAATGAGGGGGGTCTCTTCCTTAAATAGGAATGAGAGAGACCAAAACCCTAACCACTTTTTGAATGAGTAGTGGAGATCAAAAGATATAACAATAATAATCAACGACTAAGATGAGCCAGCAATACAATACATGGATCAACTCACAAATAGAGGGGGGCACACTTACTAGATGCCCTAGGGGGGCGTACCACATGACAAGTGACTAAGACACATGATAAAAGCACACGGTGAGGCTAGGAGGTAATCATATACTTCACTAGCATGGCCCCATGGCACAATAATAAATAATATGACCATAGGACCAAATCGTGGCCCCCTCAAAAACATAATAAAATATCCAAATAATAGCTCGGAGTGTGTGTGGACCCCATTGAATGCTGTAAGCTGTGCAAATAGCTGTATCTGATATGATTCCACATTGCACTGCTTCTTCAGGTCTTCCTTGTTGATGCTCATGCATGGCTGAATCTGATCATGTGAAAAGATTATATGCTTCTTTTCCATGCAAAGATATCCCAAGGTCTTAATGTCCATGCTTTCTGTGAAAATATCATAAATGGGATTTTCAATATAACCACCAAGAGACTCGGGCTCAAGCTTCCTTTCCTCAGATATGTCATATATGGGATTTTCAATTATGCTCTCAAAAGATTCAAGCGCATGATTCTCTTCTTTCGGACATGGCATAGATGGGGTTCTCTATAACTATCCAGTTATTATCATCAATATCTATGTCAGTCATGAGGGACTCTTCATCACTCATACCATGATCTAGGCTATATTTGTCTTCTCCATGCTCATATCTATGTCTTCTAATGAGAATACTTCTTTCGTTGTAAGAAGGGTTTGAATGTTATCTCTGATATCTGGGGATTCATAAACTTTTTTAAGATAGGGATTCCAGTCCTTCAGAACAGTCTTATTATTTTATTTTGTTTTGCAAGTTAGAATTTGCTTCCAAAATTTCTTAGGATCCATCTTGGAGAGGTGTAAAAGATTTTCTTGCCTTTTACTTAGATAGTACCTTTCTTCTTCTTCTTTTAATTAGAGCTTTGTATCGATCTATCTTGTCCACTTTTAGCGACTCAGCGATAACTTGCTTAATTTCTTTTTTCGCATCTTTACACTCTTGATCATACCATGGGTTGGTTCTACTATCTCTCCTTTTACCCAAGACTTCAATAGAGAACTTGTTAATGGACGACGAGAGGGATGTAGTAAAATTATTGTAGAGATTTTATATATTGTCCATACTAGATAAAGGAAACAAATCATTTTTTATGTCATGAAGAAAAAAGTCAGCTTTATTCCTATCGAAGATCAGGTGCTTTTGGCCATGATAGTTTTTTTCTTTGGGATCGTTATGTATATTATATAATAAGATTGAGAGTTATAATTAAAGGTCTATGATCAGAGTCGGGCTTATGGTTGTTGAAGATGTCAAAATCCACATAATCCACCACACTACTGCCAAGCCCATGAATACAAGTCAGCCGACTAGAATTTGGCCATTTTATTAGACAGTTGCAAATTATAAGATCCCGAGCATTACAAAGCTTGACAAGCTCAAAATCAAATAAATTTTCACCTAGATCTTCAAAACTCCTTTTGTACCTATTAGCTAGGGCAAGGCCTTCATCTAACCGAAGAGGATTAGGGTTGGAATAATTGCTTAAAAGAATAGCTTGGTTACTGGAAGTTTGGGCATTGAAGTCATCCATCAAAATGATAGTGCCTTCCTTAGACTAGAAATATCATGTTCTAAACCATTGTAAGGACAATTTTTATCTAAATTGCTTTTCTTTTAGAAGTTATAATTAATAGGGGCAAAATAACAAATGGCTAAGTTATAATTGTTTATGTTTGTTTGTAAAACTTTCTTGTTAAAGAGCAAGTATTTTTTTTCCTTGGTTTATTTGAAGGTAGCAAAGTCTATCATAATTTACTTGTCAATTTGTTTTTAAAAAAAAAATTACTATAACTTTGATTGTATTTAATTTTCTTTAAATTTTTTTCTTTTTCTGTAAATTTGATTTAACAACTTTGATAGATTTTATTTTGTTTTTTCTTTAATTTTTAGTTTTAAATTTATTTGATTTGATAATTTTTCCATTTTGATATTTGAACATAGTTAAGACGTTCTCAATTTTGTAGTATTCTACTTCGTTGACAATATATTAAAATACTATATTGCTTTTGACGATTTTTTCTAGTTTGAAGGGGCAATAAATATGGACAAACTTAGAAATCAAGGTTTTTATAAAAATTATGATTTTTTTCACTAAAGAATTATTCACAACTTCTTTCTAGTGTGTAAGATTTTGTTTGGTTTAAAGATGGATAAATTTTATTTTTGAATTATTATCACCAATTGTCATACCAAATAAATGCATCTATATAAAGTGATTGAGTTTTGAATTTTTCTTACGGGAATCTAAAATGACAGCTTTTAAAAGTTGTGAATTATGCAACAGTTGTTTGGTATTATAATGAACTCATTCTCTGAATTTGCCATAAAGTAAGTAACGTAAAATTCTAACTACTCTTAAGTTGTGTCATTGGGCACGACTCTACTTGTTATTATATTATTTATTGTGGTTATAGGTTCTATCGAGTTTTGTCATGTTGTGCTTTTGATCATATGGGGGGCATGGAATCTTGTTGAGTTACGTATTTATTGGGTGAGCGATGAAGACACGTTGCTGACCTTACAATAAGCCTATAAGGTCTCCATTGGGAGGGTGTAGGAGTTATCCATAGAACTTTATCTAGGATGTAGTGTTGTTTGTTTCCGAGACTGCGTTAACTTCAGGAAAAAACTCATGGTAGATTGAGTAGATATGCATTCCATGGTAATGCCATTGCAAGTATGCATTGCATGATAATGCCATAACGATTATCATATTGTGATTTGCATTTCACGGAGAGGAATAACTAGTCCAATTTTTTAATCCATTGTAGATTATCATATTGTGATTTGCATTTCACGGAGAGGAATAACTAGTCCAATTTTTTAATCCATTGTAGTTTTCTTTAGCATGCTTTCTTTTATGGTACATAGCGAGGTTTTCTTTTCTTTTCGTGAACTAGTTGCATCATAGATGAAGGTCAAATTAATTAAAAATATATCTTAGGTTTCGTGAACTAGTTGCATCATAGATGAAGGTCAAATTAATTAAAAATATATCTTAGGTTTCGTGAACTAGTTGCATCATAGATGAAGGTCAAATTAATTAAAAATATATCTTAGGTCTAGTAGGCTTTTTTATATATTTGGTTCTAGATGCAGGAATCCATTGTTTTGTATGAATGGGACATTGTTTTTCTTAAAACTTTGTTGCTTGCTAACATAACACATATCGTCTTGGCTGGTAATGCTATGAACTGTATGCTTTGATTTCAGCAAATTTGGAGACATTTATGATGAGGGGCATTTCATCAAAAGTCTTAGACAAGATGTGAGGGTGGTTAGAGAGCTCCCAGAAGATATAATGGCGAGGTTTGACTACAATACAAGCAATATTTTTAATTTCAGGGTTAAGGCTTGGTCACCTGTCAACTACTACTTGCAAAAGGTTCTTCCCAGATTACTTGATATTGGGTATGTAAATAGTCTTTACGTCTTTGGAGTTTGTTGCTTTCCTTATTGAATTATGATTGTAGAATCTTTTTGTTAGACCTATTTTGACTAGATAGAAATGTTTGTTTGTTCATTTATGAACCTGGTTTTACTTCAATTATATATTCAATCTCCCTTTCTGGAGGCAACTTCATAAGCAGATCCTATAATACTTTTTTTTTATGTTTTTGAATTAGTTCCTGGATCTTTGATTGTTTGGAATCAACTAATTCTGAAGCTAGTGCTTCCATCTGGTGGCATTGTACCATATATGTGGGTGCTCCTTTTTGGATTAACTTCTCCATTTGGTGGGATGACACAATTTGACTACGAAGGGGTTGGAACCCATATAGCTTATAACTTTCCCCTTGCCACTTAAATTTGATAAAATGTTCTTGGTGGTTGGCTGAATAAGTACCTAGTGTTTGTAGCCATTGGACCCCTCAGACCACATCAACTCCTCCCAAGGGTATCGTGAAAAATTCTGATTCTAGGATGTAATTTTGTATTTGCAACTTAATCTTGTGGCACTTTCCCACACTTATGATTTTTTTTCCATCTTCCACCATCGCTTTCATATTAGGTACCGAATACACAAAGAGGTTGAATCTCCTTGCGAGATTAGTATCAACAAAATCATGATTACTCCCTGCATCCAGGAGGACTACGACATTGTTGTTTTTGATATACCCTCGAAGCTGTAAGGTTTGTGGTTGGCTTATCCCAGTTATAGCTGCAAGCCATATTCTTGCGGTATTTTCATCATCTGATTCTATGGGAAGATTTTGAAGGTTCCCTGCTTTGTCCTCGACCAATTCTTCACTATCTGATTTTCCTTCCTTATCTTCTTTGCATTGATATAAATTCTTAATTGCATTTACAAGTGCAGATCTAAGAGATATTAAGATAATTGCATTTAGAAGTGCAGATCTAAGACAAGTGTTTTAGCATTGAGTTCACAATGTTTGCTCAAAAGATGTAGTATGACATCCTAAACATAAATTACTTGAACAATGAGAATTGGTAATCTGTAATATCCCCAATGCAATTATAGGCAATTGTTTTGTTTTGTTATGTGTGATATCTCGTCAAACAATTTTCATCCTTCTTATTTAGGACTTTCTTCAAATACTTTGCATGTAATTTAAAATAGACATTACATCAAGCACTATGCGAGTAACCAAGCACATATAGAATGAGAGAGTGACAAACTGAACATTTTATTATAGATGGACAGCACAAGTTTCTATGGCTGCTAGAGCAGCTACAATTTAACAAACTACACAAGTACCGATTATTGGGAATATGCCACGGTTCCCACAATGGATGATGCACTGGTTTTCCAAGTCTCAGAATCTTCTCAAGTGTGATGATGTCCTGCTTAGCTCTCGTCCCCCACTCTGCTGCTCCCCCCTTCATGGCTACCTTGCCATTGCATCTTCTCCCAAGATCTTCGGCTCACTTCCTTGCCACACGGCCCCTCCTCTGTTCCTCCAAAACACCACGACCTCCCATGGATTCGCTTGGTCACACACCAAGCTCTCGCCTCACCCTCTATTCAACTCTCTCTTTAAGTGATCACAACCTCCCCACGATGGTTTAGTCTCTCCCAAAATCCGCCTCACCACAAGAACTCGGCCCTAATGGCCCAATGCAATTCTACCAAAGAAGAACTCGACCTCCACTCATGATAACGCCCTAGTAAATAAGATTGGCCCTCAAGATATCGACCTCCACAAGTGATGACGCCCAGTCAAATGAAATCGCTCCTCCAAGAGAGCGATCTCCAAACAAGTGCAAAAATCCTCAAGGTGGAAGATCAATGGTTTAGTCGAACCCCAGTGGATTCCCTATGGTTTAGCTAGGGTGGATCTTGCACCACCGAAACCAAACGAGAATGGAAGGGTTTTGCCAAACCCCAATGAAAACTCTGGCTCACCAGACACACAAGAAATCAAGTCAATTCATCATGCCTCAGTGAGATGCTGCCCTTCTTTTTTAATCCTTCATTGGTGCACCAAAAATGCTTGTAACTCATTTCCAACTGCTCCGGGCACCTATCTGACTGCACCAATGTGTCCAGGAGTATGGGAATATGGTAAAACAAAGTGGCTGCACCCCATATCTCCTCTGTAGTGCCCTAGGATAAAGGAAATGATCTTTGTAAGTCCTGTACATGCAATTTTTATATGGCAATCTGCTGCAAAGTGATGAATTGACCACAACATCAACTGTATGTGCTCGAAACTGAAAATTGAGTGTCCCAATGGACTCAAAAAGTCAAAATCAAGTAGGAACGAGTACTCATACACCATGTGACCATCAAGATAATCATCTGTAAGCTCATCCATGCTTGAATAATAAAAATAATGGTTTGTAACTGCTGATAATAATAAAAAATCTCATAAACCATCATCTAAAACCTCTGTTTGAAGCATGGAACCATTTAATGGGCACCAAAGGACCATGAATAATCAATCTCAAACATCATCGACCCAACTCATCCTGGATCCTGTTGTTGACTTGGTCAAATTGGCTTGACCAAGTCAAGACTGATCAAAATACTAACCCATACTGCAAATAACTGATGCTACAAGTACAAATGGATAGGATATGCTCCCTTAATTATATTGATAGCAAGACTAAAGCATGAAGTTGCATTTAATTTTAACTGGCGATTATACAGAAAAATCATCAATAATAAGTCTAGATCAAAGTAACCAGTTACTCAAAAGAAGAACCTCATGTGTACACTCATTTATGGACATGGTCATTTAGCAGGAAACGAGTGAAGGTGGAAGAAACAAGGCTAGGCTAAAGGGTATGACTTAACAACCTCAACAATGTGACCTCTCAGATAATGGAGTAAAGTAAGACCACCTACACATATGCTGGATAGAGAAACACAAAGAGGATGGCGGTGTCTCACAAATGGGTAGAGTGATGAGACTGCTTCCAATAGACTCTAGACAAGCAACCTTTATAGCAATTTGATTTATTTTTAGCTTTATACACTTTGAGATTTAACATTGACTTTAACTTTATAAAGATCTTCACTAGCCAGCCTCCAAGAGCAGGTGCCTTGAATAGCCTTGCAGGCCTCAGATAATGACTTGGTATGACCTCCATTGCCTGCCACCGTCCATAGGTGCGATGGAGTGACCACCTTTTTGTCTTGTATAGGAAAACGACCTTACATCATACAAAGGATGAGTGCTCGTCCCTTGGCCATTGACTAGCTATTATGGATATTTAATTTACTTGCCATAATGTTTAACAACACTATTTTTGCTGACTTAGCATCCATTTAGAATACGACACGCTTAAGTTCTGATGCTTGAGTGTATAAAGACACTTTTGTTAGGCATACTTGGTTTCGAGGACTAAAGGATCACAATCACTATGACTAGAATCACACACATCAGAGCCGAGACACAAAAACAACATGGAGTCTATCCAACAAAGAGGCATAAGCAGGGGGAGTCCTTGATATCACTAGTCAATGTGTAAGTCAGGATACAATCAAAGATGGACGATAACGGATGGATGGGGAAAGTGACAAGATGATGCCATTGTTGATTTTTCTTGAGTAGCATCGAGTGCCATTCTCTGGGGAGAATGGAGGCACCTGATTAGTTACCAGGATATTGATCCAGTCTGGGACTGGAAGCTCAGCCTGGGGCTGAGAGCCATACTTTGGGAGAATGGAGGCACCTGGTCAGTTACCAGGATATTGATCCAGTCTGGGACTGGAAGCTCAGCCTGGGGCTGAGAGATTCTCTGGGAGAATGGAGGCACTTGGTCAGTTACCAGGATTTCACTGTAAGCCCTAGACCGGGTTTGGGCAAGTGGTGTACTCCTCCCTTTGATCTATGGGCTATGGGACCTTCTCAAGGGACTAATCAACCCTTGTTGAAATACCTGGCACTTGATCTTGGTGGCAACAGGAGGGTGAAGTAAAGCAATTAATTTATCTCCTTATGATGATGTACTTGAAGTGGACATGAAGACCTTGAAGAACACCTGGATGACTTATTGAAGTTAAATGAAACCCAAGCATAGCTTGGCTTGGTCCTTGCACCCATCGTTTAAAGAGAAGAAAAATAAATATATATTTTTTATGGGTCGGCCTCATTTAAGAGCTCAGCTTTTTATTAAAAGAAATAAAAATTATATATCAAAGCTCAGGTCAGCTCATTATTGGAAGGGAAAAGAAAAATAAATAAATAAATCTAATAAGGACAGGTCAGCCTCATTTTTTAGTGGAATTATTCCACTTTAAATAAGAAAGCAAACTCATCATCAATCAATCAATTCGTGGTGTCTTTGAGGGCAGTTCGTGGGTACAACTCATGGGTATCATTGTCTGCTCCAGAAGACAGTTCGTGGGTGAGTTTTCTGCTGGTTTCTTTCTTCACATTGCTAGTCCTTAGATAGTTTGTGGTTAGGGTCTGCTGTTGCCATCTTAATTCCATTGAAACTCTCTGTTGAGTGCACCCGAGCCCTGCTAGGGCAAGTATCACTGCACCCGAGCCCTGCTAGGGCAACTTTTAGTGCATCCAAGTTTTGTTCAGGGTCTGTCCCTGAGTTTGGAAGCCCTTACATGACACCTACAGGTTACAGCAGCGCCTGGAAAAGCCTTGAACAGGTCACGACACCCTCATCAGGGTATACACCAGTGAATAGTGACATCTATAGGTGGATTGTGCAAGATTGAAACTGCTTCAGGCATCTAGCATCAACTACATTCAGTGACAGATCAGGATCAACACAACAGGGTTCTTCTTGGTTAGTGGAACAAATTCTAATTGTTGAAGAGGCTTGTTCTTAGCCTGCTGTTGTAAAACTCAGTCATCTCATTTTGGAGATATATCATTATTAAATTGCTTTGGGGTTTTTGTCCTTAAAAGGTTTCCCCGTGAAAAATATTGTCTCCAATTTTTATGTGTATTTACTATTAGCTATCTCTGCACTATCTTTATTTTACAGTCTGTTACTTCTATCAAATTTCATAATTTTAACATGGTATCAGAGCTCTGCTTGTAAAGCACACAGTGTTTGAGCAGGTGACTGTGTCTTACATAGACCTTGGGACAGTACAAACAAACCAGAGATGGCTTCTTTTGCCTCTTTGAGACCAAAGGACAGGCTTGAGGGTTCAACAAATTTTAATTCATGGAAAGCAAGGCTTATGGCCACCTTGGAAGAAAATGACCTTGATGACTTGGTCATCAATGTTGTAGAAGAACCCACGTCAAATTTAGGAAGGGCAACATTCAAAAAGAAGCAAGCCAAGGCTAGGAGGATTATCTATGACTCAGTCAAGGAAAATATAATGCCTGCCATAACACCACTAAAGACAGCCAAGGAGTGTTTTGACACCTTGACAAATCTGTATGAGAAGAAAGCTCCCAGTCAAAAGAGAGTCTTGAAAAATAGACTTCGTACATTGAAGATGGAAAAAGATGAGGGAGTGGCCTCCTTCTTCACAAACATTGCTCAGTTAAGAGATCAACTTTCTGCTATTGGGGTTACAGTAGATGATGATGACCTTGTACAAACTGTTTTTGATGGTCTTCCAAGTTCTTGGGAAACCTTCTTGGCTTCTGTGAATGGGCGTGAGACTCAGCCAGATTTTGAGAGACTTTGGCATGACTGTTTAGAAGAAGAAGGCAGAGTACAGAGTAGAACTAAGGGTCCTAAGGAAGGGAATATTGCACTAATAGCTAAAACTAAGAAACAATTCAAGAAGCCCTTCCCTCCCAAGAAGAAAGAGAACAAGCCACAAATTAATATGTCACAAATTGAATGTTCTAACTGTCACAAAAGGGGACATTATGCTAGAGACTGCAGGCAGCCATAGAGAAGGTTCAAAAGAAAGGTCCAAGCATCTACAGCTGAAGAAGAAGAACCAAAGAAGAAGAAGAATGCAAAGTTTTCCAAGCAAGAAGAATCAAGAAAAGAATACTACTTGATTTCTGCCCTATCAGGCTCCATCACCAACAGTTCAAATTCTTGGTTGGTGGACAGTGGAGCATCAAAACATATGACAGCTTCTCGTGAAGCTCTTACAAGTTACAGAAAGAAGAAGTTTGCCACTCAAGTAGAACTTGGAGATGACTCCACCTACAAAATTGAGGGAGTGAGTTCAGTTTCATTTCAACTTGATTCAGGAACCATGTTGCACATTGAAGGCATACTGTATGTTCCAGGCTTGAAGAAAAACTCCTTTCTGTTGCTGGCTTAGAAGATAAAGGCTACAGAGTTATATTCATGGACAAAAAGGTTCTGCTGTGGTCAAAGAATGAAAGGTTGAGTGCAGCAGAATTGATTGGGGTTCGAGAGGAAGGCCTTTACAAGGCATCTGGGCATTCTACTCAAGCATTGGCTCACAATACAATCAACCCTTGTGAGTTATGGCACTGAAGGTTTGGGCACCTTCATTATGCAGCTCTCCCTGGTCTTCAAAAGATGGTTACAGGTATGCCTGAGTTTTCTAATGAACATAGTGGTATTTGCAAAGGTTGTGCCCTTGGTAAAAATACCAAGAAGTCTTTTTCAAAAAGTAACAGCAGATCAAAAGGGATTTTGGATTTGATTCACTCTGACATTTGTGGACCCATGTCTTCACCTTCCTTAAGTGGTTGTTTATACTATGTACTGTTCATTGATGATTACTCTCGTAAATCTTGGATTTACTTTCTAAAGGCTAAAAGTGAAACTTTTGATAAGTTCAAGGAGTTTAAGGCACTGATTGAAAATCAGACAGGAAGACACATCCGTATCTTGAGGTCAGACAATGGAGGTGAGTTTGAATCGAATGATTTTGATGACTTTTGCCAAGAAGCAGGGATCAAGAGGGAGTTGACTGTACCTTACAACCCCCAACAGAACGAGGTTGTAGAAAGGAAGAACGGAACCGTTTGTGAGGCTGCTAAAGCCATGTTGTGTGATCTAGATCTTCCTTTGTCTCTATGGGCTGAGGCTGCTGGTGCTGCTGTCTATATTCAAAACAGAAGTCCTCATGCCATTTTGGGAGAAAAGACTCCAGAAGAAGTCTTTACAGGTAAGAAACCTGCAGTTGACCACATGAGGATCTTTGGCACTCCAGTCTACATCCATGTGCCAAAAGAAAAGAGATTAAAGCTGGAGCCTTCCAGAAAGAAAGGCACATTTGTTGGGTACAGTGAAAATTCAAAAGCCTACAGTATCTATGTTCCTGGTCAAAGATACATTGAAATCAGTAGAGATGTGATATTTCATGAGGAAGTTGTTTTCCGCCACTCTAAAGAGCTTCCAAAAGATATAGAAGAATCTCTTTCCAACATTCCAGACTCTCCTCATTCAGAGAATTAGAGGGAGGAAGAAGATGAACCTCATGCTTACTCAGAACCAGAAAGACCAGCTGAAGATCTACTTGAAGCTCCTCCTTCCAAGAGAAGACCTGCTTGGGCTAGAGAAATATTGCAAGAAGCAGAGAAGCATAAATCTCCTTCTGGGACATTCAGAGAAAGCAAGAAGCCCCCAAAATACTCAGGTCTTATGAGTAAGCTCATTGATGCAGAACCCTCTACATTCAAAGAAGCAGAAACTCATCAGGTATGGATTGATGCCATGACAGAAGAATATAATTCCATTATGAAAAATGATGTGTGGGAAATTGTTCCTAGACCAAAAGGGAAGTCTGTGGTGACTTCCAAATGGCTCTATAAAATCAAGCATGCTGCTGATGGCAGTATTGAGAAATATAAAGCAAGATTTGTGGCACGTGGTTTCTCACAAAAGGAAGGCATAGACTATGATGAAACATTTGCCCCTGTTTCTAGGTATACCACCATCAGGACCATTATCTGCCTCGCTGCTGTCTTTGGATGGAAACTCCATCAAATGGATGTAAAGATAGCTTTTCTTAATGTAGAAGTTGAAGAAGAGGTCTACATTGAGCAACCTGAAGGTTTTGTGACTCATGAAATGCAGTCTCATTTGTGCAAACTAAAGAAAGCTTTGTATGGACTCAAACAACCCTTAAGGGTATGGTATGCTAGGATTGATGGTTACCTTCACAGTTTGGGATTCTCCAAGAGCACTGTTGATTCCAACCTTTACTTTAAGGTTGCTCAGAACCATGTCTTGATCCTAGTCCTATATGTGGATGACCTGTTCCTTACTGGAGAGGAGCAACTGATAGCTCAGTGCAAGAGGGAGCTTACTTCAGAATTTGAAATGAAGGATCTGGGACTCATGCACTATTTTCTTGGTCTAGAGGTCTGACAGAAGCGAGATGAGATCTTCTTGTCTCAAGGGAAGTATACAGTTGATATCTTGTAGAGGTTTGGGATGCATGACTGCAAACCCATGAGTGTACCCATGACATCAAACCTGAAGAAGTTACGTGACTCAGCTACTTCTTCACAAGCAGTGGATCCTACTCAGTATCGCCAACTTATTGGATCTTTGATGTATCTAGTGCATACGAGACCTGATATCTGTTATGTAGTGAGTGCATTGAGTCAGTTCATGTCCGAGCCAAAGCACATACACTGGATAGCTGCCAAACATGTGCTCAGATATTTGTGAGGGACTATCACTTATGGGCTCAGATATACCTCCAACAATGGAGTAATGCTACTTGGATATGCTGACTCCGATTGGGTTGGCAGTGCGGTGGACCGGAAAAGCACATCAGGGTACTGTTTCAGTTTGGGATCAGCCATGATCTCGTGGTCCAGCAGAAAACAAGGTTCCATAGCGCAGAGCACAGCTGAAGCTGAGTATATTGCTGCCAGTGATGCCTGCAGAGAAGCAGTTTGGCCTAGAAAGCTTCTCTCTGACCTGTTTGGTGGAAAACTTGAGCCAACCATTATCCATTGCGATAATCAGAGTTGCATTAAGCTTTCAGAGAAACCTGTGTTTCACGACAGGTCAAAGCACATTGAGATGAAGTATCACTTCATTAGAGATATGGTACAGTGAGGTGCCATGAAGCTCCAGTACATCCGTACAAATGAGCAGATTGTTGACATATTGACCAAGCCTCTGTCGTTGACAAAGCTTGTGCACTTTCGAGACAAGCTTGGTATTGCAGAGAATGACCCTCTCGCTGAGAGGGAGTGTTGATTTTTCCTGAGCAGCATCGAGTGCCATTCTCTGGGAGGATGGAGGCACTTGGTCAGTTACCAAGATATTGATGCCATCTAGGACTGGAAGCTCAGCCTGGGGCTGAGAGCCATTCTCTGGGAGAATGGAGGCACCTGGTCAGTTACCAGGATATTGATCCAGTATGGGACTGGAAGCTCAGCCTGGGGCTGAGAGCCATTCTCTGGGAGAATGGAGGCACCTGGTCAGTTACCAGGATTTCACTGTAAGCCCTAGACTAGGTCTGGGCAAGTGGTGTACTCCTCCCCTTGATCTATGGGCTATGGGACCTTTTCAAGGGACTGATCAACCCTTGTTGAAATACCTGTCACTTGATCTTGGTGGCAACAGGAGGGTGAAGTAAAGCAATTAATTTATCTCCTTATGATGATGTACTTGGAGTGGACATGAAGACCTTGAAGAACACCTGGATGACTTATTGAGCTTGGCTTGGTCCTTGAACCCATCGTTTAAAGAGAAGAAAAATAAATATATATTTTTTATGGGTCGGCCTCATTTAAGAGCTCAGCTCTTTATTAAAAGAAACAAAAATTATATATCAAAGCTCAGGTCGGCTCATTATTGGAAGGGAAAAGAAAAATAAATAAATAAATCTAATAAGGACAGGCTGGCCTCATTTTTTAGTGGAATTATTCCACTATGAATAAGAAAGCAAACTCATCATCAATCAATCAATTCGTGGTGTCTTTGAGGACAGTTCGTGGGTACAGCTCGTGGGTATCATTGTCTGCTCCGGAAGACAGTTCGTGGGTGAGTTTTCTGCTGGTTTCTTTCTTCACATTGCTGGTCCTTAGAGAGTTTGTGGTTAGGGTCTGCTGCTGCCATCTTAATTCCATTGAAACTCTCTGTTGAGTGCACCCGAGCCCTGCTAGGGTAACTTTCAGTGCATCCTTGTTTTGTTCAGGGTCTGTCCCTGAGTTTGGCAGCCCTTACATGACACCTACAGGTTACAGCAGCCCTTGGAAAAGCTTTGAACAGGTCACGGCACCCTCAGCAGGGTATACACCAGTGAATAGTGACATCTACAGGTGGATTGTGTGCAAGATTGAAATTGCTTCAGGCATCTAGCATCAGCTACATTTAGTGACAGATCAGGATCAACAGAACAAGGTTCTTCTTGGTTAGTGGAACAAATTCTAATTGTTGAAGAGGCGTGTTCTTAGCTTGCTGTTGTAAAACTCAGTCATCTCATTTTGGAGATATATCATTATTAAATTGCTTTGGGGTTTTTGTCCTTAAAAGGTTTCCCCGTGAAAAATATTGTGTCCAATTTTTATGTGTATTTACTATGAGCTATCTCTGCACTATCTTTATTTTACAGTCTGTTACTGCTATCAAATTTCATAATTTTAACAGCCATGACTAGCAAAGACCCTATGGGGAAATGACCAAGTCCATACTATAATGAGGGCATGACCAACGAGTATACACAAGAACCTCTTATTCAAAGTAACTAAATCACTTCTACCCTAAACAATCAATAGGAACAACATAAAATATCGCCAAAGCATGACCACCCTATACCCAATCAAGCTACCAAGATAAGTAAATGAGTATAATATGAACTATCCAAGTGCACAAACCATATACCTGCTGGGTCATATACATGTATCTGCCATTTGAACCAATGAATGACACTAGAACACTGTTGTTGTACAAACCATGGGCACTTTCATCATATCTGCTCTGAATGGAAGAGAATGGCTAACTCAGTCATCAAATCTAGGGGCATGAGGCTTAGTCCTGAAATGAGATTGAAAATATGTATGCTCTGGGTCCACTGAGAATAACAGTGATTACCAATAATTTTCTCATCGACTGTTGATCTCATGCATATCATAGTAAAGGGCTGGCTCAGAATTATGCTCAAAACTTGTCTGGAATCATGGTAACCCTTGCTACTATGGATGTGATAACAAGTCCCTTTACAATGAGGGGGTCCTCTCCATTAAATAGATCCGAGAGAGACCAAAACCCTAACCACTTTTTAAATGAGTGTTTGGGATTAAAAGATACGATATAGATCATCAATGGTGGAGATCTTTGTAATTTTTCATTACATGGATCAATGATCAAGTCAAAGAGGGGGGGGCACAGTTTTGCCCAATGACGCTGTTGTGACATCCATAGTAGTTGGGCTACTGTGATTGCAAATCAGTTCACAGTATATTTTTGAGCCAGTGCTTTGCACATTTGGTTGAGATCGGTTGATGATGAGTAGCATATTGGTGATCACTCTCATGTCTTCAGTGTATCCAAAGCTTGTACATTTGACAATCTCATGCCAGGACTGATCCCCATGACGCCATGTCGGCGATTGAGTTAGCCATTCTTCTATCATCCAGAGCAGATTGTTGACAGTGCCCAAGATGTATTAAGCTGTAGTGCTTCAATATGATTCAGGTTGTTTAGATCAGGGATTTAGGTATATGATCCAATAAGTATATGATTTGTACATTTGGACTGCTAATGTGCTCTTTCCTTTATCTAGGTAGTTTTTGGCTGGGTATATGATGAGTGTTTACTGGTGATACTTTATATTATGCTTACTTGCTATTTACAGTAGAAGTGGTAAGTTACTATGAATAGGAGATTCTTGTGTGTACTGATTGGTCATACCCTTACTTCATAAGTATGGACTCGGTCATTCCCTTTTTGTAGATCTTTTGCTATCCATGTCATCATCAGTCACTTTCCGCCATCCATCCGTTATCTTCCAGTTTTGATTTGATCTCGACTTACACCATAACTAGTGATCTTGAGGACTTCGCCCAACTAGACCTCTGTGTTGGATAGATTCATTGTTTACATTGTGTCTCAGCTCCAGAGTGTGTGATTCTAGTCATAGTGATTGTTCTCCTCTAGTCCTCGAAACCAAGTACGCCTACCAACAGTGTTGCTAAACATTAAAGCATAAGAACTTAAATGCTATATCTAAAGGAATGCCAAGTCAACAAAAACAGTGTTGTTAAACACTACTACATATATTTGTGTTAGCTAGTCAGTGGCCAAAAGATGAGCACTCATCCTTGTTTGATGTAAGGCCGTTTTCCCCTATAGGGCAACAGGGTGGTCACTGCATCGCACCTATGGACGGTGGTGGGCAATCGAGGTGATACCGAGTCATATCTGAAGCCCAAAAGGCTTTCAGGGCACTTGCTTTTGGACGCTGGCTAGTAAAATCTGTAAAGTGAAATAAATGTTAAATCTCAAGTGCAAAGCTGACAATAATTTGCTCAAACGGTTACTTGTCTAGAGTCTATTGGAAGCAATCTCATCACTCTACCCATTTGTGAGACACCTCCTTCCACTATGATTTTTCTCTATCTAGCATATGCTTAGGTGGTCTTTCCTTGCTCCCTTATCTGAGAGATTGCAGTGTTGAGGTTGTCTAGTCATTCCCCTTAGCCTAGTTTTGTTTCTCTTCCCTGACCCATGGTTAGGAAATTGGCCCAGTCTATAAATGAGTATACACTTGAGGTTCCTGTTTATAGTAGTTGGTTACTTCAATCTAGACTTATTATTATTGTTATATTTACATGCTTATGCCAGCTAAACATCATTCTCTACTTTGGTCTAGCTATTGATATAATTGAAGGAGCATATCTCATCCATTTGTACTTGCAGCAACAGTTATATGTGGTCTGGATCATTATTTTGATTAGTTTTGACCTGGTCAAACCCAGTTTGACCAAGTCAATCGCAGGGTCCGAGATGAGTTTGGGCTGACAATGTTCGAGATGGATTATTCATGACCCATATGTGCCTGTTATCACACATATAGTAGCCGGGCTACCATACATTCTTTTTCAGATTCCAGAGCACTATTCAACCAGTTTCTTTGCATTTGAGATGCTGAGATGAGCATCTATTATGAATCACTATCAGATTATGGACAACAGATATATTCCCCATGCCATGACTGAGCTTTGGGACACTCAGAGAGAGGACTGATGTAGCCATTTAGCCATTTATACAGAGCAGTCAGTAGTGCCCAGAGTTACAACAGCAGTTTCAGAGGACAGTTGTTGGTTCAGATTGATTGAGCATTCAGGTATATGACTCAGCAGGTATATTTTGGTGTTATGGTTATGTTGCTTTTATATCCATTCTTATAGCATGTCTTAGCATTTAGTATCATGATCTGGCGATCATATAGATATGTGGACTTGGTTGTACTTTATATATATCATATTGTCCCTACTCAGACTTAGAAGTTCTTGACCTGTTCTCATCGGGTTTACCCTCCCTAGGGAGATTAGAGGTGATCATTCCCACCATACTTTGGCTTGCTAGTGTTGGTCTCATTATTCATTGTCTTCATCCATCCATTACCTAACCAATTTGTTCATTACGTTGACTTACTACTTGACTAGTGGCATGAAGGACATTCCCCCATTGTAGCGTCTGTATTGGATAAGCTTCCCTGTTTATTGTGTCTCGGCTCCGAGTTGGTGACAGAACTTACCATTGGTGAGTTGGCTTAGTCCCCTATAGTCATTAAAGATGTTGGCTAAACCTGAAACGGATAGTATTGCCATGAATGCAAAAGAAATATTGTGAAAAAGCCAAATGAACCTGGCAACGAAATATCAAATGTTATATCTATTGTGAAAAAGCCAAATGAATCTGGCAAAGAAATATCAAATGTTATATCGATTGTGAAATCTAGTACCTAGGTAAACAAGTTGTCTAAAGACACACCTAGAAGTGCCCAGGTAAACAAGTGCCTTAAAACCACACCTGCAGCAAGAAGCCTAAATAAAATGTAAATCTATGCAATGTGTTTATAAACACACATAGATCAAAGGCTATGGAAAACCAAAGGCCCAAAAAGCAATGGAACTTAAATTCTATATAAAAAAGATTGCTGGCCTTCCTTGTATTATGGATTGTGCGCATCTGCTAAGGTGAGTAAACACTCTTTTAACAACTTACCCATTTGTGAGACACCGCCATTCCCTATGTTATTGCTTGTCCATTATATGCTATGGTGTGTATTCCCTTTCCATATCCAAATTGTCACAGTGTTGAATCAGTAAGTCATCCCTTGGCCTAGCCACTTTATTTCTAAGCCTTCACCCTTCACTAGCAAATTGATCACAACTATGAAGTGAGTATGGTCTTGAAAGTCTAGTCTAAGTAATAATAATAATTAATGACCTTATATATTTGGATGTACATCGCCAATTATGATTACTTCTTGTTATAATTGCTATTTGAATGGATTATAAAGCATGCTTTAACCTTTGACACCTTGCAGCAGCTTGATGACAGTTTGAGTTATATTTTGGTCATGTTGACTTGGTCAAACCCAGTTTGACCAAAAGTCAACCGCAGGACATGAGGTGGCAGACCTCAGATGATACAAAGAGATGATATATGTTTTGGTACAGGTCACCATGGTGGGCTTATGCTGATGATTTGTGCTTTTTCAGCACTTTTACAGATTATTATTATTTGGTCTGCGAGATATGATGAGTATTTATTTTGGACCATGCAGAGGTTTATATGGTGTATGAGTACACATTTTAGATGGATTTGGACCTTCTGAGTCCAATGAGACAATCTGTTTTTAGTTCCGGGCAGCTACAGTGATGTTTGAGCCTCAGTTGGCTATCGTGGTGTAGATTTGGTCTATCAGAGCCCTTGTCAGAGCAGAGCAGAGATTGGGTGAGATCACCTAGGGCACTGTGCATGGAGGGGATGGTCTAGCCACTTGTTATTACCATATAACCCCCCTCCCAGACTCATTGGTGAGCTCACCTTGACAGCGTAGGCACTTCAGGAGGCAGTTTGGGTAGTTTCACATTTCCCGAGGCAGTCCAGAAATGGTAAAAATGGCTACAAAGGAATTCGATTTGGGCTACTGAGGCAAGGTTATGGCATGGGATGATCAGTGATGATGAGTGGGATGTCTTCCACACGTTCTCCAGCAGTTTCAGCTTCATTGGGACCCACATCCATCACTTATGGCACTTTTTGATGATTTCTAGAGCCTCCTAAGGTTCACGACTTTCCCAGAGAGGCACGATTTGGTGTCTAGACCACTTATTCTTGGATATTGTTCCATGGGGATTGACCAAGGGTATTAGAAATTACCCCTTGGACCCACCATGAGCTATTTCTTATATTTTATCATCATGATTTGGTGGGATCCCCTCTCCTAGGGTGAATTTGTCCACTTATTGTTATATTTTATTAATGATCCATGTATTGTATTGTTGATCTCATCTCAACCATTGATTAGATCTTTCGTCTTTTAATCTTAGCCACTCATTCAAAAAGTGGTTAGGATTATGGCCTCTCTCCATCATTTTGAAGGAGAGAGCTTCTCATTGTAAAAGCACCTTTGGAGCTCTGGAATATTGGAATAGAACACTTCTTTGTGGAGCATATTTCTCTTGTCTTATGGGTTCTCTTGCATCTTGAGTATACAGTATCTCTTCTATGTATCATTGTGGGTTTCGGAGCTACATCTTGTTTTCTTGCAGGGAGGCCGAATTGGTGGAGAGGAGGACGATTTCTTGAGGGTTATTGTTGGAGGGATCCACATATTCTCTCTTGGGTTGATCTTGGTGACAGGGAGTATCATTATTGTATCTTTGTGACATAGTTGATGCTTTCTATTACATCTTTCTATCATTTTCATAATCATCTTACTTGGCTTGTTTCACTTGATCTTGTCTTTTAGGAGGAGGATGATTTGGCATCTTGGAGGAGGACGTTTTGGCTTGGAGCATCAACATTTCACTCTTGAATATACACATAGGAGAATGCTATCAATTTGCAAGGTGGCCATAAGCAATTGAGGTAAGTCTACAAGGTATGTGCTTGGATCCATCCATTTCTTCTTCATTGGTCACAAACCCTTAAAATTCAAAACCGTCATTTTTGTTTTTCTTAGATCTACTTGGATCTAGCCTAGCTTTTGAAAAAGATATTGAAAACCCACCTCTATAGCATCCACGACAATTCGGATCTATAGTTTGGTGGTGATAGGGTTCCACTTGACACACTTTTCAAGGCAAAAGTAGCCCTCTTGAGGCAAATCGCACCTCTTGGGAGAAGCTAGTTGGGTTAGATCTAGCACATGGGTAGGTGAGATCCCACTTGATTCACACCCTCCTCACTTGATAACCTACCCCTATTGCTTTACCTTGTTGATTTTTGCCTTGTGGGCCCCATTCCTCATTTTGAGGGTTGTGCCCCATTTGGGTCAATTTGGTAATGCACTTTCAATCTCAGATCTATGGAGATCTAGCCATTGGATGCCCATGATTTTCAAGATCCACACTAATACTTGCCTAAACTACTTGGATCTACATTTTGGTAGCCATTGGACTTGATTTGACACACTTTATCATGCTTTTAGCCCTCCTTGGGCAAAGTCGCACTCCTTGGGTGTTCGAGTTTATCCACTTCTAGAACCTGGGTAGTTGAGATTCCATTGGATTTGGAAAGAGCATACCTTGAAACCTACATCTAGTATCTCACTTAGTGAAGTTCTACCTTGGGGGTAGCATTCCTTGTTTTGGGGAAAGTTGTCCACTTGGGTCATTTAGTGAAATATAAGATTTGGTAAGATCCACCCATCACACCTCAAATAGCCCACTTGATTTGTATCCTAGGTGTCCCAATCTACAATTTGACATCTTTTTTGACTCCTAACCCATCCATCAAGGCACTAGTCCACCTAGGACAATTCGCACTCCTTGGGAATTGTGTCAAGTCCTAGATCCCATATGTGGGTATCCCTAATTTCATCTTCGATCCTTAGATCTATCTTTTACATACGCCTTGGTACCATTTGCACCCCTTAATTCCACCTTGTGGGTCCCATTTGAGCCATTTCCATATCCCAAGGAAGTGGGTCCCACATGTGTATTTTTATGGTACTAGATCTTGTCATTTTACTTCATCATGTGGCCTAAATCATACATTGGTTGCCTAAATCATACGTTGGTTGAAACACTAATCACTCCTTAAGCCTCCTTCAACCATACCTTAACTTCTAGGTCCACCTAACCTTGCATTGGTTTCCGTAACTTGTCTTTTACATATCCCTAGGAACCTTTGTTTGGGTCCAATCATCTTTGATTGGTTATGGGTCTCCTCCTAGGTTTTGATTCATCTTGATCTAAAGTGAAGAGTGCCTCGGTTTACGTGACTCCAAGCTTGCATTGGGAACCGTGGCATTTCTTAGGTCACCTCTTTAGTTGTTTGTCTCCTCTACCATCCCGGATGGGATACCACTAGGGACAACTACAAGTTGTGTGATAACAGTACCCATTAGATGGTTCCATGCTTCAGACAGCCTTTTTAGATGATGGTTTGATGTATTTTTATTATTATTATTGTGTACAGGCCATTATTTTATTATTCCAGGCATAGATGAGCTTACAGATGTATCTCTTGATGGTCATATGGTGTATGAGTATTCATTCCTAGTAGATTTGAGCTTTCTGAGTCCATTGGTGCACTCAATTATTAGTTTCGGGCGGTTTCAGGTGATGATATGGTTATATTGCCACTTTTCCTTAGTTTGCCATGCAGAAATGGCTTGTCTAGCACTTTCATTGATTATTTTTGTTCTCCTAGGGAGCTCCTGAGGGGATATGGGGTTTAGCTAGTCATTATTACCATATTACCCCATCCCCAGACATTTTGGTGCAGTCAGTTTTGTGCCTGGGGCACATGGCAGAGAGTTACATGCATTTTTGTACTTTTAGAGGTGGTTTTCCGGCAGCAAAATGGCTAACAAAGGAAATCGATTTGGCTCAGTGGGGTGAGGAAATGGCATGAAATTGGTCCAGGGCTTCATGATGATATTTTCCACACCTTCACGCTCCGACATCAATGGGGTCCACATGTCATCCCATTCATCATTTTGGGGGTTTATTATTGTATTTTTGGGCACACGTCCTAGTGTCTTTTGACACTTTATCACATGATGTATTATTTTTGATGTATGTGGGGCATTAGTCTAGTGAATATGTGATCTCCTAGACCCCGCCACCATGTTATGATGTTATGTTGTGTCCCTAGTCATATCATGAGCCTCACATCCCCCCTAGGGCATCATTGAGGGAGGACGTCCCCCTTATTTCGAGTGATCCATGTATTATTTGGTTGGCTCATCTTAGCCATTGATCTTATATTTGTATCTTTTGATCCTATTCCTCCATACTATTTAGATTTTAGGGTTTTTGATTGTGAGAGGCTATTTATATCCACTCTCACCATTTGTAAAAGGACTTTTGGCTCTTGCATTTCCGACAAAATAAAGAAATATTCTTGAAAACTCTTGTAATCTTTGTGAATGTTTTTGCATGTGATTGTAAACTCTTTTCTCTTCGACATTATTATGGATCTATCTTCTCCATAACCATTTTTGCAGGGGCCCTGTGGTAGTGAAGGAGGTGACTTAGAAGGGCCGTTATTGTGAGGGAACTCCATCTCTCTCCCTCAAATCGACTTGCATCTTAGGGAGTATCTCTATTGTATCTTGTGATCATTTTGATGCTTCGTGATTTATCTTTGCAATCGTATAGTTTCTTTTATGCATGATTCGATTCTCATTGTAGATCGTCTTGGCAGGGAAGGGTGCATTGGTCATCTTTGTAGATTTTTCTGAGTTTTCAGCTTGCTGGTTTTAGTGTCAATGTTTTTAGTTTACTGTTTCAGCACAAGTTTATATGGCTGGAAATTTTCACAACATTTTTCTAACAACATAAAACACTGCTGTAACTCAGAAAATAAAAAAATAAATGCACACACAGTAAAAATTTCAAACACAATATTTTTGGCCAATAGCCCTGGAAAAACCCCCACGGGGAAAACCAGTCAGAGAGAGAGAGATTTTATTTCTTCAGCAAATTTTTTCTGTACAAATATTACAGTCAAAATGTACTTATCTCGACCAACCAATGTCACCCAGAATTCTGCCTCAATTTTTGTGCCAAACTGCTGCTCAATTTCTGAACCAAACTGCCTTGATTTATGTGCCTCAACACTGTCTCGAATCTTGTGCCAAAACAACACCTCGAAATCTGTGTCGACACCTCGAAATGCATGCAGCAAGGACTGTCTCGAAAACTGTGCAGAAGGTATAGTCCGTATAGACTGTACGAACCTCGAAATTTGTGCCTGTAACTCCTCGAAATGCATGCCCAGATTTCTGTCCTGAAAATCGTGCCTCTCCTCGGGAAATGTGCCCAACTGAACACCTAGAAAATTGTACTGTATGAACAACAATAAATGTTGCGGCACGGACCCTCGAAAACTGTGCTAGCTTTGCCTGCCTCGGGATTTGTGTTGTGCTGAAAGTTGCTACTGTCTTGATTTGCATGCTAGTCCTTCGCTATGCTATACGCGAGATCAACAGTTGGTGAGTAGTTTATTGATGATCACTCATATATTCAGTGGACCCAAAGCTTATACACTTTCAGTCTCATGTCAGGACTGAGCCCCATGACCCTAGGTTGATGACTGAGTTAGCCATTCTTCTACTATTCAGAGCAGATTGATGACATTGCCCATGGTATGTATAGTAGAAGTGATCCCGTGCCATTCAGATGTTACAGATCACAGATGCAGGTATATGACCCAACAGGTATATGGTTGTGCATTTGGATTGTTATTATGCTCGTTTACTTATCTTGGTAGTTTGACTTGGTGTATGGTGGTCGTTTACTGGCGATATTTTATGTTGTTCTTATTGGTTGTCTAGAGTAGAAGTGATTCAGTTACTGTGAGTAAGAGGTTCTTGTGTATACTCGTTGGTCATGCCCTTCTCATAAGTATGTGCTCGGTCATTCCCTCGTAGGGTCGTTGCTAGTCATGGCATCATGTTGTCAATTTCCCCATCCATTCGTCGTCATCCATTCATGATTTGATCCCGACTTACACCTTAACTAGTGATATCGAGGACTTCCCCCACTTATGCCTCTGTGTTGGATAGACTCCATGTTTACCTTGTGTCTCAGCTCTTGAGTGTGTCACGGTGATTGTTCTCCTTTAGTCGTCGAAACCAAGTATGCCTAACAAAAGTGTCTTTAGACACTAAAGCATCATAACTTAAGTGTGTCGTATCTATACGGATGCTAAATCAGTAAAAATAGTGTTTTTAAACACTATTGCAAATAAATCAAATGTCTATCGTAGCTAGTTGTTGGGCAAGGGACGAGCACTCATTCTTTGTATGATTTAAGGTCGTTTGCCTCTACAGGGCAACAGGGTGGTCACTCCATTGCACCTATGGACGTTGGCGGGCAATGGAGGTCATACCGAGTCATTATCTGAGGCCCGCAAGGCTATTCAAGGCACTTGCTCTTGGAGGTTGACTAGTGAAAGTGGATCTAAAGTGAAGTGTTAAATGTTAAATCTCAAAGTTCGCAAAGCTGACTATGAACTAAATTGCAATAAAGGTTGCTTGTCTATTGTCTACTGGAAGCAGTCTCATCACTCTACCCATTTGTGAGACATCGCCATCCCCTATTGTTTCTCTATCCAGCATATGTAAGTTGGTTTCCCCTTTGTCCTTCATCTGAGATGTCACAGTGTTGAGGTTGTTGAGTCAAGCTCATTAGCCTAGCCTCGTTTCTTCTGCCTTCACCCATCATTGGCAAAATGCCCAAGTCTATAAATGAGTATACACTTGAGGTTCTTGTTCATAGTGATTGATTACTTTGATCTAGACTTATTATTGGTATTTTGTGCATGTAATCGCCAGTTAAACGCCATTTTATGCTTTAGTCCTGCCTATATAAGCAAGGGAGCATATCTTATCCATTTGTACTTTCAACATCAGTTATTTTCAGTCTTGGTCATTATTTTGATCATTTTTTCCTTGGTCAACCCAGTTTGACCATGTCAACAGCAGGTTCCAGGATGAGTTTGACCGACAGTGTTTGATATGGTTTATTCATGGCACCTTGGTTCCCATTGGATGGTTCCATGCCGCAGACATCGGTTTCATGTGATGGTTTGTGGTATTTTTATTATTATCAACATTTACAGACCATTATTTTTATTATCCGGGCATGGATGAGCTTACAGATGATTGTCTTGAATGGTCACAGGGTGTATGGGTATTCATTCTTAGTGGATTTGGACATTTTGAGTCTATTGGCACACTCAGTTTTCAGTTCCAGGCACATACACTTGATGTTATTGTCAGTTTATCACTTTGTAGTAGATGGCATCCATAAGAAGAATGTCACAATCAACAATTAACTTTACTGCGGATTGAAATGGTGTTGGAGAATGCTTACTATCACACATATGAAACCATGCTAGTAAATTTGAACCATAGTTAGGCTGAGAAAGGAAGATACCATAAGCCATTTGCCAAATTTGAAGACCCCCAAAATAATGCAACATGTTTAAATTTGTCATTTCAAATTGATGCTTAAGATAATTCTTCAATGAAAGCTGGTTGGCAGTAAGGATTAGATCATCCTCATAAAGAACCACAATGGGGACTGTTATCACATCCATAGTAGCTGGGCTACCATGATTGCAGATCAGTTTCCAGTATATTTTTGAGCCAGCCCTTTACACATTTTTTATGAGATCAGCCTATGATGAGCAACATTTTGATGATCACTTGCATATATTCATTGGATCCAGAGTTTGCATAGTTACAGTCTCATGCTAGGACTGAGCCCCATGACCCCAGGTCAGTGATTGAGATAGCCATTCCAGAGCAGATTGATGACAGTGCCCATGTTATATTCAGATGCAGTGCTTCAGTGTTATTCAGATCGTTCAGATCAGGGACTCAAGTATATGATCCAACAGGTATATTTCGGTACAGATGGGTTGTTGATGTGCTCTTCCTCGTATCCAGGTAGTTTATGACTAGGTATATTATGATGGCTGCTGGCTCTATCTTATCTGATGCTTACTTCTTGTTTAGAATAGAAGTGGTTGGTTACTATTAACAGGAGGTTCTTGAATATACTTGTTGGTCATACCCTTCCTCCATGAAGTACTGACTTGTCCATTCCCTTATTTTAGGGCCTTTGCTATCCATGGCACCATTAGTCATTTTCTTCGTGCATCCGTTATCTTCCAGTTTTGGTTTTATCCTGATGCACACCTTAGCTAGTGATCTCGAGCACTTCCCCCACTTAGACCTCTGTGTTGGATAGATTGCTAGTTTGCATTGTGTCTCGGCTTTGGAGTGTGTGATTTTAGTCACAGTGGTTGTTCTCCTCTAGTCCTCGAAACCAAGTATTCCTACAAACAGTGTTGCTAAACACTAAAGCATCGGATCTTAAATGCTATATCAAAGGGATGCTTAGTCAACAAAAACAACGTTGCTAAACACTAACTATACATATCTATATTAGCTAGCCAGTGGCCAAGGGATGCACACTCATCCTTTGTATGATGTAAGGCCGTTTGCCCCTATAGGGAAACATGGTGGTCACTCCATCGCACCTATGGACGGTGGCGGGAAACTGAGGTCATACTGAGTCATTATCAGAGTCTCACCAGGCTATTCAGGGCACCTGCTCTTGGAGGCTGGCTAGTGAAAATCTATAAAGTGAAGTAAATGTTAAATCTTAAATGTGAAAGCTGACAAATAATAAATTGCTAAAAGGTTGCTTGTCTAGAGTCTATTGGAAGCATTCTCATCGCTCTACCCATTTGTGAGACACCACCATTACTTGTGTTATCTTCTATATAGTATATGTCTAGGTGGTCTCCCTGGTTCCTTCATCCGAGAGATTGCAGTGTTGAGGTTGTTGAGTCCTTCCCCTAGCCTAGCCTTTGTTTTCCACCTTCACCCAAGGTTAAGAAATTGTTCAAGTCAGTGAACGAGTATACACTTGAAAATCCTGTTTTTAGTAGCTAGTTACTTTGATCTAGACTTATTTATTTATATTATATACATGCTTACGCCAGTTAAACATCATTTTATGCTTTGGTCTAGCTACCGATATAATTGAAGGAGTATGCATATCATAACCATTTGTACTTGCAGCAACAGTTATTCATGGTCTGGATCATTATTTTGATCATTCTTGACTTGGTCAACCCAGTTTGACCAAGTCAACCGCAGGGTCCAGGATGAGTTTGGGTAGACAGTGTTCCAGATGCATTATTCATGGCCCATATGTGACCATTAGATGGTTCCATGCATCAAAAAGCAGTTTCAGATGATGGTTTGATGGATTTTTATGATTATTATTATTTACGGACCATTATTTTTATTATTTCGGGCATGGATGAGCATACAGAGGTATCGTTTGAAGGTCGCATGGTGTATGAGTACTCATTCGTAGTGGATTTGAGCATTCTGAGATCATTGGTGCACTCAGTTATTAGTTCTGGGCACTTACAGGTGATGATATGGTCAAATTGCCACTTTTCTCTATTTTGCCATGTAGAAATGGCCTGTCCAACACTTTTATTGAGCTAGCACATTCTCCTAGGGTGCTATAGAGAGAGATGGGGTCCAACAAGTCGTTATTACCATTTTACCCCATCCCTAGACATTTTGGTACCGTCAGATTTGTGTCCAAGACAATTAGCAATGAGTTACAGGTATTTTTGTACTTTCAGAGGTGGTTGTCTGGAAGAGGAATGGCTCATTGAGGAAATCGATTTGGCTTAGTAGGGCAAGGAAATGGCATGAGATTGGTCCAGGATATTTTGATGATGATGTCCACACCTTCTAGCACTTGTTCTGGCATCAGTGGGGTCCACAAGTGCTAGTATTCATCATTTTGGATATTTTATTGTGTCTGTGAGGGGGCCACGATTTGGTCATATGGTCACTTTATGATGTTATATTGTCATATTATTTGTTATTGTGCCATGGGGCCATGCTAGTGAAGGATATGTTACACCTCCTAGCCCCACCATGTGCTTATGTCATGTGTCTTAGTCACTTATCATGTGGTGCGTCCTCCTTGGACATTTTAGTGAGTGTGCCCCCCTCCATTTGTGAGTTGATCCATATATTTTATTTCCGGCTCGTCTTAGCCGATGATTATTATTGTTATATCTAGCACTTGTTCCAGCATCAGTGGGGTCCACCCGTCCTAATATTCGTCATTTTGGATATTTTATTGTGTTTGTGAGGGGGCCACGATTTGGTCATATGGTCACTTTACGATGTTATATTGTCATATTATTTGTTATTGTGCCATGGGGCCATGCTAGTGAAGGATATGTTACACCTCCTAGCCCAACCATGTGCTTATGTCATGTGTCTTAGTCACTTATTATGTTGTGTGTCCTCCTTGGATGTTTTAGTGAGTGCGCCCCCCTCTATTTGTGAGTTGATCCATATATTGTATTTTCGGCTCATCTTAGCCGATGATTATTATTGTTATATCTTTTGATTTGCATCACTCATTCAAAAAGTGGTTAGGGTTTTGGTCTCTTTCATTCCTATTTAAGGAAGAGACCCCCCTTATTGTAGAGGCGACTTTTGGCTCTTGGATTTTCGGCATAATAAAAATATTTTTGCAAAAACTCTTAGAAGCTTTGGTGAATGTTCTTTCAAGTGATTGTAAAGTCTTTTCTCTTCGACATCATTGCGGATCTATCTCTCTCCATAACCATTTTTGCAGGGGCCGTGTGGTAGTGAAGGAGGACGATTTGAAGGGGGCACTATTGTGGGGAGACCCCATATCTCTTCCTTAAGACGTCTTACGTCTCAGGGAGTATCTTTATTGTATCTTGGATCATTTTGATGCTTCTTGATTTATCTTTGCTATCGTACAGTTTATTTCTTGTTTGACTCGATTCTAACTGCAGATCATTTTGGCAGGGAAGGGCGCATTGGTCACCTTGGGAGCATAGCGATTTCACTTGGAGAGGTTGGATCTCACTCTAGATTGCTTCGTTTCGGGAAGATCATCAATTTGCAAGGTGGCCGCAAGCATTTCCAGGTGTGTTTCAAATTATTTTTGTTGTTACGGGATCTATTCCAATTGTCAACATTAAAACTTGTTATCACCAATCTTGTAGTTGCCCCTACAGATGGATCCAAGGTGGATGGTAGAGGGGACAGGCAACTAAAGCGGGGAACCAAGAGAGCTCTAGTTCCCAAAAGGATGGTTGTCACGCCAACCAAGGCACTCTTCGCTTTAGCTATCAAAGCCAAGATAGCAAGGGGAGACCCAGATCTACTCGATAGGAGAGATCAACCCAATCACCAGATCAAATCAATCTAATGAAGTACGTAGGGTGACAAGTATGGAACCCTAGAATTGAGGAATTAGGACCACTGTGGAGGCTTAGGAAAGGTGTGATATGATAAAGAAAGATTACACATAGTGATTCTAGGATTAAGTATGATTCCAAGATTCAAAGCTAGTTTCAAATGGTCAAAATCAACTGCCTTGGGAAACGTGACCCTTAAAACAGGGAAAGTGTCCCAAATCATAGATCTGACAATTAGGGCTTTCTAGCTATGCTTGATGAAAGGATATGACAGCATCTAAGTGTGCAAGCAACCAGACAGAGATCAACCCACAAGAAAATCTAACAACCCAGGAAAGCTGTGAGGGCTTGGAGAAGGATCAGTGTCTTGGAAATTGGGCCAAATGGAGTCGGATGTCCACCAAAATACAGATCGGGGTTGTTAAGGTGCAAAGCAAGGTGGGTTTTGAAGATCAAGAGCATCCAATGGCTAAATCTCAGTCGATCTGAGATTCAAGATGCATCACCAAGTGACTCAAGTGGGGCACAACCCTCAAAATGAGGATTGGGGCTCACAAGGTGAAAATCAACAAGGTGAAGCACTAGGGGTAGGAGTTAATGTTTGATGATTGGAAAGAGTGTTGTTTTAGGAGTTTTTTAGTTGATGCAAATCAAACCAAGTCTTTTCTCCAAATTAATTACAATACATCCATAGCATAATACCATAAAATAAACAACAATTGTAAGATAGATAAAAAACAATATGGAAATATTGTTGCTAATGAATGAGACCGGTGCTAATGGAGTCACTGATCGTTGGAGTGTTGTACTGAAAGGATTGTTGTACGAATGTTCTTGGTTTATTTTATTAAGGATTTTTTGGGATGAGTTGATTAATTGTGTGAAGAGGGGATTCCCGATATACATTACGGTACGAGGAATGTGTCCGGAATATGATCAAAGTGGATTCGTACAAGGACATGTGGGCTGGAATGGAGTCTCGAGAGTGGTGTTCAACACTACACCAACAAGGGTGTAGCCTAACTATCCTCTGAGGTCGCCTCCCAGTTGTTCCCGCTTCCTTAGTCAAAATTTCCCCACTTTCGATCACTTTCGAGGGAACACCGGATTTTCGTTGGTTAAAAGGGACTTGATTTTATTAGTGTGAGTGAATTAACTTAATGTGAGAAAATTAACAATTTCAACACTACCGCTTTTGATATCCCAAAGCTCAGACTAGCCTGCGATGGGTAGAGCATACACAAAGTGAGTGAAGTATTCGTTCCAATTTGGTTAAACTCTCCGACAAAGAGCACTCTTGATGCGCTTAAAGTGAGATTCAAGAGATTTAAAAAAAAGGAAAAAACTCTTCGATAGAGAGCACTCTTGATCTGCCTAAAGCGAGATTCAAGAGATTTTGATGAGCAATATTTTAACCAACAGAAAAAGAGATATAAAGTACTAAAATAAAAAAACTCAAATTTTCTAATTACTACCCAAGAGTCTCTTTCAGGTCAAAGACCGTACTCGGGAAAGCAAGGGGATTAGTAGTTCATTTAGCATGCAAATAAATCTAAGAAAAGATAAAGTTTGCAAAATTTTAACGCAATGGAGACTATTGCTTCCTAAGGGGGGAGGACTAATCCAGATGGATATCGGTGGCCACCCACCTATTCCATTGGCTCAAAACAGTTTCCCATTTTGCCAATTTTCTAGTAATTTTTCTACGGTTTTTCGGGTCCTAAACTTCTGGAGCTGTTTTGAGGCCCTAAACGACCTTTTTTGGCGAGTCGGGGGGACAAAAGGTTGCCAATGACATGCATTTGCTCCCGTTCGAAAGTTGTAAATCTCAAATAGACCTTTCCAAATGGGCTATCGAGTGCCCCAAACGAAGATCGTATGCAAAAGTTATGACCCTGGGAAGTTGTCTGTTCAACTATCCACCTTGGGACCTCAAACTTTATGACGGTTCGTCTTCTAGGGTTAGGTTTTTTGATGTTTGGTATTCTTTCCCTCATGCTTATGATAAATAGGCCCTTTCGGCCTCTTCTTGTATTCAACTTGTCACGAATGAGCGTAGCGGCCGCATCTGTTCTCAGAGATAGCTACCACCATTCTAGTTGTTTTATTTTATAGTTTGTTCTATTTCCGCTATTTAATAGAATATGTGTTTGCTGTATTGCTGTGTTCTTTGCAATATATTTGTGTGTGTGGTTCTATATATGCTCTTTCATTTCGTTCCCACATAAATTCGGATTAGGAACTCAACTTGAAGGTATGGGGGCTCCCCCCTCATTTTTGATATCTATAGACCCCATGTAGGCACGAGACTCCTTTCTCTAAGACACTTCGAACCTACCTAACCTGAGTCTCGAGAGTGCGTGGTTTGGTTTGGATTCTATGCTCCACCTTTGATTATGGACCTAGGGAGAAAATTATGGGCTTTACCAGCCAAGCAAAGTTTCTTCTTGCTTCCCCATAGGATAAACTTGGATGTTGACGTTTCATGTTTCCGGGTGGTTGAGCTGAAAAATTTCAAGGAATAGGTAGAAGATGCAGAGAAAGAAGGGAAATAGGTAGTTGCTTTAGACCTTAGAGAAGCTATATGGGATTCCCCTCCCTTTGGGAGGACCCGTTTGAGGCCCAACAAATGATTCTCTTGTTAGTGTTTCGGGAAGGTCTTGAGAATATCTGTCTTGTGCTAGAACTATAATGGGGCCTTCTAGTCCTCCCCAAGCTCACTTTACAATGCACTTAGAGCCTCAAGGATTGTCTTTGTGGTAGAAACCCATGCAATTCTTGTCTATATTATATTAGACTACTTAGTTGCTTGGCCTTCTACTTGGGAGAGGTACTCAAACTCAAACCTCACTTTCTCTAGCCTC
The DNA here is from genome assembly GCA_027924585.1 of Larix kaempferi. Taxonomy (NCBI): domain Eukaryota; kingdom Viridiplantae; phylum Streptophyta; class Pinopsida; order Pinales; family Pinaceae; genus Larix; species Larix kaempferi. The sequence goes on along the minus strand of BSBM01001568.1, from coordinate 653,616 downwards.
ACATTAGACCAGACACTACTCAAAGGATTACATCTTTCTTCCCAATGCCTCTAGTGGATTGATGCACTAAAAGGTAGGCAGAGAGAAGCATCATTTTATCCCCCAGATTTGTATGGTATGTGGGTATGGGGCTGCATGTGGAGTTGTGGAGTTGTCATTTGAGGTTTTGGGACAATGTACACTTGACCAACATGCAATTCTCCTTCACCAACGCTTAGTAGTAGGTCACCCTTTCCAGATAGAGAGACATCCTTTAGACCAGATCCAACACCTTCAACCAACCTTTTATACATAGATTCTTCCCTTCAGCGTCGGATGGTAGGAGAGTTACCCATTTGACTTCAGATGGCTATAGTACCCTAGCCCTTATCTAGTGATAGTGTTTTCAACACTAGATTTAGGACGTTTTGTTTAAGATGGACCTTTAGGATAACATTATCATGTCCACTGTCTTATATGGCTCTAAGTTCTTGGGACCTAGTGTGTTAGAGGAGGATTAGGATATGATGGAGGGGGTTCATGTTGTCATGCTTCACTGCATCATCAAATGCAAGAGGATTGTTCCCAAACACATCATTCAAGAAGAGTTCATAGCCCACCCCTTTCAAGTCGAGGCCATTTTTCCATTGGTTTCACTACTTCATCACGTTTGGAGCTTTGTTGATTCAACGGTTGGTAAAGATTTGTACCGCGACCTGGTGTATTGCTCCTCAGAGTTCATTGCCTTGATTAGTTCTTCCCATCGAGTCCATGACTATAGTTTATGGGCATTTCGATGGACTCACTTACCTTGTTTAGATATCTCCCTTGGATGCCACTGGCCAACAAGTAAGAGTTGAACGGGATCATTAGAGAAGCATAGACAATACATCTAGGTCACTTGGGTAGATCCATCCCATAGGCCCAAACCGAAGATGGACTTCTATGCAGAGCACTTTATTGAGCTAAGGGATGATCTCATTTTTAGACTTGCTTAGATGCTTTTCCATTGGATGCACACACTCAAGATTCCTCTAGGCCAGTTCCGGGTTGGGTCACATTGGCTTTGAGTTGAAGTTGGCCACCATATCCCATGAGTGGATAGTGATTGCCTTCTTTGCCATTTATAGGAAATTCAAATGGAGGAGCACTTCATTTTTGGTGCCCCAACTATTATGAGATCTGAGGTTGTTACCATTGCCTTTTCAAGGAGTCTCAAATCTTTGTCTCTATCTTCTTCAGATACATATACCAATGGTGCTTGGCCTTATACATGAGGGAGGCTCTTAGACTTTGATCCTCTTCACATGAATGATAATTGAACACTACCGTGAGATCATCTCCTCCTCGGTGCTTATAGATAGAGGCAGATAGAGAGCAGTGCTACCTCAGTTTCCAAATCTATGAGTTCATGGGGGAACAATTGAACTCCACCCACGAGACCCTTGCAGTGGTTTCATGCTCGGATTGAGGATAGGATGCTCCTTCGGCCGTAACAATCATTCCTCTTATTCTAGATCTCAACAGATGGTGGCCTCTTCCAAGCATTGGGACACACTATAGACCCATTCTCCAGTTTGTTTGGATAATTTTCAGTTAGGAGTTTCTTTGCTAAAGCTTAGGATGGTAGGAGAGATCCCTTACTACGAGTACATATTTTGAGGAAGCAGCTTTCCCTCCTCATTGGTTGGCGATGGCACCAGGTGACATTGAGCACTCTTCTCGAGTACCTTTAGTTGAGACATCCCTAGGGTCTCGAGCCCTTAATAGTGCTCCTTTATGGTTCCCAGCTCTGTATCTCACTGCTGGTTGTTATACTTTAGATCCTATAGATTAATTCGGCTTTTATAGGAGCTGTATCTGCACTCCCATTGTGTACTTAGTCTGATGTTCCTAGCATTCCCATCAACCTATTTATGGTCATTGGTTGGACAGTAATAAAATTATCTTATCTTATTATCTTATCTATATTTGGGGATGGGGCAGAGGAATCTCTAACATAGGACCTGAAGGGCCAATGCATGCGCATATCAACATTGGTTACTTAGTGCATAGGTTCCTTTTGGTTTGCTCCTCATTTTGTTCTGTCCCTGTGATAGAAGCTGCTTTTGTGGGTTAAGTTTTGGGCTTCTGTAAGAAAATAATGGAGAAATTCTGAAATTGTTGCCCTATTTCTCTTGTTGGTTTCGTGTTGTATGTATTTTGTTGAAACCTTATGTCATCCAATGGGGATGGATTGCTGGATACTTATATTTAAACTTATACTAGGTCCCCCTCCTATATCACTATGTACATTTTGTGTGTAAATTCAATGCAAGGCTGGACATAGAGGTCTTAACCTGGATGTTTGAGGGCACTAATTAGCTTGGTAAATAATTCAACAACGTGCTAGTTGATATTTACATTAATTGCTCAGAACATGAAAGTATGGATTTTCTAATTTTATGACGATGTTACTCAATGTTATCATGTATACAAATTCCATAAATAAGTGCACAAATTAATTTATCTTCTCAAAGCAATTTGGCCTATCAAACATCTGGTGTTTAGTTTATCTAAAATGTTTTGTCTTATATGCCAGGGTGATACGGATTTCTCCATTTGCAAATAGACTGTCGTCTGAGGTCCCACCCAATATTCAGCGCCTTCGATGTTTGGCTAATTATGAAGCATTAAAATTTTCTGTGCCCATTGCTTCACTTGCAGAAAAGCTAGTAAAACGGATGATTGGGGCAAGCTCCAAAAGTAATGGAAAGTATATTGCAGTTCATCTTCGATTTGAAGAGGTGCTTGCTTTATCCTTGTTATGATTCAATCTTTTCTAATTTGATCTAGAACATTCCTACCCCAGAAATTCTACCAGTTTCAACTTTTAAGTTGAAATTTGAATATAATACAGTTTCTTGTATAATCTGTAGGACATGGTAGCTTTCTCATGCTGTGTTTATGATGGAGGTGAGGCAGAAAAGCTTGAAATGGATGCTGCACGTGAAAGAGGTTGGAAGGGAAAATTCAATAGAAAGGGCCGGATCATTAGGCCTGGGGTGATCAGGAAGGATGGGAAATGCCCTCTTACTCCCTTAGAGGTATTCCACTGTAATTTGTCCTATTTATCTTTGGTTGGCAATAGAAACTAACAATGAAATTTATTATGGCATCTAAACTCATTCCAAATTTTATATACATCGATAAACAGTTATTTTTTCTCTTCCTATTATTAAAGAAATGTTCCATCAGATAGAAATAATTACAGTTGGCTTTGCAGATATCTTTGGCACTAGGTACAGCCTATGACCAAACTTCAGACCTCATGAATCTTATTCTCCTGATTGTGAACATAGAAGCAAGCCATTTGAAGAAGGTATAGGCTCAATAAAGTAACAAGTTGTCCCAAAGCACCATATATTTTAGATGTCTTTATCCATATAGAACTAAATGTGTGTGTAGGCCCAACATAATAGCTTTCAAACAAGAGCTGCCATATGGAATACTTGGTTTACTTCAACCATCTGGATCAGGGCCAGGCTTTTCCCAACCACAGCCAGAGTTATCTTGTTTATAGATCCTCACTATAGGGAGGGATACCCATGTTCACCATGGTTGCTTTTCGTTGGCCATGTTATGACTAGCCTTCTGGTCAGGGAACTAAAGATCTTTTTGTGAATCTTTCCCTTGGGCCTCTGCTTTTGGCATCTACTACGCATGCTTCTATTCCGGTGGTCACAAACAGAAGCCTTTATTTTATAATTTACTGTTGTACAAAAAGCTGAACCCCAATGACTAATTAGCTCCACCCAACAGAAAATTTCCAATTGAACATTCTATACAAATTTTTTTACATCACACAATTGATTTGCCTTTGGTTAGTCATCATACATTGTGGCAAACCAAACACAAAGGCTACATATGCAGGGGAATATATGGGAACTCAATTCAAAATTGGCGTGATAAAGCTAATATCGTTATCATACAAGTTATTGTTCCATTTACTATTTACTAAGAGAATATGCCCACAAGTGCATGGCTTCTTGAGAATGAATTGACTACTCATTTTGGGATTTTGTCACTAAACTATTTAGAAATATAACAGGTAGAGAGTACCTTTCTGTTGAGTTCCCAATTTTTCCCAAACTTGATGTCTTGAGAATAGTGTGCTAGTGAGGGCCCTGCTAAACAAATGGGTGAGGTTCTAGATGCAATTGAATGAATGATATAGTAAAAGAGGATCAATAAAAATGTTTTACAGAGTAGGCCTACATCTTGGTGGATCTTCCTTGTTGATGGTGTATCATTGGACCTGACTACCTCCAACATCATTGGTCACAGAGGATGAGGATGCCCCCTTGGCCAGTTGAGGGTTTGTTCCTGCATGTTGCTGGCTAATACACACCTGGGGGGAACATGGCAGGAAACCTTCAAGCCGCTCAGTGTGTCCTTGGGGGCAAGTGAGAGTCAAGTGCTGTCACCTGATTACTCGACTCCTCCGTCTAGGCTACTCCTAGCGAAACCAAGGGGGGTGGTCCCTATAAAAATGAATCTATGGCTTTTAAACTATGAAAGATGAAAAGCATATCTAGGAGTTAATGATGAAAAATAATTTGTGCAAGTTAAAATATATTTGTATCCATAGCTTGAATTTTGATCAAATGGTCCTATGAAGTCCATACCCCATTGCTGAAAAGGAGCTTCAACAATGACTGGGGACAAAGGCAATGCAGGTAGTCGTGGCTTCCCAGAAAAGAACTGACACTCTTGGCATGACCTGACATAAGTGTGTACAACTTTAAACAATGTAGGCCAATGATATCCTGCTCTCATGATCTTAGCAGCGGTTGTTCTTGGAGCATAATGCCCACCACATAATCCCGAATGCATTTCCATTATGATGGTTTTTGATTCTTCAGGATTTACCCATTTTAAAACAATCCCATCCGGGTTTCTCCAACCAAGACCATTTTGCGTTAAAACATACTTTTCAGCCTTCAACCTTAGGGCCCTCCTTTGATGGTCAACAAGGTAGTCAGGACAAGACAAATTTTTCAAGAAATAGATAATGTCCCTATACATCAATGTGTAGAATACAAGGTTTCCGTTCATTAACGAGATTAACTGCACTTTCACTACCCCTTTCAGTTAATAACTGAGCGAGAACTTGCCCTTTCACAATTTTAATTGGTTTGATCTGTAAATCATACTCTTGGATACGTGAAATCCAATTCCCTCGTACACCTATACCATCGGTTTGTGAGAATACATCCTTCACTGCTTGATATGGTACGTATGCTTTGATCTTAGAGTATCCAATATAAGTCCTAAAATGTTTTAGGGCTTTAACTAGAGCATAGGCTTGTTTTTCAGTAGTGGTGTCCTTTAACTCAATATCTCACAAGTTCTTACTCATGAAGGCTATTGGTTGCTCATGGTTTTCATTGTTCTTTTGCAACAACACTCCAGCAATGGTATCCTTAGATGCATATGAATAGATTAAGAATTCTTTGTTGTAGTCGGGGCACACTAGGACAGGCACAGTTGAGATAACTTTCTTTAATTTGCTGAAAGATAACTCACAAGTTTTATCCCAAACAAATTTCACATCCTTCTTTAAAAGAGCATTTAGAGGCTTAGCTAATTCCGCTAGGTTTGGAATAAATCTTTGAACAAAGTTTATTTTACCAAAGAAAGACTGAAGGAAGCCAACATTATGAGGTGGAGGGATAGCATTAATAGCCTGGACACATTCAGGGTCAATCCGAATTCCATCATTAGATACAATGTGTCCCAAAAGTTTACCTTCATCTATTCCAAACGTGGAGTTTTTCGGGTTTAAAGATATACCAAATTTCCTACACTGATAAATTTTTTTCCTCAAATGCTTTACATGATCACCTCACTCTTTGGAGAACACCGTTAGGTCATCTTGATATATAGCAATGATTTTTTCGATGAGGTCACTAAATGCTTGATCCATGGCTCGTTGAAAAGTTGATCCAACATTTAACAATCCAAAAGGCATCCTTATATACTTGTAAGTTCCCCAGGGAGTGTTAGTTTTTCAACTTTTAATCAATATTATCTAGCATCTTAACTGAAAGAATAACAAGCACAGCATAACACAAGAGACACAAAAGTTTTCCTCAGGGAAACCATAAAGGAGAAAACCCCGCAACTCCCTCAGAGATTGAATCGTCACCAATACAATATCACAAAATGGAAAACCCCAAAACAAGATAGTTTTCTGCAGCTCTCTCTCTTTCCTCCTATGCAAACTTGTCTTCTCTCTCTCACTAATGCGAACTTGAGTGAGTGAGTGTGTGTCCAAATGAGAGAGCCTTGCTCTCTATTTATACTTTACCTTGGGGTGACCTTTTTAACCAACTGGGTCGACTTCTTTGGGAGACCTAGAAATACATTTGCAATTGACTCTTTAGGGGGTCTATTGCCCCGACTTACATGGGAGGCTTTTACCTCAATGACCTAGTATGACTAAGCATCATAATGGCATCCCCGAGCGGAGGAAAAACATCTCCGACGGAGGTACAAATAAAATACAATAATAATAACAATATAAAATACAAGGGAATATCTTCCGAAGTTACAATAACAACAACAGGGAGTTGTGAAAGTTGTTTTTTCTTTATCCTCTTGCCTAATACACACTTGATTATATCCTGAAAAACCATCCAACATTGATAACATTCCAGCTCCTGTAACACTTTGCGACAAATTTTCCATATTGGGCAAAGATGCTTGATTCAAATTTCTGAAATGTATGCATATCCTTATTTCTCCATTTTCTTCCTTACAATTACCGGATTTGATACCCAAGTAGTGTGTCGGACTGGTCCTATGATCTCGACTGCTAACATCTTCTCGAGTTCCTTTTTTACCAAAGGGCTAACATAGGATATATATTTCGCAACTTTTGTCGATAAGGCTTAGCTCCCTCATTTAAAGGAATTGTATGTTCAATGATAGTGGGATCATATGTTTTGAGATCATCATATGTTGAAGGAAAAACATCCTTATACTCACGAATTAGATTTCCAATGGCCTTTCTCTCCTTTGGGAATGCGTTCTTCCCAATTTTAATCATTTTAGGAGTAGCTGGAGATCCTATGTTTATTTCTATCACCTCATCTATGGGCTCAGATCTTCCCCCTTTATTGAAGTTCTTTTCTAAAGGGATTTATAATTTCATGATGTCAACATCTTTCACAGATAAATCCTTTATTTTATCATCTAGATCAACATTGTAATTTTGGAAATTGTCCACACAATGAAAGAATGAGATAATTTGAGCATCATCATAAAAAATTTGCCAATGGTCTTGATTATTAGGAATAGAAGGTCTGAACAAGACTTCAACTTTGCAATCTCTTTTCTGTTAATTTTTCAGTGCAGCTGCGAGACCCATTCTCAGAGAGACCCATTCTCAGAGAGAATGGTACCCTAGTTAGTTAACTAGGGTTCCTGGTCAAGTTAACTAGGCAGAGTAATGTGTAAGACCCTAGAAGGTACCCTAGGGCCCCCAGCTGTCTCCTGGGGTTCTTGGTCGAGGACCAAGCAGATGGATGCCATGGCAAAGTCCCTAGCATGTAGCTAGGGCCCCTATTTGTCTCTAGGGTATTCTGGTTTGGGACCAGACAGTTTCTTGGTCGAGGACCAAGCAGATCCTGCAGGTTGAGACAGAGACATCCTAGGTCCTGCAGATGGTTGATCAACATTCAGTCTAGGACTGAATGCTCAGCTTGAGGCTGAGGACCATTCTCTGGGAGAATGGAGAACCTGGTCATGGACCAGATGGTTGGTCAACATGTCCTAGTCTAGGACTGGGCTCAGCCTTGGGCTGAGAAGCCATTCCTTGAGAATGGAGGCACTTGGTCAGTTACCAAGATTATGATGTGTGATGTCCTCTTCTCCTAGGTCTTCGAGATGGATGAGTTGGTTGGTCTTCTCAAGGGACTGGCCACCCCTTGTGGAAGCTACTAACATTTGACCTAAGGAGCAGTTGAGAGGACCACATGATCACATCATTTGTGTGAACCCTTCCTTATACAATGATAATGAACTTTCAGGTTATATGGAACATTTGTACATTTGAGAGAGAGATGACTGGTTGTACCTTTCCACCTTGGGTGATTTACTTTTGGTCTATTAGTGTTGTGGTACCCTGTCTTTGATTTGTGGTAAATAGAGTCATTGACCCACCTTTTATTTATACCACCCTTGTTGTTTTGATCTTATGGGTACTTTGGATGTTTGTCCACTTTATGAGGTTATTTTTTTTTTTTTTTATTTTTATATATTTTATATTTTTTATATATACCTTTTTTATGTTTTATTTTTTATTTTTTTTATATATATACTTTTTTATATCCTTTATTATTTTTATTTTATTTTTTATTTTTATCTTTTATTTATTTATCTTTTATTTTTATTTTAAAGTGGCCTTTCCCTAATTTAATGAGATCCTAATTTTTTTATTATTCTAACTTTTAATTTTTTAATCTTTCCTAATTCTAAGGAATCCTAATTTAAAGGATTATTTTAATAATCCAAATACTATTTAATGAAGTCCTATTCTTTCATTTTCTATTATTATCCTATCTTCATATATCTCAGCTTTGATTTATCTCTGCTTGGCGTCAAGGGTTTAAAAGTTCTGCTGCTTGCTTTGGAGGCTGCCCACCTGCTGATGTTTTACATATACCTCATATCTGATTTTTTAGAGGATTGATGTCAAGGGTTTAAAGACTGTTCTGCTTGCTCACCTGCCTGTTTAGGCCGCCCACCTGCTGGAGATTATCATCATCTCAGATCTGATCTGTTTGACTGATATAAAGTTTTATACTGCTAGGGTCTGCTGCAAGTTCGCTGAAGCTATTGTGACTGAGCAGTGACCCCTTTGAGGACTGTTTGCTGATTTGTTGACTGTTGAAATAGAGGCCACATACCCTAGTGAATCACTTTTCTGCTTCTTGGTCTGATTGGTGTAGCCGTCTGCTCCTAAGGTCTGATCTATGGCCCTTTATGGACAGCTGAGAGCTGGCCGCAGCCCTTGTTGGGTTGTTTGTTGACATATAAAGGGGGCCGCAGTCCTAGGGTTCCACCTCCACCTAACCATGAGCCTGTTGAGGCCTTGTTGAGCTCTGATCTGCTAACAGTGAGCCTGTTGAGTGCATAATTGTGGAGGTCGTGAGCCCTGTTGGTTTGATCTATTGTACCAAGACCTTATTGAGGACAGATCTATTGTATTCTGACCTTGTTGAATCTGATCTATGTGTTTGTGATCAGATCTAATATGCTGAACCTTTACTGTGGCCAGATCTTTGTGCTGTGTCTTGTTTGTGGACTGATCTATGTGCTAAGACTTGTCTTTGATTCAGATCTATTATGCTGAGACTTGATTAAGATTGTCACTGTGTTCTTGACTGTCTTTGACTATTTGACTGTATCTCAACCTGTCATCTCTCTCTCTCTGGTTTGTACTACCCTCTTGTAGGGTCTGATAGTTTCCAGATTTGACTGGCCTCTCTGAGGCACAGTGTTTACTGAAAGTAAGTAACTCTTCTGAGTATTTTATAGGAAGGGTCCCACACACAAGTAAGTATCTTCTCCTTTATTATTATGTGGTTAAATTATTTATTGCTGAAGATTAATTTAGCACAGTGACCTAACTGGTAGTGTTAAAAGTACTTTAACACAGTGACCGACCTGAGAGTGCTAAAGGTGTGAAGTTGAAAGAGATGAAAATTATGTTAGAAGTTATTGTTGTACTATTTCATATTTAATTTCAGTATTTGTTTATCTACTTTGTGCATTAAAGTATGATGAATTGTTATTTTTCTGTACATAACCCTAACTTGATGAAATTTCAACATTTTCTTGAGGTGCTCTGGGACTTCAAAATTACATGTAGTTACTGATAATGCGTTAGCCAAAACGGTTTTTTCTCTTGGAATAGCTTTGATAGAAAATGCATCAAACATCTCAATAACATCCCACACAACATTCCTATAGTCTCGAAGTCGATTTTGTTTAGCTGCAAATTGATTTTTAACTTGAGAGACAATAAGATCTGAATCCCCTATAACACTTAAACATTTAATCTTTTGATCTCTGGCCACTTCTAATCCTGGAAGTAATGCTTCATACTCGGCCACGTTGTTAGTGCATTCAAACTCAAGGCGGAAAGAGTAGATTCTCTCTTCACCCGAAGGTGAAGTCAGTACAACACCATCTGCCACACCATGTCGAGATTTATCCCCATCGAAATTCATTTTCCAGATTTGACTAGGAGTAAAAGGGTGTTGTCTAATTTCTTCCCAATAATTTTCCAATACCATATAGTTTCCAACCTCATCTATAGGATGCATAGCTTCCTCAAAAATATAGTTGGGGGTTTCGACATGTTCAGTCATAGGTTTCTCATTTATGAGCCAATGGTCCAAAAATCCAGAGGTTGGGTAGACAGGGTCTTGGTGGATGGGTGGGTGGAGGGCTAAGAGGCAGCATGAGTGCTACATCCTTCTCTCGACGGAATAGGAATCTCAGGTTGTAGGAGGAAGCTCGGGAAAGTGTGTGGACGAGGGGAGGGAGGCTGAGTATCTATCGGTATGGGCTCAAACTCTCCCGTGATATCCGTAGGAAGGGAGAACTCCTGGAAGAAAGTCTGATCTGACGAATCGCTCTCCAACTCAGGGGGATCCTAGGAAGATGGCTCTTCCCACCAGTAGTGTGGGGTAGGCCTCTAGCTTGCCTCGCAAGGTTGTGATTCATAACAACCAACATCTCAGGGATCGTTCTGAAACTTCTCTCTTCAGGGGGGAGGATTCCTCTCACTTCCCAATCCTCGAGAGGGTGGGAGATGTCATCGCTAAGGTCCTCTATCTGGTGATCTTCCTCCCTATGTGCGGGTAACTCAGGTGTGAGCCCCAAACTCAACTGGCGGGGAATGCCCCATGCCTCCTCATCTATCATGGTGGAATGGTCATCTAAGGATAATTGAGCCAACAGATCTCGGAGGCCTGAAAGATGAAGGTGACCACTAGAGGCCCCCTCTCGTATCTCAGTAGGCTCATGCCCCTTGGGAGGTGGGGTTAGATCGCTCATGAGGTCCTTGTGGATAAGTTGGCGGATACATTCTTCGTCGGAATCACCTTCGGACGAGTGCATCCCAGGGCTAGAGAGCCACCGCTCAAACTGGTGCCCGACTCTGGTGTGGTCATCAATGTCCTCTCTATCGTCACCAAAGGCCATAAACATCCCCTCAGGGCTTGGTTCCCACTCCCCATAGGTCCTCTGCATGGCTTCCTCCATGCCCTTGATATGTCCCTCATAAAAGGGTTCCCGATAAACCCTCATTAAAACCCCATTGGGGTCTGGAATGGAGGCGTAAGATAGATCCATATGCAAATGTCCTCCTAACCTGGCTACCCATTTCCTGGACAGGAGCATGCCGTAAACAGGGGGGAGATCAATAACCACCACATCCATGAGTGTGGATATGTCCAAACATGAGAAAAGATTTGCTTTGAGGTTCTTGATCAAGCCATAAGTTGGAACTTGTCTGGAGTCTATTCCGCACACATTTCCGTAGGGGCGTGTCACTTATAGGCCCAAGGCCTTCATGATACGTAGCGGCATGACATTCATAGAAGCCGCTGAATCAAGCATGCAGTTATGCAACAACATGTCTTGAATATGAAGGGTAAGATAGAAGGGCTGATTCCCCCAATTCTTCTGCTTGTATATGGCAGTATGGATAGTGATCGCGGGGTCCTCGGTGTCCCTCTCATCCTCATGGGCTACCTCAGGGGCATCTGTGGAGGTAGTGGGAAACTCCCTCTCTACAGGAATGCTATCAAGGAACTCAGTAATCTGGTTCCGGACTAAAGGGAGCTTCGCTAGCTCAGCAATGGGGACACTTTGCATGATTGTTGCCAACTCCTTTTCTAATTCTATACCGCACCCAAAGACCTCATTAGATGAGTGGAGGCTAGTGTCAAGGTCGGGTTGAGGGACCTTGCGCCTCTCCATGAAGGGAGTAGGTCTTGGTTCATCCCTGTGTCTTCTATAGATTCTAATTCTTTCTGGATCATGGCTCACAGGGTGAACGAGTAGACAGGCAGGGCTCACCTCTTCTACAGACTCTTTTTCTTCCTCCTCATCCTCAATGAGGATCCGGCCGCAGTCCAAGTCAAAAGGTATGTCATTGATGAAGTTAATGTTTTCCATGTGTTCTTCAGGTTCAGTGTAATGACATTCAGACTCAGGATGTTCGTCCTCACATTTCTCACACCAATGGATGGCCCTCGTGTCGGGGCAATAGGGGGCCTTTTGTTTTCTTCAGTGTTGGGCCTCCTGTTGGGGTTCCAATACGGCTTGGGGCCATATGGAGCCTTGTATCTGTCCGAGTCCCTATTCTTTGCAAGGTCTCTAGTTAGGAGAGTTAAAGTTTTTATCATTTCTTGCATTTTTTCTGCTGTCTCAGATTCAGTGTGATCTTTTGCAGGTTCTTTTCCCTTGCGGACACGGGAATCGGCGCATGAAGATGAGGGAGCGTAATGGTCGAAAACGTTCTGTTTTCCCATGGACGCTGCATTTGCTTCAGCTTTTCTCGCATTGTCCTGGGCTATTATTAATGTGGTGGGTTCCTTATCCTTCAGATGGTACTGTTATCACACCATAGTAGCACGGCTACTATTTTTGCTTAGCGGATATCTGCACATTCCAGAGCTTCCATTATTCAGAGCTTGGCTATGATGATTATATATTTCGAGATCACTCATGATCAGAGCAGTGTATTATTCAGACTTATGTTAGACCTTGTGTCAAGGCTGAGCCTCGAGAGTTCAGATTTGATACGAATGTGACCCTTTATTCCATACAGTTTCAGTTCAGTGCCTAGCGATGTATTGCAGCAGTGTTTCAGATGATATATGATGATTATTCTTGTGATGATGTTGTATGACCTATGGATGTTTGATCATTGACTGTGGATTATTATCTTGTTGCTTCAATCTTGTTCATAGCATTGGCTTGGTAAATAATTCATGATGTGGGAAAATATGCAACTTAAAATGAACTATAAAATGGACATTTACTTGCACATTTAGGTTGTTTGACAAAACTCACTGGTTTCCCACCTTACATAGATATGGTCTTTCTTGACACCAGCTGTCTGCTAGCTTAGGCTCCACCTTCACTTGACTTTATCCATACATGACTTTCCTTATTTGACTTTAAACCTTGACCTGTCTTACTTAACTTTTTGGTGCTGAGGACTTCCCCTTTTTCTACCTCTGTGTTTGGACCGCATCCCTGTATGTTTAGTGTCTCGGCTCTGAGTTGGTGACAAAACTTGCTTTTGGTGAGTTGGATTGTAGGCCTAAATCATTCTGGTCGGTTGTCTCGATGTTTGGCACTGGCTCAAACTCCCCCTAGTCACTTGAGATGTTGTTGGCTAAAACTGAAAGCTCATGTACCTTATGGAAACTTATATAAATTCGCCCATGGAAACTAAAAAGGGCAAGAGCGATGAACTGCTAAAAATGCTCCTCAAAGAGAATAAGAAAGGTCCAAAAAGCAATGGTTCTTAAATCCTATATCTAAGCAATTGCTGACTTATATTGATATGTAAACATGCCCTGGATGCAAGCTGCAATTAGTTGTGCTTATCAACACACTTGAGATCCGAAGGGTTATGTAGGACAAAAAGGCCATGAAATCAAATTGAATGATCCTAATGAACTTGGATCAACTTGATGTAGACATGATGCCTAAGTTGAATAAACACTCTCTAAACAACTTATCCATGTGTGAGGCACAACCATCCCCCGTGTTATTTTGTCCAACACAGAGTTTGTATCTTCCCCTTTCTCCCAGTCCAAAGTATCTTTTAGTTGAGTTTAGACAAGTCACTCCTTTGCCCAACCTTGTTCCTAGCCTTCATCCTTAGCTAGCAGTTAGACCATGTCCAATGGGTGAGTTTGTCATTTAAACTATTGTGCAAGTAACTACAAATAACAAAGGAATATGCTAACATGATTAATGCCACTGAATGGAAGTTATACTTTAAGTTAAGCCGTGAGTATGATTTGAGGAACATGTCTTAGTCTACTGATATATTTATCTTGGGTTGTATATGGACTTAGTCAAACCTAGTTTGACTATGATCATATCTTAGGATCCGTGTTGATGTGGGCCATGAAGGCTTATTGATGATGATGTATGGGCCTACATACTCCTATTTATTATACTATATGATGGACATATGATTCAGATGATGATTGATACAATTAAGCAGGTTTTATTTTTACTTCAGATCATCAGATTATGCACTGTCCATATATGGTGGACCCTATAGCTAGCCCATCAAGGCAACCCATGGTGTATGAGTACACATTCTTAGTAGATTTGGGCGTTTTGGATCCAATGAGACACTTATCTTTCAGTTCCGGGCACTTCTGACAGTGATAGATGCAGTTTTCCACTTGTTGACCAGATTTGGGGCTGATTTCCCGGCCTGAGCAGCAGGGGCCATGAGAGGCCAGTTCACCTAGGCCGCTGTGTGAGGAGGGGGTGGTCCAACCACTTGTTATTACCATTTATCCACCCTTCTGGAGAGCCTGGCAGGCTCAGTTTGATAGCGTAGGTGCCCTAGGAGGTAGTTTCAGCACTTTCACAGTTACCGAGGCAGTCCAGAGATGGGATAAAAGGGTCATTGAGGAATTCGATTTGGGCAATTGAGGCAAGGTTTTGGCACTTGGTTTTCATAGAGGTATTCCAGGGTGAACCCCCTATCTTCCAGCCAGTTTTCACCACTTGGGTGGGTCCACAGAGGCTACAGGAGGCCTTTTACTGCTTGTCTGTCACAGATTTTGAGGACAGATTTGATCATTTATATTTATTTTGGACATATTTTATTATTTTATTGTGCCATGGGGATAAACTAGTAAGGATTGATGCCTCCTAGCCCCATCATGAGCTCCATATGTCATGTCCCAGTCATATGAGGTGGGCTTTTGTACTTTTACCCCCTCTAGTGGATGACGTCATCCTCCATGAGTACCTTTTAGCTATGACGTCATCATTATTTGAGTGATCCATGTGTTATATTGTTATGTTTCATTTTATCCATTGATCATGTATTGAGATCTTTTAATCTCAACCACTCATTTCAAAAGGTGGTTATGAGATCTAGGGTTTTGGTCTTTATTATCCTATATAAGGAGGAGACCCCCTCATTGTAAAATGATCTAGAGATTTTGGCTCTTGGCTCTTGGAATAAAATTTCTATCTTTTGGAGTACATGCTTGGGTTTGGAGTGGATGTTGGTTGCTTTGATTGTAAATGCTTTTGTCCATTGCAATGGAGGATCTATTGTAGTTATCTTGCATATTTTGCCATATCTTTTTACAGGTTAAGAGGACGTTTTTGACAAGTGCGAATTGGTGGGGAGGCTTGCTCTTCAAGCTTGGAGGAAAACGTTTTGGTTAAACAGGGAGTGGTTTTGTCTTTGTGTCAACTATTCTTTGCTTAGCTCTCTCTTGCTTGTATCTACCTTCAACATGTTAAACTAATTGATTTTTTGCTCCTTGGTTTTGACAGGTTAGAGGGACACACATGTGGCTTGGAAAGATCGATTTGGCAAGAGGGCTTCAAAAATTCTTCATTTGATCTTTGGCAAAAGTAATCCTCATCTCAACTAGCATTCATCTCTTCATCCAGGTATGCTCCAAAGGTATGGTCTTCTTCTTCCTTGGCTTATCCATAACTTCTAGATCATAAAAAACCCTAATTGATTAAAACCCTCATTTTTACTTTTTCTTAGATCTACTTGGATCTAGCGTAGATTTTGGAAAGATATTGGAAACCCACCTCTATAGTATCCACGACAATTTAGATCTATAGTTTGGTGGTGATTGGGTTCCATTTGACACACTTTCCAAGGCACTTAGCCCTCCTTGAGCAAAATCGCACCACTTGGGAGAAGCTAGTTTGGTTGGTTCCAAGACATGGGTAGGTGAGATCCCACTTGATTCATGATCCTCATACTTGATAACCTACCCCTAGTGCTTCACCTTGTTGATTTTTGCCTTGTGGGCCCCATTCCTCATTTTGAGGGTTGTGCCCCACTTGGGTCAATTTGGTGATGCATTTTCAATCTCAGATCTATGGAGATTTAGCCATTGGATGCCCTTAATTTTCAAGATCCACATTGATACTTGCCTAAACTACTTGGATCTACAATTTGGTGGCCATTGGACTTGATTTGACACACCTTTCCATGCTTTTAACCCTCCTTGGGCAAAGTCGCACTCCTTGGTTGTTTGAGTTTGCCCACTTGTGGGACATGGTTGGTTGAGATCCCACTGGATTTGGAACAAGCACACCTTGAAACCTATACCTAGTATCTCACTTTGTGAAGTTCTGCCTTGGGGGTATCATTCCTCATTTTGGGGATTGTTGTCCACTTGGGTCACATAGTGAAATATTTGATTTACTTAAATCCGACCATCACATCTCGAATAGCCCACTTGATTTGCATCCTAGGTGTCTCGATCTACATTTCCACATCTCTTTTGACTCCATTAGCTCATCCATCAAGGCACTAGTCCACCTAGGGCAATTTGCACTCCTTGGGAGTTGTGTCATTTCCTATATCCCATATGTGGGCATCTCTAATTTCATCTTAGATCCATAGATCTACTCATTACATGCCCCTTTGGTACCATTTGCACGCTTAACTTCACCTAGTGGGTCCCATTTGAACTATTTCCATATCCCAAGGAAGTGGGTCCCACTTGTGTATTACATGGTACTAGATCTTGACCTTTGATCTCATTATGTGGCCTAAATCATTCATTGGTTGAAACATAAGTCATTCCTTAACCCTCTTTCAACCACACTTAAACTTCTAGGTGCACATAACCTTGCATTGGTTTCCGTAACTTGTCTTTTACATATCCCTAGGAACCTTTGTTTGGGTCCAATCATCATTGATTGGTTATAGGGTCTCCCCCTAGGTCTTGATTCATCTTGATCTAAAGTGAAGAGTGCGTCGGTTGACGTGACTCCCAGCTTGCATTGGGAAGCGTGGCATCTCTTGGGTCACCTCTTTAGTTGTCCATCTCCTCTACCATCCCGGATGGGATACCACTAGGGACAACTACAAGTTGTGTGATAACAGGTACCCTAGCCATCCTTCAACAGAATCGAGGTAGTGTATAAGAATGGTTGGGTCCTTTGGGCGTATTGTCTCAAGGATTTGAGCTACGACCTTGTCGAATCGTTGGTTAAATTCATGTATGGTTTCATTTTCTTTCTTTTTAATTCCTGCTAGTTGGCTAAGCAAGTACTTTCCATCTAATTTGACCGACCAGTCCTTGGTAAGCTTGGTCACGAAGTTGTCGTAACCGTCAATCGATCCATCTGGTAATCGGTCAAACCACTTGCGGGCATCGCCCTCAAGTGACATGAATAACCCTCTCATGAACACATCCTCATCAATGGGCCCCATAGGCTTCCATGTGTTGCCACACAGATTCAATGTGGTCCTCGATGGTGATGGCATTGCTCCCACTAAATTTATGAACTTTTTCAAAGTATTTATCTGGCATATCATGGGGAGCTCCCTGAATTTGGGCAAAGTTCAAAGGTGAAGCTCTCGCCCTGTTTCCAAAGACACGTGGACCAGGAATTTTGTGGGCCATCTGATTGTTTAAGGGTGGATTTGGGGTTGTGGAATTGGGTGGCACCACTATGTAGGTGAAACAACAGAGTCAATTATCCGCCAAAACGAGCTAGGGGAGTGCTCACCAAGGGTTCTTCTGACGTAAGGGGTGTATCATGAGTAACGTCAGAACGATCTAAACTACAGAGGTTGTATGGATGGGTTCGGCCTCTAGTGGAGCCGCGGGGTGGAGTCGCTAGGTGAACTAGGAACCTTGTTCACCGAAGGTAAGTTGTCGTGGGGGAGTGGAGAGTGATACAAAATAATGCTGGCTATAATAAATTATGTAAATGGAAATCAACCGACAGAGTTTAAGTAGAAATGCGATGATGAAAAAGAAAAAACGACAAAAGGACTCAAACTCTAAAAGCGCGGGGTAAGCCTTTACCTTCCCGGCAACGACGCCAAAAATGTTATCACACAGACTATAGCTGCTACTATGAGTATCCCGTCTGGGACGGTAGAGGGCAAGCAGCCAGGTAGGTGACACCTGCAAACGCCAAGTCCACTGTTCGAAGAACGGTCGTCACATCGGATGAGGCATTTGTCGCTCTAGACAAGGAAAATAGCCAAGTCAAGGGGGAGACCTTGCTCAACGAGTGATGGTTGAGGAAACAGAACAGACACCCAAATCCCAAAAGAGAAACAGATGCAAACAAGAGATGAGTGTCAAATGGACCCTAAGCTTGATTCCAGCTAAACATTGGACACAAGAATGAAATAAGCGGGGTATGGAATGTGACCAGCTCTTGTATGTGATGAAGTACATGAATTAAATCAACAATTATATGGCTAGAAATCAACTAGGGATACAAAACAAACTAGAAGTGGTGAAATGATGCAATTCTGCCAAAGGAAGAGGATTGATTAAGTGACGCAATGGACCTAGGGCAGCAACAAATTAGTGTTTTTATGCACTTCTAGTAAATGAGAACTTGATTTCTGATATTTAAATGGCAATTGAAACACAAATCAAGCACACCCAAAACCCAAAAAAAAGACCCTAGCTGCGTGATTGAGCAAGCTGCCCAAGGGGGGTGAAATCAGAAAATGACTAGTGTCTATGGGGAAGGGTAAATGGAGTCGGAATGATCTATAATTTTGGAATTGGACTCTGAAAATTATATTAGAAGCGGGTTTGTAAAGAAAATAAGTTTTTAACGGTGAATTTTTGGATTTTTAATTTTAGGGTTTATTTTGTTTATTTTCAGCTCAGCAAACACAGTGAAGATGACAATGAGAAGACACGATAATGAAGAATACCTGAAACAACGATGAAATGGAGTGCTTTGTACGGGGACCAGCCGAAAGATCAAGTGTTGGAAGCCCTGCGTGTTTCCTTGAGCGTGGAGAGCAACTGGACACCAAGTGCGCCCTCAACAACCTGCCACAGTAGGACAAAATCAATAGCTGAAGCAAATTATGAGTTAAACACATCAACTAGATGGAAAATGATGAAGGAAATGAAGTACAAAATGTAAATTTCACTTCGCTTTGAAGTTCTCCGGAGTTTGGAGCAAGTGTGGAGCATCACCTCCAAAAATTGCGCCTCTCCAAATGACCAGCAAAGCTGCAAATCGAACCAACAAAGAAAGATGGACAAACACCACAAGTTATCTCAACAATGCATCCATAAACAAACATACAGTAACATAATAACACTCCACAACACAATGTCTCAAGTCACCGAATGGAATGGGTCTCTCAATATCAAGTGCAAGTGCAAAAATGCCAAGAGGAGTTACAAATGAATGAGCTTCTTCTCTTATAGAGAAATCTCCAAATATCAGCCCCATTCCCACCAAAACGAGTAGCTGGGATTAAATCACCAAGAAGCCAAACGAATGGCTAAGATGGAGTGAAGGAGGGGGGGGGCAAATTACCCTCATGCGCCCAAGGGAGAGAAGGGGCCATTTGTGGAGCCCATACAATGTGCAAACAAGAGGCTAGGGTGTGTCTATGGGCTAATTTAGCCCCCTAGACCATACATCCAAAGTCTCACATCATAAAAATTACAAAATTTGATGTTTTACATAGTGAAAAACGCCCCTCTATGGGCAAATTCGCCCCATGAGTAGAGTTGGGCATAAATGAGGGCTCCACACCAAAATTAAGTGTCCAAACATAGCAAAAATGACATTAGGGGATCCCCTTACCTTTACTAACCATTGCACTTACCATTTCAATAGTTAACTTATCCAAATTTGATTTTCCATAATTAGTTAATTGCTGGTTTTATTTCTGAAGATGTATGTTGCGCTTTTGACGCACTTATATTGGTCGGATTGACGAACCGTCTGCTGCATCGCGGTCGTAGACCCCAAACATACTAGACGTGGTCACTAGAACGACCACGATCCATCAATTTTCCATTGTTTGCTCAAGATCAAAGATTTTTAATTAAAACAGGTCCCTAGTGACCAATAATAATTAAAAATCTCATCAACGCTTCAACATTTTATGAATCTGACACTTGGAGGCGCATATGGGACCCCAAGGCATGATAAATGACCAAAATCGAAATCTTGATCGCAACTTTATTCGGGCCCATTTTTGGCCTGGTCAACCTAGTTTGACCAAGTCAACTCTGGTCAAAATGGTAATGGCTGAAACCTGCATGCAACATGGAGCGCCAAGGCTTCCTTATTTATGTTAGTACTGTTATCACACAACTTGTAGTTGTCCCTAGTGGTATCCCATCCGGGATGGTAGAGGAGATGGACAACTAAAGAGGTGACCCAAGAGATGCCACGGTTCCCAATGCAAGCTGGGAGTCATGACAGCCGAGGCACTCTTCACTTTAGATCGAGATGAATCAAGACCAAGGGGGAGACCCTATAACCAATCAAAGATGATTGGACCCAAACAAAGGTTTCCTAGGGATATGTGAAAGACAAGTTACGGAAACCAATGCAAGGTTAGGTGGACCTAGAAGTTTAAGTATGGTTGAAAGAGGCTTAATGGATGACTAGTGCTTCAACCAATGGATTATTTAGGCCACATGATGAGATATAATGACAAGATCTAGTACCATGAATTAAACAAGTGGGACCCACTTCCTTGGGATATGGAAATGGTTCAAATGGGACCCACAAGGTGAAGTTAAGGGTGCAAAAAGGTACCAAGGGGTATGCAAGAGGTAAATCTATGGATCTAAGATGAAATTAGAGATACCCACATGTGGGATCTAGTACTTGACACAACTCCCAAGGAGTGCGAATTACCCAAGGTGGATTAGTGCCTTGATAGATGGGTTAATGGAGTCAAAAGAGATGTCAAATTGTAGATTGGGACATCTAGGATGCAAATCAAGTGGGCTATTCAAGACGTGACGGTTGGATCTTACTAGATCTAATGTTTCATGATGTGACCCAAGTGGACAACAATCCCCAAAACAAGGAATGATACCCCCAAGGCAGAACTTCACAAAATGAGACACTAGATGTAGGTTTCAAGGTGTGCTTGTTCTAAATCCAATGGGATCTCAACCACCCATGTCCTACAAGTGGGCAAACTCAACCACCCATGTCCTACAAGTGGGCAAACTCAAACACCCAAGGAGTGTGACTTTGCCCAAGGAGGGTTAAAAGCATGGAAAGGTGTGTCAAATCAAGTCCAATGGCCACCAAATTGTAGATCCAATTAGTTTAGGCAAGTATCAATGTGGATCTTGAAAATCAAGGGCATCCAATGGCTAGATCTCCATAGATCTGAGATTGAAAATGCATCACCAAATTGACCCAAGTGGGGCACAACACTCAAAATGAGGAATGGGGCCCACAAGGCAAAAATCAACAAGGTGAAGCACTAGGGGTAGGTTATCAAGTGTGAGGATCATGAATCAAGTGGGATCTCACCTACCCTCGTCTTGGAACCAACCAAACTAGCTTCTCCCAAGTAGTGCGATTTTGTTCAAGGAGGGCTAAGTGCCTTGGAAAGTGTGTCAAATGGAACCCAATCACCACCAAACTATAGATCCGAATTGCCGTGGATACTAAAGAGGTGGGTTTTCAATATCTTTCCAAAATCTAGCTAGATCTAAGTAGATCTAAGAAAAACAAAAATGAGGGTTTTAACTTTTAAGGGTTTGAGACCAATGAAAAAGAATGGATGGATATAGACACATACCTTGTAGATCTTACCTCAATTGCTTATGACCACCTTGCAAATTGATAGCATCCTCCTATGTGTATATTCAAGAGTGAGATCGAAGAGCTACAAGCCAAAACGTACTTCTCCAAGATTGCCAAATCGTCCTGCTCCTACAAGACAAGATCAAGTGAAACAAGCCAAGTAAGATGATTATGAAAATGATGGAAAGATGTAATGGAAAGCACCAACTATGTCACAAAGATACAATAATGATACTCCCTTTCACCAAGATCAACCCAAGAGAGAATATGTGGATCCCTCCAACAATAACCGTCAAGAAATCGCCCTCCTCTTCACCAATTCGACTTTCCTGCAAGAAAACAAGATGTAGCTCCAAGATCCACAATGATACATAGAAGAGATACTGTATACTCAAGATGCAAGAGAATCCACAAGACAAGAGCAATATGCTCCACAAAGAAGTGTTCTATTCCAATATTCCAGAGCTCCAAACGCGAGCTATACTATAGGGGGTCTCCTCCTTATATAGGATAATAAAGACCAAAACCCTATACCACTTTACAATACAACATGAAAAATAGTGGTTGAGATTAAAAGATCTCAATACATAATCAATGGCTAAGATGAACCATAATAACATAATACATGGATTGCTCAAAAAGGTGATGATGTCATAGCTAAAAGATACTCAAGGAGGCTGACGTCATCCACTAGAGGGGGTAAAAGTACAAAAGCCCACCTCATATGACTAGGACATGCCACATGGAGCTCATGGTGGGGCTAGAAGGCATCAATCCTTACTAGCTCATCTCCATGGCACAATAAAATAATATAATATGTCCAAAATAAATATAAATGATCAAATCTGTCCTCAAAATCTGTGACAAGAAGCAGTAAAAGGCTTCCTGTGGCCTCTGTGGACCCACCCAAATGATGAAAACTAGTTGGAATATAGGGGGTTCACCCTGGAAGACCTCTGTGAAAACCAAGTGCCAAAACCTTTCCTGAATTGCCCAAATCGAATTTCTTAGTGACCCTTTTATCCCATTTCTGGACTGCCTCGGTAACTGTGAAAGTGTTGGAACTGCCTCCTAGGGCACCTGCGCTGTCAAATTGAGCCCACCAGGCTTTCCAAAAGGGGGTATAAATGGTAATAACAAGTGGCTGGACCACCCCCTCCTCATACAGCGCCCTAGGTGAACTGGCCTCTCATGGCCCCTGTTGCTCAGGCTGGGAAATCAACCCCAAATTTGGTCAACAAGTGGAAAACTGCATCTATCACTGCCAGAAATGCCCGGAACTGAAAAATAAGTGTCTCATTGGATCCAAAAGACCCAAATCTACTAAGAATGTGTACTCATACACCATGGGTTGCCCTTGTTGTCCGCCAAACTGCACACCAGCAGCGGAAATCTTTCGAAAGCTGTCTCTTCACTACAAGTGAGAGAGGTGTGTCCTTGGGGGCAAGCAATGAGCTAGGTACTGTCACCTGAATCCCAGCTCCTCCGTTTAGGAAAACTCCTAACGAAGCCAAGGGGGGTAGTCCCTATAAAAGAGTTTCACTAAGGCTCTAGTATTTATAGTGTTTTTTAGGTGTTGTGATGCAGATGGGTGTTGTTTAGGAGTTTTTGAGAATGAGAGACACAATAATATTATAATGAAACCAAGATAACGCAATCCACGTTGCAACAGAAGATAAGAGATACACTGGATCAAGTATGAATCACACTTTACGCAAATTAAAACAGATACTCCAATATTGATATTTAAGCAAATGAAATATTGCGATTAAGGACCAGTGCCTTATGGAGTCAAAAGTGTAAAAGTGATTGAAATGCTTGATACAAGTGCTTGAAATAAAGGTTCTTGAGAACGTTTTGCAGCTTATCTTGGTAAATTTAAGATTTTAGTGGTCTTGATTATTATGGCTAAGAACAAAGGTATCAAAAGGAGTGGAACCTTATCCAAGAAAAATACTGGCAATCTTAGGTGATAGGTCGGAAGCACCCAGATTGCAAAGAGGGCAAGTGTGCTTGCGGCTTGATCGCCCTCGAGTCTGACAGTGGATTCTCGGCACCACCTCTTATAGGAAGAACTCAGTAATTTGTCTTGGTTGGGGTTTTGGGTAAAATTTTTAATTAAAGTTGTCACTTGTGAATTAGCAAGTCTTCCACCTTTCTGAGTACTAGCCCAACCGTTTCTGGTTGGCAGAGCATACGGGTGTAGGACAGAAACCAAAGTAAATTAATTAAAGGGGTGTGTGGGTTGAAAAGTTTTATTGAAGAGCACTTTGTTCAACTCTCCGACAGAGAGCGCTCTTGACTTGATCTTATGACCACAGTTCAAGAGACTTGCTAATTAATCAATGCCTAATGCAGGGAAAGATGCAAGACTAAAAAATGCCCTCTGATAGAGAGTGCTCTTGACTTGGATTTGGCCAAGTTCAATAGACTTTGGTTCGTTTTAAGAAGCAGATAGTAGTTGTGTTGTAAAAGCAATAAATCAACTTTAAGTGATTAAACCATGTAATAGATTTGAAAGATATGAAATAATGCTTAACAATACTATTTTGCCAAATAAAATAAACTGGAAACTCTAGTGTTCTACCACACAAAATCTAATCTAATAGGTGGGATCGATCTCCGAACAAGATCAACCACTAGAATCCACCAGTCCTGGAAACCTTCCAGCTAACTGGATGTCCACAAGAAGCTGATGGGGGAACGAGAAGCTACCACAAGACTATGTGGCCTTTGGGATACGATCCCAAAGTTAGCTATTCTCTAGTCAAGGTTTGGAAGAGAAGTACAAGATGAAACGAAAAGTACTAAGTAGCAGATGAACTCTAATCTACCCAAGAATCTCTTTCAGGTCAAAGACCGTACTCGGGAGAACATGGGGGTAAGTAAAAATGGAAAATATAACCAAGATAACTTATTTGAAAATAAAAAACTAATTCTAAGAGCGTATTAAAGATCTAAACTAGAAACTCAAACCACTTAAGAGACTACAAGGCTTCTTCAAATGGGGAAGTGAATGTGGGGGCTTAAAAACCCCACTTGCAACTTTATTATGAGAGTACAATTGCCCTTGGGAATGAAACCCTTGTAGGGACTTTGAAAGAAATAACTTGTAAAAACTTGAAACAAACTTCGATGATTTATTACAAAGGATAATACTAATCTTTTTGGTTCAATGCGTCCTCTTGTCTTGATGGCTTCTTAGATCAAAAGTCTCTTGACTTTTACTTTGAAAAATCTATCACAAACCGATAACTCCAATACCCATTAGCATTAGGAAATCAAACAAATTGAAACTAACTAGATCTTATCAATCAACAAAACTAAGGAGATACAAGCTAAGCAAAAATGATAAACTCTTAAGACTTTTAGCTTTTAAACTACTTGCAAGGTTGAGTGAAAGAGTTGAAGTGGCAGCCAATGAACTTTTATTTCATGACATTCAACTCACTGTTTTAAATGGCAGCCAATGGACTTTTATTTCATGACAGTCAACTCATTATTTTAGATGGCAGCCAATGAACTCAACCAAAATGGAAAATAGTGGATTAGTATAGTGACAAAATGGAACTAGATAATCAACAAGAGATAAGATCTACACTAGTAATTTTGAAAACAATGTAACTAGCTATTAAAATTTAAATAAAACTAACTACCAACTAGCATAGTATGAGATCTAAATACCAACGTTAAATCAATGTAACAAGGTACTACTAACAACTTTTATGTTTTTGTTATGTGTTTATGTTTTAGGGCATGAAGAGAGATGGACGAGGAGGGGAGAAGGCTATGGGAAAGGATGGGAGAGGAGAAGGGCGAATGGGATGGAGGAGAGACTAAAAGAGGTAGGACGAGAGCTATAGAAGAAAGCAAAAACGAGAGGAAGGATAAGGCAAAAGGAGAGGGACGAGAGGGAAGGAGGCACAAACCAAAGGCAAAAACGAATGGGAAGTAAAGAGGAGAAGAAGATAAAAGAGATGATAAAAAACGAATGGGAGAAGGGAAAAGATTAGGGCAAGGAGGAATGGACTAGAAAAACAAGAGCAAGAGTTACAAGTGGAACACTTGAGAGGGTAAAAACACTGTCTTGGAAATCCTCCGGTTAACCGGTGATAAGCCGACAACAAGTGTTGAAGAGAGCACAAGGGAACAAATTCCAAGCTATTCCCCAAGGTTGAAGGAACTCCAACCTTATGTCAAACTAAAACTATGGCTTGAAAAGACAAGTAACTAATCTTGGATCAAGATCTAGAAGGGAAGAAAGGGCTTAGCAAGTAAATACAAAGATTCAAGGAGCAAACAAGAAGGCTTGAAGAAGATAGCCTAAAGTAACAAAGTAACCAATATTTTTGATAAAATGGATGGCTCTTAGAGCAAAACTCTTTGAGCTTCTTCTTGGAACAAACTCAACTTCTTATAGATCCTGGAAAGACAACAATTGTTAAAAATCACTTGTGATGGTGAAGATGGGCTAGATGCAACCGAGCTCACACCCCCCTACACCTGGAAAAACCTATTCAAAGACAAACAACTCAATGCAAAAGTGAGATCAAATATATAACTAGTATGCTACGAAAACCAAGGTTATATCAATGCTAGTACAACCGAATACATCCTATTCATATAACTCATTGATCAACATTGCATAATAAACCAAATTGCAAACCACAAATGGTAGATCCTATGTTCTAGAATATA
The DNA here is from genome assembly GCA_027924585.1 of Larix kaempferi. Lineage (NCBI taxonomy): Eukaryota > Viridiplantae > Streptophyta > Pinopsida > Pinales > Pinaceae > Larix > Larix kaempferi. Next base: position 627,069 of record BSBM01001568.1, on the reverse strand, counting down.
GACTTCTAAAGCTAGTTATTTGATCAATCACATAAGCATTTAAATTGAAAGCATAGAAAGAAATCACCTCACAAGAGAAACATTCATCAATGTTGCACAAATCGCATGGACCTCCAAAGTCTAACTTTATTTCCTTAAGCCAATAGCTTGCAATCACAAAAATGGCAGAGTAACTTTACATCCAAAAATCCATGAGATAATAACCCCAAAGGGCCTCTCTTTATAGTAAGAGACTAAGCTAAAACCCTAGGTCGAATTGGCAAAGACAAGTGGTTTGAATTCCAATCAAAGCAAGGCTTGGCATCACAACTCGAGTTTGTGGTAGGTGAAATGGAAGTGGTGGCAAGCTCGACTCTAATGGTAGGTATGAGTGTATCACCATCCAATAAACGAGTTACAACAAGGATAAACGTGAGCCTGAGGTAGGAATGACGTGAGCTTTGAGGAGGTGCGAGCTAGCATGGTGGGTGACAAGTGTAGTGTGGTAGTTACTAACTCGAATGGTAGAAGGAGCCAATCTAAGGGTGATTGCATGGACTAACCAATAGACAAACTACAACAAGGACAAACATGAGCTTAGGGTAGATTGACGTGAGGATCATGAGGATGGCGAGTTGGTTGGTGAAGAGACATGTGGAATGGTGGTAGGCACTAATTCGAATGACAAAGGAGAGCCAAGCTTGGTGATTGATGAGTCATGAGGGTGCCTACCTTAGGCTTTAATGCAAACCACCAACCCAATCACCATTTGACAACACATCAAATCGAGTTTTGCATGAAGGAGGGCGAATTAGCTCAAGTGGATATTCCTTTGGTGACTGGATAGTTGATTGGAATCCTCATAAATGTCTATTGCCATGTCATTTAGCCTTTTATTTTAATCAAATTGATTAATTTTGGAGAGATTTGGATTATCTCCAAAATATTCAATTTTATTATTTTAATTAATAATTTCTCTGTAAATGACTTTTTAGAGAAAATATTAATTATGAGGCTGAATTGACATCCGAAAGTTGGGTTTAGTTGGTCCATGGGTCATGTGTGATTTTTGGCTTATGAAACGAGCCATCAATCACTAAATTCGGACCCCGGACGACTGACATATTACAAATTATTATTTCTCTATTTAAACTATAAAGAAATTTATTAAATTTAAAAAATAATTAAAAAATTAAAAACCCCAATTCCGACGCGTTCGGTAAAAATTTTTCGAAATTTTTTCTGAGGGTCCCAGAGACTTAGGACATAACCAGAACCTATTCTAATAGTGTCTAGTAGGTTTATACATTATAGTTGGGCTCTAATAACCCACCATGGCAAAAATTTCCAAAATTGGGCATTCCAACTTTGGAGGAAGCGGGAGAAAAACCAAGAGATTATATCTCGCCTGAAGCAAAGTATAATCTGACGGTGAAAAAACTCCCTGGAATACCTTAGTTGTTTAATCTAGTCATGGGGAACCGAGCCACTCAGACCCTACTAGCACACTTTATTACAAACCCCCATGGGGCCATGGTCATGTTGACTCAAAAACAAAACTGGCTAGCCAAAACTGGCTAGACCCAAATATATGAAACCCAGATACTCTGGAAGTGAAAACTGATGTGTTCCAACACTGGCGGCTCAATTAGGTTTCAACTATTGTACAAATCAGTTGATAACAGCCGTGATGGGCTAACTGTAGGGTCCACCATATATGGACAGTGCATAATCTGATGATCTGGAGTAATAATAAAACCAGCTGAACTGCACCAATCATCAACTGAATCATGTGTCCATCATATAGCATCATCATCAAGAGTATGTGGGACCATCAATTATCATCAACAAGCACATATGGCCCACATCATCACGGATCCCAAGAAATGACCATAGTCAAACTAGGTTTGACTAGGTCCATATACAACCAAGGATATATCATAACAATAGACTAAGACATGTTCCTCTAATCATACTCACAGCTTAACTTAAAGTATAACATCATTCAGTGGCATTAATCATATTTGTACATTCCGTTGTTATTTATAATTACTCGCATAATAGCTTAAATGACAAACTCACCCATTGGACATGGTCTAATTGCTAGCTAAGGATGAAGGCTAGGAACAAGGTTGGGCAAAGGGGGTGACTTGTCTAAAGTCAACTAAAAGCCACTTTGGACTGGGAGAAAGGGGAAACTACAAAATTTTGTGCTGGACAAAATAACACTGGGAATGGTTGTGCCTCACAAAAGGATAAGCTGTTTAGAGAGTGTTTATTCAACTTAGGCATCATGTCTACTTTTATAAAAAAAAATCCAGTTTCATTAGGATCCATTGATTTCATTTCATGGCCTTTTTGGCCTACATAACCCTTCGGATCTTAGGTGTGCTGATAAGCACAACTAATTGCAGCTTGCATCCAGGGCATGTTTGTATACATATAAGGTCAGCAATTGTTTAGATATAGCTTTTAAGAACCATTGCTTTTTGGACCTTTCTTGTACTCTTCAAGGAGTATTTTTAGCAGTTCATCTATCTTGCCCTTTTTAGTTTCCATGAACGAATCTATATAAGTTTCCATAAGTAGTACATGAGCTTTCAGTTTTAGCCAACAACATCTCAAGTGACTAGGGGGAGTTCGAGCCAGTGCTAAACATCGGGACAACCGACCAAAATGATTTAGGCCTACAATCCAACTCACCAAAGGCGAGTTTTGTCACCAACTTAGAGCCGAGACACTAAACAACAGGGATGCGGTCCAAACACAGAGGTAGTAAAAAGGGAAGTCCTCAATATCAGAAAGTCAAGCAAGACAAGTGAAGGGCTAAAGTCAAGTAAGGAAAGTCATGGATGAGTGGAGTCAAGTGATAATGAAGCCTAAGCTAGCAGACAGGTAATGTCAAGAAAGACCATATATATGCAAGGTGGTGAACCAGTGAGTTTTGTCAAACAACCTAAATGTGCAAGTAAATGTCCATTTTATAATTCATCATCAAAATAATCCATTTTAATTTTTACACAGTTTGCCACATCATGAATTATATACCAAGCTAATGCTATGAACATGACTAAAGAAACAAGATAATAATCCATAGTCAATGACTAAACATCCATAGGTCATACAACATCATCATAAGAGTAATCATCATATATCAACTTAAACACTGCTGCAAAAAATATCTAGGCACTGAACTGAAACTGTATGGAATAAAGGGTCACATCGGTCATCAAATCTGAACTCTCAAGGATCATCCTTGACACAAGGTCTAACATAAGTCTGAATAATATACTGCTCTGATCATGAGTGATCTCAAAATATAATGTCATTATAGCCAAGCTCTGAAAAACTAAGCTCTGGAATGTGCAGATATCTGCTAAGCAAGAATAATAGCCTTGCTACTATGGTGTGATAACATCTGGCTCCAGCTGGGACAACTGCTCTAAGGGAGAGAGCGCTTGAGAACCTTAGAATCTCTGGTCTCGAACTGCTCTACATCAATCTTCAATCCAACACTGCAACATCCTTGCTTTCAGCTTTTATTTTGCACCTGTATCTGCCCTCACAAACACTAGAATACCTCATGGAGCATGTATGGGAAAAATATAAAATAAAACTGAAAATGAAATCTGTTCTAAAACAGAAACTGAAATGCATAAAAGAAACATTTTAAGCTAGCATGGCATATAAGTTTTGTTCATCATTCATTTCATTTTATTACTATGCAGGAGGAAGAAAATTTTTCAGGAAGGCACACTCAACTCAACTTGCAGAGGCAGCCAAAAATAAAACAGAAAACTAATCACTCTTCAATACATGCAGGAGGTGAGAGAAGCTTAGGAAGGAGCAAGACTCAACTCAATCAACAAATCAGTAGGCAAACAATCAAGCAGACAACTTCAAAAAGAAATGGCAGTACTCAGCACACAGAAAAAGAAAAAGGCACACAAATCCTACTGCTCAAATGAGCTTATTCAAGACCTACCTACCCTACTCTAACCAGTCAGCACAAATGTTAGGTAAAATCATAAATCCCGTGCAACCATTCATCAAATAAATTAATGATTCTTCTTTGATTTTTGTTGATAAAACAAGTCAAGATTGGATTAAAGATTAATGAAATTGAGAGCACAGTCTTCCTGAATTGTTCAGAAATTGAAGAAGGATTTGAATGGAGCAAAATGAAATCATGGTAAGGAGACGACTGACTAATGCAAACATCCTCCATCCAAAAACTGATAGTATTATAAAATTTATGCAAGTGATTGTTTAAAATGGATGGAGGAAAAATATAAGGCATATGATTCAAATTCTTTTACACAAACTGACTTCCTTATTCACTTCTCTCAAATATTCAATTGGATTCTCCTTAGGACTGATGATCAAATAAAAACCAAGTGGGGACAAATTAAATCTTAAGAGACGAAAAATCAAAATCAAGCCCACTTGATTCTCAAAAATGGAGAAAAGATGAAATTGGTCTTTAAGCACCTTTTCTAGCCACCAAGAATGATTGATAACTTGACAACAAGCATTTTGGTTCCAAAGTGACGGAAAAGGGAAATGGAGTGCTTTTTCTCCAAACATGTAATCATGCTTATACCTCCTATTGAAAATTTCCAAGGCAAAAGACTGATTAGACCACCAACCCAAAGATGATTGAAAAAGTTGGGAAGGGAGGGTGGATTGCAAATATGAACAATCTTCTAGATGGATAGAAAAATTTGGCCTTGGAATTTGACAAAATGAAAGGCCTTTCAAAATAGCACTAGGAATGACTTCAAGCTTTTGATTAAATCTAATATTTACAATTTGAGGACAAGATTCTAACTCTAAGAAAAAGCTATCTTGACTAAGTATGGAAAAAGAAAAATTTAAAGACATTATAAGAAGTGGAACAAAGATTAGAGCATCTAATGTGATTCACTAATTCATCCTCATCTTGAGATTGATCTTCTGTTGACTCATCATAAAATGCATATGAGGATAAATGATCATTTTTATTAAAATTGTCAGGGAGAAAATCAACAAGTTCACTTAAAACATCCTGATTATTGGCACAATGATCACGTGAAATCGCTAATAAAGGATCTTGATCTATGTCCCTACTTTTTTCTTCTTCAATAAGGTGATAAGGAATTAAATGATCACTAAAGATAGAATGACTAAAGAGTTCCTTCGAGGGAAGAACTTCAATAGACTGATTGACTAAAAGCTCACCCTCAGAAATTTTCTCAGGATCAGGACTAGGGCTACCTAAGAAGAAATTTGAAAAATTATGATTTATACAATGATTAGGGATTTTACTTTTGATTGACTCAAAGGTGGAAGAGTCATCCTCAAATGAAATTGGGCAAGAGGGTTCATCTCCGGATGTTGACATTTCACTTGATATTTGATTATTGATGATTCGACAATAGGATTGGAGAGAGGAAGATTTTGATCTTGGATTTGATTTGAAGAATATATATCATCTGATTCACTTCCCCATTCTTCTAGGAATTTATTTTCGAACATGTCATATTCGGAAATGCTATTGGCCTTCAAATTCAAAAACTAGAGCTCAGCTCTTTCTTTAAAAGATGAAGCCAAAAGTTTCATACACACATCTTCATGGGTTATGGATAACTCTTTAATAATTTCCCTAAAACGTTCAAGGTGTCTTTTAGCAGATACTTCATGACTTCCATCAAATTTAGACAACCTTTCACGGGCTTGATGAGGGATTTGATGAGGATACCCAACAATTTTCGAGAAGTCAAAAACCTTCAAACGACCAAAAGTCCTAGGCCGCTCAGAAGCAGCCATGGATGGCAACAAAAATTTTAATTTTTTAATTTTTTAATTTTTATGTTATATATTTTTTATATTTTTATTTTTATTTTTTTAAGTCAAGAACCTAAATACAAAATGATGCACCCCATGGGTTCTAGATAATGATAGGATCGATCACTAGTGGAGTCGCTTATGTGGAGTCGCCAGGTAGATTTTAAAACTCTTCTACCAAGATGTATGTTGTTAATATGCAGGGAGAGAGTGAGCGACAAATAGATGGTTATGTTTGAATTAAAGATAAAGATGATAACCATCTAGATTAATCCGGATGCGATAAGATATGAATTATGCATGGATACTCGTAGACACCTAAGGTAAGCCTCTACCGTCCCCGGCAACGGCGCCAAAAATGTTATCACACAACTTGTAGTTGTCCCTAGTGGTATCCCATCCGGGATGGTAGAGGAGATGGAAAACTAAAGAGGTGACCCAAGAGATGCCACGGTTCCCAATGCAAGCTGGGAGTCATGACAACCAAGGCACTCTTCACTATAGATCGAGCCGAAGGCAAGTTTTGTCACCAACTCAGAGCCGAGACACTAAACAATAGGGATGCGGTCCAAACACAGAAGTAGTAAAAAGGGAAGTCCTCAATATCAGAAAGTCAAGCAAGACAAGTGAAGGGCTAAAGTCAAGTAAGGAAAGTCATGGATGAGTGGAGTCAAGTGATAATGAAGCCTAAGCTAGTAGACAGGTAATGTCAAGAAAGACCATATCTATGCAAGGTGGTGAACCAGTGAGTTTTGTCAAACAACCTAAATGTGCAAGCAAATGTCCATTTTATAATTCATCATCAAAATAATCCATTTTAAGTTTTACACAGTTTGCCACATCATGAATTATATACCAAGCTAATGCTATGAACATGACTAAAGCAACAAGATAATAATCCACAGTCAATGATCAAACATCCATAGGTCATACAACATCAGTATAAGAGTAATCATCATATATCATCTGAAACACTGCTGCAATACATCTCTAGGCACTGAACTGAAACTGTATGGAATAAAGGGTCACATCGGTCATCAAATCTGAACTCTCAAGGCTCAGCCTTGACACAAGGTCTAACATAAGTCTGAATAATACACTGCTCTGATCATGAGTGATCTCAAAATATAAAGTCATCATAGCCAAGCTCTGGAATGTGCAGATATCTGCTAAGCAAGAATAGTAGCCCTGCTACTATGGTGTGATAACAAGTACATTACTAAAACAATATAATGACGACATGGTGATCATAATTAAAATATCTCAATAAAAACAGGCCCCAGGTGAGGTGGGCCCACCACCTCCAACAAAGACTCAAAACTGCTATGCACAACTTATAGACTTGGCCACTTAGCTAACTTTGGGTGAGGCGGATAAACGAGGTGAAAAGGTAGGGGAGAGATAAAGACGATGACCATGTGACCCTTCGGATAAACAGGGAAGGCAGGACCCACTGACATAAGCATACCATGATAACACAAGGGAAGGGCGGTGCCTCACAAATGGGTATAGTGTAGGGAAACCACCACTAGTCATCTAACACACACGTTGCAACTCACATATGTGCCTTCAGAAGATTCCGTGAGGATCTTTTCTAGAGCCGCCATGACTGGGTGTTCGGCCTACCGTAACTTGAGACTTTAGGGGACAATTCACATAGTTGTCCCTTACTCCATCTCACCTCCTTGCCCCGCAGGACTAGGTGAGGAAATAACCAATACAATGCTTTGATATATATGGCTGGCCTGTGTCCGTGTGTGTTCAAAAACACATTCTTGGACTTTACATTTCACTTTCATACATAGCCTTTTTGGCTTGATTTTACATTTAGATAGCCTTTTTGGCTTCATTTACATTTCATTTCATTTTATTACATTTCATGGCCCTTTTGGGTCTGCATACATATATCAAAAGATATAACAATGGCACACATACTGCAAAGTAATGGGGGCAAGTGTGCATGCTTCGATGAGCAATGGGGAACACCTGGTGAGTCTACACAATCCTATACTGCATTGCAACATCGGGGGCAACCGACAGGAGCAAATTGCAGGTTTGAGAATGCATCTCACACACTAAAGAGCCGAGGCACAATAAACAGGGAGTCATGGCATACTTAGGGGTCAATGGGGAAGGGGATACTCAAGGCCACATATCAAGGTCCAAGTTGGGAAAGAACCAAAAATGGATGAGTCGGAGGGGTGGAAGGAAGTGATAGGTGGATCCAATGTTAGCTGCCTAGGAGGATGAAATGACCAAGTCTATACCAATAGTGGGGGCAGGAACAACCAGTGTGCATAAACATGAGTCTACTTAAAGAGGTGGGCTGACCTCACCAAGGGCCAACAATATCATAATGAAAACCGAGATCACCACATCAAACATCATACGTCAAGTCCATGTACTACCATAAATAAACAAGTCTCAAAGCAAACAACATGAGCAATAATCCATAAAGTGCTATATACCTGCCATACCATATATTTGTTGCTGAAGCTGAACCTCTGCTGAATCCCGACAATAAGTGGCAAACCAACAATACTCTATAATGCTCTCATCATAATATGGCTAAGTAACTCTCTCAATGGGATCATGCAAAGCTCGACAAGGAAAGGGGACCCTGTAATCACTGCTCTGTAACAGCTCTGGACCAGTGCAAAGTACAATCTGTTCCCTCTGATATCTATCCTCGAGGCAATCTGAATACAACGGATGCCCCCTCCGAAGGCATCTGATCTCTGATCTAGAAAAAAAGTAGCATGGTCCTTGACCACACAGATCTGCAGCATGGTAGCTCTAGCTAACATGGATGTGATAACAGGAAGGTATTCTCTTGCCACAGTCATCAACCCCATTGGACACTAGTCTGTATAACGTCATCATCGTTGGATCATCATCAACGCTGGAACATCGTCATCAACACTGGATCATCATCGTTGCTGCTGCAATCCTCATCATGTCGATGATCGATTGGTGACATCTCTCGAATCTACTGGTCATAGGAAGTTCTACAGAGCCAACCCTTTTTCATGCTGGATGTAGGCCTAGCCATCATGTAGGTCTTCATCATCTCTGCGAGCAAGCCATCAAGTAGGTGCAGCCCAGGACTAGTCATTACATTTCCACAACAATCACCTGCATCTCCTACTATCATCTCATCGTATCTAGATCATCTCATCATCACACAGAGCACAGCCCAAATGCACATCACATGTCCCACAACGGTCAGCTCGCGTCTACCAGCATGGGAGGACAAACCTGCCACCATGCGAGATCCTGCCTAGGCGCACACACAGTGTGTTATGACCCGTGGACCTCATAACGTCTCCAGTATGGGAGGACAATTAGGAGCACACCAAGTGCATTGCGTCCCAAGGACCACCTACGCCTACCACCATACGAGAACCTTGTCTACCAGCATGGGAGGACAAACCTACTACCATGCGAGACCCAACCCTTACATCTACCAACATGGGAGGACAAACCTACCACCATGCGAGAATGGCTCAACCCTTATATATACCAACATGGGAGGACAAACCTACCACCATGCGAGAATGACTTTATTGCATCTGCGTCTTCCAGACTCATCACTCCCTCTTAGAAGGAACCTCGATCTAGATAACACCAAGCTTCTCTCTAAAGTACTCAAACTTCACTCTGGCTAACAGCTTGGTCAACACATTGGCTATCTGCTTGTTTGTCGCCACATACTGGAGCTTCACTGCTCCTTTCTGCACCATATCCTTGATATAGTGGTACTTGATGTCAATGTGCTTCAACTTGTCATGGAACACAGGGTTCTCGGACAACTTCACACAACTCTGGTTGTCACAGAATATACAAGTCGCCTCTAACTGGATATCAAACAAATCAGTCAGTAGCTTCCTAAGCCATACTGCCTCACAACTAGCCGAACAAGCTGCAACATACTCTGCTTCGGCTATACTCAGTGCCATGCATGACTGCTTCCTGCTAAACCAGGATATCATACCGGATCCCATACTGAAGCAACATCCGGAAGTGCTCTTCCTATCTGCGGCACTGCCTGCCCAATCCGAATCAACATAACCCTGCAGGTTAATCTTCTGATTCATGCCATACTTGAGCCCATAATCAACTGTACCCTTCAGGTACCTCAATACTTTGCAGCAATTGGGTGAACTTGTCTCGGATCCGTCAGGAATTGGCTCAGGGTGTTCACAGCAAAGCATATGTCTGGTCTCATGTTCGTCAGCTACATCAATGAACCAATCATCTGACGATACATCATGGCATCAACCAACTCTGATGAAGCATCACATAGTAGCTTCAAGTTCGATGCCATGGGTGTGGCCATTGCCTTGCAGTCCATCATTCTGAACCTCTTCAGAATCTCTTCTGCATACTTCCCTTGTCCAAGGAAGATTCCATCTGTATTCTGCCACACCTCCATGCCTAAGAAATAATGCTTCATACCCAAGTCCTTTATCTCGAACTCTGCGGCAAGCTTCCTCTTGGTATCTGCAATAAGCTCATCCTCCCCTGTTACAAACAGGTCATCTACATAGAGTAGAAGTCTTAGTGGATTTCCCACTTCAACCTTGTAGTAAAGGTTGGAATGTACTTACTCTTGGTAAAGCCTAAGCTCATAAGGAAGCTATCCATCCTGCTGTACCACGTCCTGGGTGCCTGTTTCAATCTGTACAAGGCCTTCTTCAACTTGCACACATGAGTCTTCTTTCATGTGTCTCAAATCCAAGTGGCTACTCCACATACACTTCCTTTTCTACTACACCATTCAAAAATGTTGTCTTGGCGTCCATTTGGTGTACCTTCCATTTCATTACTGCAGCTAGCGCTAGTACAGATATGATGGAAGTGTATCTCGCCACAGGCAAAAATGTATCCTCGTAGTCTATGCCTTCCTTCTGTGAGAAGCCACGTGCTACAAACCTTGTCTCGTGTTGCTCAATGCTACCATCTGCAGCATGCTTGATCTTATAGATCCACTTCGAAGTCACAACAGACTTCCCTTCTGGTCTCGGTATTCCTCGATCATGGCATCCTTCCATTCTTTCTTCTCTGCTGCTTCCTCATAGTTGGAAGGCTCTTTGTCAATGATGTCACACAGCAGGGCCACATAGCTGGAGTAGTGTCTAGGTCTCTTGCTTTCTCTATGCATCCCATGTAGAGTGCCATACTTCTCTGCATCTTGTATTGCCTCTCGTACCCATGATGGTCTCCTCTTGTGGGAGTTCTTCTCAAGTTGTGGATCTACAGGTTCTTGTGGTTCTGCCATGTCGCGGTCTTCATGATCTTCTGGAATTGCTTCTTCCATCACTGAATCTCTAATCCTGGGAACTTCAGGTTCTTCAATCTCTTCAGTAGGTAGTTTTCTTGATTTGTTGTATGTTAAGTCTTCGTCACTTGTTCAAATATCTTCGTCCTTCTCTTGTAGGTGATTGTACATGATCTTTCCTACAAGTCAAATTCAATTGCATGATTAGAAACAACTCATAGTTTTCAGAACAAATTTTTACGCATAAAGACATAGGTCATATAGTCATACAATTATCTTAGCCAATGCTTCAATACAACATTCATCCATATCTAGTATTCATATGGTAACTTTCTAGATGCCTTCCATCTCTACCATAACATTGTTAAGAGTGTGCACTACTCCCAACATGTTAACAAAGAGGTGTCATTCTAGATAAGTAGCAATGGAATGTTGTACAATACCATAGGCCACTTACCCATCACATGTATATTAGTAGTATACTGTTCATTAATGCAACTTCTATGACATGCATAATACACATCCTAAATCTAGGAACATAAGTATGTACACAACCGAACAATATCATTTAAGTAATTAGTCATGCAAGAAATGACAATTTAAATACTTATCTTTGTTTGGTTGTTGGGTGGACTCCTCCTTGATCTTTGCTTCCTTGCAGGAACTACTGGAGTGCGTTCTTCTTTCTTTTTCATCGTCTGGTTCTGTGATCCTGTGCCTTTCTTGCTTATGATCGGAAATGTTGAGCAAGTACTTGTTCTTTGTGTTGGAGTAGACTTTTGTGTGTCCTTTCTTTTGCATCCTTTATTCATCATAATACATATTCTTCATCACTTGAAGAATCATCTCTTTCTTCTCTAATTCTTTTCTTTGCAGGTTCATCGTCTTCCGCGGTGTGAGCATGATGTCTCTTCTTGTTTGTCTTCTTGTTGGAGGAGCCTCTGTTTCTGGGACAATCTCTGGAGTAGTGTCCCTTCTCATCACATATATAACATCTAATGTTGGATAGATCTCTTATGGGTCTTCTTTTTCTATTGTAGTTCTCCCTCTGATTTTGATGGTGGTTCTCCCTCTTGTTATGATGGTGGTGCTCGCTCTTGTTGTGATTTCTTCTAGCATGAACTATGAGAGCTTGATCATCATTTGTTTCCATCTTCTCTTCTTGTGCCACAAGTCTAGCTTCTTCCTGTGTACATTCTTCCCATAGTCTACTGAATGTGATCAACTTCTTTCTGGCACATATCCCTTGAATGAATGAGTCCCATGATCTTGGGAGACCATTCAAGTTGGTCATCACGATCTCTCTTTCTTCTACCTTTTTTTCAACCGCTTCAAGTTGCTCCTTGATCTGAGAGACCCTAGTGAAATATGATTGCATGGTCTCTGCATTTTGGATCTTCACATTCTTAAGCTGGTTCCTCAAGGTCATCTTCTGATTTATGTTCTTTCCTTCAAATAGCTTTGTCAAAGCATCAAACATCTCCCCGAGTGTCTTCAAAGATGACACATATGGGATTGAGATGATCCTTGATAGAATCTGCAATCATTCTCTTGGCCTTAACCAAGTTCTTCTTTTGGATGGCTTTAGCTTCATCATCCTTTGGTGCTGGAACCTCTTCATTGACATACTTGTCCAAATCATTTTCTTCAAGGACAAGTGCAATCTTATACTTCCATGCTTGGAAGTTATCAGCTCCCTCAAGCTTATCCTCAAGCTTGGTGTGGTGAATCATTTTGAAATGAGAACCTCAAATGGAAATAACAAAGATTTAGATCTTACCAATTCGAGATGCCCAAGCTAGATCTGGAGCTGGCTGGTAGAAGGTTTGTTAGATAAACCCTAATTTTCCAAACTTGGAATTTGGAACTTCTGATTGGACAAGTAGATGCGCCTCCTTAAGGCGAGTTGTCCAATGTACTCACTCTTCCAAATTTGTGAACAAAATCCCGAAATAGTTGATGCCCTAGTTTTCCTCCGACAGGAGTGACAAGCCAAAAATTGAAAATTCTTGGAATTTGATTCTGCTTTGACAGAAAGATGCGCCCTTCTAGGGAGAGTTAGCCTAGCCTCCGTTTCTTGATGATCCGTGGAGAGAAGACCTCCAATTTAGAAGCCTTAGCTTCCCGCTGCTGCATTATGTCTTCTTTTTAGGTTATCTCTGATACCATGTTAGTTTTTCAACTTTTAATCAATATTATCTAGCATCTTAATTGAAAGAATAACAAGCAGAGCATAACACAAGAGACACAAAAGTTTTCCTCGGGGAAACCATAAAGGAGAAAACCCCGCAACTTCCTCAGAGATAGAATCGTCACCAATACAATATCACAAAATGGAAAACCCCAAAACAAGATAGTCTTCTGCAGCTCTCTCTCTTTCCTCCTATGCGAACATGTCTTCTCTCTCTCACTAATGCGAACTGGAGTGAGTGAGTGTGTGTCCAAATGCGAGAGCCTTGCTCTCTATTTATACTTTACCTTGGGGTGACCTTTTTACCCAATTGGGACGACTTCTCTGGGAGACCTAGAAATACATTTACAATTGACTCTTTAGGGGGTCTATTGCCCCGACTTAAATGGGAGGCTTTTACCTCAATGACCTAGTATGACTAAGCATCATAATGGAATCCCCGAGCGGAGGAAAAACATCTCCTACGGAGGTACAAATACAAACAATAATAATAACAATATAAAATACAAGGGAATATCTTCCGAAGTTACAATAACAATAACAAGGAGTTGTGAAAGTTGTTTTTTCTTTATCCTCTTGCCTAATACGCACTTGATTATATCCTAAAAAAGCATCCAACATTGATAACATTCCAACTCCTGTAACACTTTGCGACAAATTTTCCATATTGGGTAAAGATGCTTGATTCAAATTTCTGAAATCTATGCATATCCTTATTTCTCCATTTTTCTTCCTTACAATTACCGGATTTGATACCCAAGTAGTATGTTGGACTGGTCCTATGATCTCAACTGCTAACATCTTCTCGAGTTCCTTTTTTACCAAAGGGCTAACGTAGGATATATATTTCGCAACTTTTGTCGATAAGGCTTTGCTCCCTCATTTAAAGGAATTGTATGTTCAATGATAGTGGGATCATATGTTTTGAGATCATCATATGTCGAAACAAAAACATCCTTATACTCACGAATTAGATTTCCAATGGCCTTTCTCTCCTTTGGGAAAGCGTTCTTCCCAATTTTAATCATTTTAGGAGTAGTTGGAGATCCTATGTTTATTTCTATTACCTTATCTATGGGCTCAAATATTCTCCCTTTATTGAAGTTCTTTTCAAAAGGGATTGATAATTTCATGATGTCAACATCTTGCACAGATAAATCCTTTATTTTATGATCTAGATCAACATTGTAATTTTGGAAATTGTCCACACAATGCAAGAATGAGATAATTTGAGCATCATCATAAATAGAAGGTCTGAACAAGACTTCAACTTTGCAATCTCTTTTCTTGAGGTGATCTGGGACTTCAAAAGTACATGGAGTTACTGATAATGTGTTAGCCAAAACGGTTTCTTCTCTTGGAACAACTTTGATAGAAAATGCATGAAACATCTCAATAACGTCCCACACAACATTCCTATAGTCTCGAAGTCAATTTTTTTTAGCTGCAAATTGATTTTTAACTTGAGAGACAATAAGATTTGAATCCCCTATAACACTTAAACATTTAATCTTTTGATCTCTGGCCACTTCTAATCTTGGAAGTAATGCTTCATACTCGGCCACGTTGTTAGTGCATTCAAACTCAAGGCGGAAAGAGTAGATTCTCTCTTCACCCGAAGGTGAGGTCAGAACCACACCAGCTGCCACACCATGTCGAGATTTAACCCCATCTAAATGCATTTTCCAGATTTGACTAGGAGGAAAAGGGTGTTGTCTAATTTCTTCCCAATAATTTGCCAATACCATATAGTTTCCAACCTCATATTTATAGGATGCATGGCTTCCTCAAAAAGATAGTTGGGGGTTTCGACATGTTCAGTCATAGGTTTCTCATTTATGAGCTTAAAATGAGCATTCCCCCCAATCGAGATGGTTGCATATGAGAGATCCATCTGAATACTTCCTCCTAGTTTAACAACCCATTCTCTTGATAACAACATTTCCCAAACATCGAGTATATCCAAGACAAGCACATTCATATTTATTTCAATCTCTAGATATGTTGCTAGTTTCATTTTCAGATTCTCAATTACTCCCTTAGATATCACAAGTCGAGAATCCATGCCACACATTTTTAAATTGCCGTGATGGCTTGAGCTCTAGTTGTTCCATTACTTTAAGCGGCATAATATTAACTTCTGCTTCTGAATTTAACATGCAGTTATGCAGAATCAACTGATTTATTTCCAAATCTATGTAAAATGGTGGATGACCACTGCCGTTATCAGTTACACTTTGAATCATGACAGGAGGGTCTTCTTCTATATTCAATTGCTTTGGAGTTTTAGTCTTGGGCTTAATCCCTAAGAATTCTGTTGCTTGGTTAAATAGTGAAGGAATCTTCAGGAGTTCATCAAGGGGCACAAGTATGTTAGGTTTGGAGAAGAAACTATTGAGATCAATTTTCAGATTACAGGGGTTCTCCATATCTTTAGCACTTGTTTTCAATCCTAATAAATTCATAATCCGTGCTTTAATAAAAGGAATAACTACTAGCTCTTTCAAAGAAACCATAATAGATGATCTTGATAGTTTTCCCAAGATGTTTGTGTTCAAATTTTCTTGAGCCTGAGGTACTATGGGAGAGACTTCTTTGCTTGGCAGATTTACTTGTTTCTTTGTACCACTTCCTTAGTTTGAAGCTTGATTGGATTAGGCTTAATTACCTCCTTCACAGGTTGAGGCATTGTCTTTTGAACACGACCATTATCCTTTAAAATACCTTTGGGAGGACTTGAAGTTTGAGTTGGAAATTTATTAGTTGCTTGTGCATAGTTTGTCTTTGAACAGGGGAATTTTCCTTTATAGGAGGTTTGGTAGGACTTTGAGTCTTTGGACTACCTTTTGATTGGGACCTTGTCACTACCTGTTTATCCGATGGCCTTCTAATAGGTTTAGGTTGAGGGTAATCATTGGTATAAACATTTTCAAACAATTCATGAAGGTATTCATCACGTCTCGTGTTCTCTTCTTGTTGATCTAACACTAAGCCATAGAGGTTTTGCAATAACATTATCATTTGAGTCATCAGACTGATAGTTATACTAGTTTCAGACTCTAAATCTTCAGGATAGGACATGATTTTAGATTTATTTTTGGATTCGTTCCTCAGTAGAGTCGCGGGGTGGAGTCTTCAGTAGACTCTTTTGATTAGTTACCATTCCAAGCAAGATCTAGTTGATTCCAAGCTAAAACGTCCTAGTCCAAAGAGGAAGTGTGTCTTCTTTTACCTGCAAATTCAAACAACCCAAGTTAGATTTGATCCACAAATAAAAGAGGAACTATGCATGACATATCACAAAGAATAAATCAATGGACAAAATCACAATTGAAAAACTCCCTGAGAGATGAAAGCGTCTTGCCCAAGAAGAAATGGGGAACCCCCACAATCGTCCCTCCAAGCAACTCGCACCCTGCAGAAGGTGAATTCGGCCTCGCCAAGAAGATGTTGAAATCACTTGTAAGTCACTTAGATGTCTTAAAGAAAAGATTTCCAATCACGTACAAGAACATTCATCAAAGCATGAGAAGTAGATCTGCAAAATAATATTTGATTCCAAGAGTTTCAAGAGCCCAAAGGTGCCTTTACAATGAGGGGGGTCTCTTCCTTAAATAGGAATGAGAGAGACCAAAACCCTAACCACTTTTTGAATGAGTGGTGGAGATCAAAAGATATAACAATGATAATCAATGGATAAGATGAGCCCGAAATACAATACATGGATCAACTCACTAAAAGAGGGGGTGCACACTCACTAAGACGCCCTAGGGGGGTCATACAATATGACAAGTGACTAGGACAAGTGAATAAAGCACATGGTGGGGCTAGGAGGTGTTTATATCCTTCACTAGCATGGCCCCATGGCACAATGATAAATAATATGACTCTGTAGCATCATAAAGTGACCAAGTGACCAAATCGTGGCCCCCTCAAAAGCATAATAAAACATCAAAATAATGGCCCGGAGTGTGTGGACCCCACTGAATGTGCAAGTTGTGCCAGAAGGTGTGGGATGCATCACAAATAACCTCTGAACAAACCTCATGCCAATTCCTTGCCTCAAATGCTCAAATCGATTTCCTTAGTGACCATTTTATTCCTTTTTTAATCTTCATAAAATTACCTGTAAAGTAATAAAATGCCTGTAGCTCTCTGCTTGGTGCCTCGGACACAAATATGCCTGTACCAAAATGTCTGGGGGTATGGTAATATGGTAATAACAAGTGGCTGGACCCCATACTCCCTCTGTAGCGCCCTAAGAGAACCAAATAAATCTCCAATTGTGTTGCTAGGCCATTTTATAATGGCAATTCTGCAATAAATTGACGATCTGCCTGTAATCTCACCTGGAAGTGCCTGTAACTGAAATATGAGTGTGCTAATGGACTCAGAAGGTCCAAATGTACTAGAGATGAGTACTCATACACCCTGTGACCACTTGGATAATCATTTGTAGGTTCAACCATGCCCAGAGAAATAAAAAATAATGGTCTGTAAATAATAATAACAATAAAAATCCATCAAACCATCATATGAAACCTGTGTCTGATGCATGGAACCATCAAGTGGGCATCATAGGACCATAAATAATCATTCTCGAACATCATTGGTCCAACTCATCTCAAATCCTGCGGTTGACTTGGTCAAACTGGGTTGACCAGGTCAAGATTGACCAAAATAATGACCCAGGCTAAAAATGTCTGATGCTGTAGGTGCAAATGGATAAGATATGCTCTTTTAATTATTCTAATAACATGACTAAAGCATAAAGTAGCATTTCAATGGCGGTTAAGCAGTTAACACATCAAATATAGGACTAAAACAATCAATTACTCAAAACAAAACCTCAAGAATATACTCATTTCATGGACGCGACCATTTTGCTAGGAATGCGTGAAGGTGAAAAATGCAAGGCTAGGGTAAGGGAATGACTTTACAAAATCAACACTATGACACTTTGGATAAAGGGAAAAGGTAATGCCAGATCATGACCACTAAATACCTAGTCAAGCTACTAAGTTAAGTAAAAGAGCAAGGCAAATATATCCAATGCACAACCATATACCTGTATCTATCATCTGGATCATCAATAGTCACTGGAACACTGCTGCTATAAACACTGGGCACTATCACACTGCTCTGTATTGAACATAGATAGTCACCTCAGTCATCAAATCTGAGGTCATGAGGCTCAGTCTTGGCATAAGGTTCATCATATCTGATTTGGGACTGCTCTGATACGTGAGTGATCATCAAAGGTACTGCTCATCATAGGCTGATCTCATAAAAAATGTGTAAAGGCGTGGCTCAAAAATATACAGGAAACTGCTCTGCAATCATGGTAGCCCGGCTACTATGGATGTGATAACAGATCCGTAACCCATTTTGATCCAGCACTGAAGAGAATGTCTCAAGCTGAAGCAAGCCCTTGAGAATTGTACCCCCAAATAAGTATAGGTGTTGGTGATCTCAATCTCCTCTGCTCTAAAGAAGAAATGGTGATCCAAAAGAACCTTCTTCGATCCATTGAAGATCATAACCTTGGTTTTACCGAAGTTGACCATCAACTGTTGAAGGTAACAGAAAAGTCCCAAAACATCTAGTTGTCTCTGCAGCCCATCCGGGGATGAGGCCAATAGGATCATATTTTCAGCACAGAGCATGATAGATATCAAGTCCTAGTGAAGGAGGCATCCATCCCCATCTTGGATGTGATCTTACAAAAAGGACTCAAGCTCATCGATGTAGATACCAAATAAGGTGGGGAACAGGGGGCATCCTCGTTTGACTTCGATGGTACTCCTAATAAAATCTAACATCCTGTGAATAGTGTAGAGAGACCAAGGACTAACTCATACATTTGCATACTGGCTATTGATGGTATCTCGGAAATGTCGATGTCTCCGAGTCTTTGGAAAAGGGCCTCCAGGGGGATAGAGTCAAATACGTTCCAAAATCCTACAAAAAAATAGTAGACTTTCGAAGAGCGATGCCGTGCCTCCTAGAAGATGGCTTAGAGTGTCAAAAATGTGAACAGTAGTATGATGTGTAGGTCGGAATCCTGCTTGTCGTTTAGCTCTAAGGTGTCTCTGCTCAAGCTCTGTAGAAATCTTTAAGTAGAGAACCGTAACATAGAGCTTGGAAAATGTGTGATCCACTATGATTGTCATGATCCGCTGTGGGGCCTGATTTTGGATCAATGATTGACCTGTAGTTGTTTAGATCTGCTGTGGGGCCCGATTTGTGGATCAGGTGAATAGTGTGGTGCAATCAAGACTGGAAATTTCGTATGGACAACATGGTTTAACAGGTTTGCTAGGTGACTATCCAAAGCGCGAAGATCATGTTTGAAGAACTCTGCCTAAAGCCTCTCCTCATCAGCAGCTTTGCTGGTATTTATCTTCCAAACTGCCTCTCTGATGTCACCTTATGATAATAAGTAACTAGAGAGGGGGAGGGGGGAGATGTGACCTGAATCAGCGGCTGCCCAGGGACATCATATAGGGTGGAAATGAGTTGAATCTGTTTAGTTCACATGAGTTGTATATAATAGGCTTTGAAGCTTTGGCAAAAGAGAGCTGCTTTCTGTCAAGGAATGTTGGAGTTCTTTCCCAAGGTTTCAGAAATACAGAAGTTGGGGAACATTTGATTGAAAACATGCAAACATTAGAAAGGTGAAACAGGTCTATGTGACCATCACATGTTTACTATTCCAAACGACCAAGATAAATTGCAATGGACAAATATTTTAGGCTGCATTATCGAAGCAAAATACCTTCTATTTTTTAGCAGTACTTGGTGCCCATATCCTATTTTCTTTGACAGTAGAGGATCCATCTCTGTAGAGAAACTTTTGGAGATTGGAAAGCTGAAATAGATATGAAATTGCAGGTTAACTTTACTGGTTTAGTGCTGGTTGCTATAATGGGTAGAATTGTAGGAATTGTAGCTTATAGATGCTGCAGCATTGTCATCAGCGTTACAATACTCTTATATTCTTTTGAAGAAACACAGCTCTGATCTGTGCTAGTTTACCATATTGCTGAAGCTAATAGAAAGTTAATTGAATTTCTTAAGTGCTATCATCTAAAATGTAGGTTTCCCTTGCAAGTGGTCAAATAAGTCAATTTTTGTCTCTAACTTGTTAAGAGCCATTGTAGACAACATACGCAAATTGTTATGCAATAGGGAAGACGTTAGAAAATATAGGCATGCAATTTGACCATTACTAAGTAAATATAGCTGTATTGAGGAATTTATCAACCATTATCCTGGATATGACAAAAATGCACGTGGACAACACCTTCGTGAGTATTGTTGTTGCATTAGAGGAAAAAGCTAGATATACCGTCATATGGATTTTCATTTTAATATCGATCAATTCTAAATGACAATCTTATGATATAATATGTGTGCAAGTCTATGATCTTGGTTCAAATACAGAAACTAAAAATAATATTACCTTAGAAATGTAAGCATGATGATGTGCTCAGATGGTGCTTGTGATAAGTGAAATTGGTCGGGATATTTTGTGCATGGGCACAATCAACTTGTACTTTGTAATGAGCTAAAAGGCAAGCGAAACGACGTGCTGACTCAATTTCTTGAGGTTACTGTTGTGCCTCAGTATCCATGAATTATGTACTTCGAAATTATTTCGAAAGTTATGAGTGAATATCAGGTAGATTTTTATGAGCGCTTCAAGTACTGAAGAATATTGAAAGACAACTCATCACTCAATATGTGTACAATTTGAGAATTTCAGCGATAGTTGAAATAAGATGCCTTTCTGATCCAGTATCGTGAGGATTAAATGATATGTTATTGCATACAAGCTTTAGATACAAGGTAGAAGAGGTTTTCACAAAAGAACCCAAGCATTTGTCTGAAATTCTGGGAAAGTTGATTTAAATGTATGATTTTAGGTGAAGTTCCAAAGATATTTGGCTTACGCCAAGTTGACCATTTTCATAGTAGATAGTGCAGTGGTCCAAATGTAGCTAGCATCAGACATTGTGCTATGATACGTTGGTAGTATATTTCTAGATCTAATCACAAACATGCACAAATATACATGACACGTGAAATGATGGATTCATTATTTAGATGTCGAGGTTCTGAATGTAAAGTTTATATCTAACTTTCTTAATGGTGCAGGTTGGTATGATGCTTAGGGCTATGGGCTTTAATAATAATACATCAATATTTTTAGCATCTGGAAAAATATACAAGGCAGAGAAAAACATGGTACCACTGCAACAAATGTTTCCTCTCTTACAAACAAAAGAAACACTTGCATCTCCAGAGGAACTTGCTTCTTTTGAGGTACCTAACTTTTCTTTGGGCCATGGATACTCACACTACAAAATCTGCATAATTTTTTTTCTTCTTGAAATATATCAGGGTCGATACATTGTGTATTGGTGCAAGTTGTGAAACAATCTGTTCATGACTGCAGGGTTACTCATCAAGGATGGCTGCATTAGACTATACTGTTTGCCTGCATAGTGAAGTTTTTGTTACAACACAAGGAGGCAACTTTCCTCATTTTTTGATGGGTCACAGGAGATACCTTTATAAAGGACACGCCAAAACAATCAAGCCAGACAAACGCAAGTTAGCATTGCTTTTTGATAATCCAAAGATAAGGTAAAGTTGGCTGAACAATTCTTTACCACTAAGCATGTAATTGCATCTTACCTTTTCTCTCTTTCCACAGCCTTTACATCTTTGCATTCGAGGCTTTAGATGTTTAAATTTTTAAAATCCATTTAAGGAGAATAATGCACTATCTGTTCTTTATATATTCGCATCAGAGAGCGATTCAGAATTGAAAGTTACGTTTCCTCCTCGTAGAGGTTACGGTGTAGTGAAAACTCACATTGCTTAAACACAAACATCATAAGTTAATTGGTCGAGAACTTAGTTATGAAGCTAGAAGTACTATGAAGTAATTTTGGTGATCAAAGTGATGTCATGATTTGCATGTCTCAAGCTAATTATTAGATCTTTGATCTCTCCTGTTGCAGATGGGAGACTTTCAAGCGACAGATGCAAGCCATGCGTCGTCACAATGATGTTAAAGGAATTGAACTCAGAAAAGCAAACGGTTCAGTATATACATTCCCCATGCCAGATTGTATGTCCCGTCAAAATTTGGGAAAACTAAGAAGCCCAAACATTGTGCGTTGAATGTAGGCTTTAGAAGCTTGGATTTTCTCATCACAATCCGGAATTTTCCTAGGACGGTGCCCAGGAAGACATCATCCTGTAATCTACCATGCATGCTACATTGATTTTTTGTATTTTTACATTTATAGTTCAACTGGATTGTGTTCAAGCCATGTCCGTCGTGTATTCCTCTCCAGATTTGGTGTTAGAACTTGTAGAGCACATTGGCTCTATGGTTATTATCAATCAGACAACACTTCAGCATTATTAAATGAGATCGTTGTTTGGTTCCATTGTTGAAAACATTAATCGAGGATAATGGGACGAAATGCTGTCGAATTTGATTGTACAGATTTTGTGAAATAGGACTAGATCACATTTTGAAGTGTTTACTCCATTGTAAAGTTGAACAGTCAGTGCGGTGCGTCCACATGGTTTTAAGATTGTATTCTTTGTCTATTTCAGGGGAAAACAAGAAGTGGAAATGCATCGAGTTGGGATTTTCAGTTGAGTTACAAAGACGACATACAAATTTATCTATCTATTGTGCTCTTAGTATCATCAACAATGTTACATTTACTTCCTCTTTAGTTTGGGTTTTCTCTCCCATTTTATTTGTTTAACCATGTTTCACTTTTGAGATATTTGAGATATTGGTGTAGTAGTTTTGAGATATTGGTAAAGTGGATTTGAGTTAAGTTAACTAGCGAACGCAGAATGGGAATGATAAGAAACATATATTGGTACTTGTTGCCACTGAAAAGCACACTTGGGGAAACACAGCAGAAATTTTTCGAAGTTGCTAGGTGTGTCCTTGGGGGCAAGTCTCGAGTAAGGTGCTGTTATCTGATCCTAACTCCTCCGTTTAGGCCAATTCCTAACGAAGCCAAGGGGGGTAGACCCCAATAATGAGTTTCTAAGGCTCTTAAATATATTTGGTTGTTACAGATGAAAGTAAGTTGTTTTTATGAGTTTTATAACGATGACTATTGACACAAGATATTGCATCTTTAAATTGAATCAACAACATAAATATGAATACATTCACGGAATAAAATAGATAACTTAAAATATAGGAAATAAAAAGACCAGTGCCATGGAGTCAAAATAAAATAATGCTTGCTGTTGTAAAGAAAACCATTGTGCAATGCTCTTGGTCAATTTTAGATTATTAGGGTGAAAATGATTAGGGAGAAAATGGAAGTTTCAGATATATCGTGAAGTACAAGGAGTAATGTCTGAAAATTAGGCAAAGGTGGCTCCTCATGAAGATGTGTGGGCTGGAGCGGAGTCTTGAGGGCGTGTTCAACACTACACCAACAATGTTGTAGTCTAACAGTGTCCTGAGGTCACTCTACAGTTGTTCTTGCTTATTCTGAGAAATTTCTCCACGCAATACTAATGTTTGAGTGCCGGATTTTCACTATGTTAAGGGTTGTTAATTTTATTAGTATGAGTCCTTAGTTAAAATTTGAAAATTTATTGAGTGCTACAATTCCACCTGTGGATGGAAGAGAGCAAAAAATGTTTGTTCAAGTTGTTTGTACAGAAATAAAGTGTTACAGTAATTACTAACGTCTGTGTCAACTTGCTGATCATCCACCACTAATTGACAAAGCCTTTAGGTTGTGGTGAGAGCATACTTCGTAGCAACGACTCGGTTTATGGAAAAAGAAACAAAGGTGTAAAAACTAATAAAAAACTAATGATGCAAAAGATTAAAGGTTTTCTAATTATCCACCCAAGAATCTTTTTCAGGTCGGAAGACTGTACTCGAGAGAGCAAGGGGGTTAGTATTCAGTTTATTCCCAAAATAAAGTAAAGTAAAATCGAAAGAAAAATCTAGATCTAGTTGCAATAATTAAAAGAACTAATCTATAAGCAAGCAAAAACTAATATAAAGCAGAAAGTAAAGGGGACAAGTACATGCTTCCCTAAAATAGGGGAAGGGGGTGTGGGAGCTGTAATCCTATCTGCTCTTTATTAAATTATTACAAATTTTATATCTCCATCAGAGAGCGCTCTTGATCCGTAAAACTGAGATTCAAGAGATTTCAAAGCTAGAAAAAAGCTAAGTATGAAAATAAAAATAAAGGAGGGGCTTCCTTAATGGTTCAAGCTCCCAAATTTCGCAAAAGTTTTCGATTACCTGTTCATGAAAAGAGAAAAACCAACAAACTATTTTATTAAAATTATGATGAACTAATCAAATAAAAACATGAAAATCCTAACTATTTAGTACTTGAAAAAAAAACTTGAAAAAATTATGAGCGCAAGTACTACTGAAAGCTAGATCTAAGCTTGTGATAAGAATCTAAATACTTCTAGATCTAGCTTAAGACATGCATAATGAGAGAGATATATTATGAGTTTTATATTAGATCTACTTATTAAGCATGAAGGAAACAAAGTAACCGAAAAAAGAGAGGAATTTGAGTTTTGAAGGGATGGAAGGAAGACTTCAATCCCCAAGCTTGATCTTCATTGAAGACTTTGGAATGCTTGCAAACAAAATATTAGCTCGAAAGTGCCGAAGAGGGGAGAGGATGCAACCAAGCTCAACTCCTTCTTCTGATCTGTAATCTTGCACAACCATAAGAAACACTTGCCAATAATGGATTAAATCTAGTGTGCATGCAAAAAAGAGATCAAGAGAGCCTTAATACAACTGAATACAATTGGCTACTCCTATGTCTCTTAAAAACAAAACACCAATAAACAACTTAACAACCGTAAATGTTTACTCTGATTATGAACAACCTTCTAAGCTAGATTTGTTACCAATATTGAAACAAGAGAAAATAAATTGTACAACATCACCTCAATAACATAACATTCATCAAATGGCATAGCATGGACCTCCAAAGTCTTTCAATATTTATTCATCAGATACAACAATGTTACAATGGGAAGAGGCTCCACCATCCATCATCAAACAATGGAATGGGGCCTTCATTATATAGAAGAATGGTGAGAGAGGACCGAAGGGCCGATGAAGTTCGTACTCTTCTATTGTAATATTTTTTGTTGGAATAAAGAAGGCTTTGGAGGCAAATATCGTGTCGGGCATCATTGTGTGTGGATAAACATTGCACGTTTTTATGAGGTAAACTGTATTGTTTTAGTTTCTTGTATCTTGTGGTTGAATGTTGGCCTTTCAAGGGGAGATATCTCCCGGTAGGTAGGAGCATTTCTAGTTTGATTATTCTCTTTGTTAGTTTACTTTAGATCTCTCAGACGTGCATGTGCACTATAGTTTGATTTCCATGCTTTCTAAGTTTCCATTGTAGGCAGCACCAATATTTGTTTTAATAATTTGTATGCAAGAAGTTATTAGTTGATGCAGGTATTTAGCTCGACTGTTTGGTGGATATAGTTTGACTCCTCCAATCTTCGAACAATTTTTGGCAGATGTAGGTAGCTTTCCACTTGCAGGCTCCACCTTAAATTTTCCCAAGCTTCTAACTTTTCTTCCTTCTCTCTCTTTCCTTCATTTTAAATTAAAAATCTTTTGGTTATGGTTACTAACATGCTTGAGTATTTTGGTTTCTTTAAAAGAATATCTAAAGGCTGATTTCTTTAAGCATGTAACTAGATCTAGAAGTCTAAAAACAACATTTTCAGAGTAGATCTAGCCTTATTAAGTACTTGTTCTTATTTTGTAACTTTCGGTACTTGATATTTTTTATGCTTTTAATGCTTATTTGGGCACATTTGGTGCATTTCAGGTGGTTGGTTTCATAATTTTATCGCCATAACAAGAGGAAATGTTGTCGGAAAATCGAAGATCTAAAGCTATCCAAGGCTCCCCGGAGCAACATACTTCCATCTTGCATCATTTCTGAAACTTGCAAGGCCTTTGGATCCATATCTATAAGGACCAAATGCATCCACCTTCGTATTGTAAAAATAATTAATAAAGGCAAGTGGGCTACTTCAACGCCCACACCCCATCCCCCCCTGGAGGGATCTCGTAGGCTCTTTTTTGTGGTTTGCAAATTTTTCTAACTGTTTCTTTATTTCATTTTATCTTCACATGCACACAATCCGCCCCAATAGGGTCGTATAGTTAGTTTTATTCTTTATCGCTACAATATTTATTTTACAGTTTTGTACATTATTAACAAATAAATCTAAGGCTGTGTATTCCCGAAGTAAGCTGAAAGGGTTCTCGGTAGGCGAAAATAGATTCTCAGCCACATAATAAAACTTTATTTTTGCTTAATAAAATTGACCAAGGCTTAAAGTTCTTGAGTATGCTCTTGACCTCTGCAGCTTAATCTGGTCAGTTGGTCAATTAGAAAGGGACTTGAGTGACTAATTTAATAGGGCAATCCAAGGAAAATTTTATCATTAGAACTCGAGAGGTCGCATGGAACTAACTACAAAGTCAGTGTGCTGCTCTAAGAAGGTTATGCCTCGCCCGGTTGGACCCTTGGTTTAGTTGTCACTACGCTTAGTTCGAAAGATTAAGTTGGAATTGGGCCAAACCAAGAACTAACCCATTCCTTAATCCACACATCTAATAAAATCAATTAAAACTGACCAACAAGACTTGCAACACTTTCACGACACAACAACACTCCAACTTATGTGACTCCATTTGGCACTGGTCTAA